>JAAGKR010000393.1:0-92500 GCA_011419295.1 Clarias macrocephalus
TTACAAGATAACATCCGTCTCGTTGTGCACTGGACATTTCTGTTTTTATTTTAGTTTTAGCTAATTTATGTGCATAATCATTAAGAATTTTCAATATTTTTTAAAATTATTATTATTACTATAAGGTTGCAGCTATAATGTATAAGTATTTAAGAAACAGTCATATAAGCATCTATTACTATCACAATCCAACACGTTCCATTAAAGGCTTTTAAATTGACAGTAACAGTTGCATTATGATTTCAAATCATGAAATAATGCCCACGTTCTTTCTTTTTGGCAATGTGGAACCACAATTTTAGATAGAAATCACCCAGCTATAATTTCGGCTAATATTTACTGGTAAGTCGACTGTTATCTAGGCTAATTTTGTACTTTATTAATACTTCAACTGCTGTTCATGTAATTTAAAGTGAAGAGTTCACAAATAATTACAATATATGCCAATCATTTTTTCTCCCTGCAGAGCAAGCAAATGCAAACTCAAATAATAATAATAATAATAATAATAATAATAATAATAATAATAATAACTATAATAGTAATAATATAGTCAAAAAGTGTATTACTCCTGAACGTTTTTTTAAATTTTTTATTACTGTACCATAACGCTGCATTGGCTTATTGTGCTGCTACAGTATTTACATAATAAGTCACAGCCATACTTGCTATTTTTGTGTAGTTATCAATTTTTGCAGAAACTATATACAATCATGTTCAAAAGTTAGTACCCCCACTTTTAATTCTAGGTGTTTTTTGTGTAAAACCAATGAAAAACAAACAAAAAAATCATCTGATATTGGCAGGTCTTAGCATTAGGCAAATAGACTGTCAAGCAAACAACATACTGTATAACGTTCTTCACCGTGCCATTTTTTATTTAACAGAAATAAAGCCAATAAAAAACATGTGATGGATCGTAGATCTATCAGCAATAAGTTTCAGTAAGTGAAGTTCACCACTTATTTGTCACATGTACCTTACTGCACAGTGAAATTCTTTATTCATCGCATATCCCAGCTTTATTGAAGTAGGCTTGGGTCAGAGCAAAGGGTCAGCCATTATACGGCACCCCAGGAGCAGACAGGGTTAAGGGCCTTGCTCAAGTGTGTGGAGCTGGGGTTCAAAATGCTGAACTTCCAATCGGTAACTCAGAGCCTTAACATACTTAGCCACCACTGAGCTGAATTATTTGAAGTAATCTTTTTCTGTATGTCTCTCACATCTCTGTGAAGGAATTTTGGCACTTTCTTCCTTATAACATTGCTAATGCACAACTCTCTTAAGGTTCTGCCACAGCATTTCGATTGGATTGAGGTCTGGACTTGATTAGGCCAATCCAGAACCTTTATTCTTTTGATTTTTTTAGCCATTCTGATGTAGATTTACTACTTTGCTCCAGATCGTTGTCCTGTTGCATGACCAAGTGTTAGCTGTCTGACAGATGGCCCCAAATTTGCCTCTAGAATACCCTGGTATATGGAGAAGTTCATGGTCGACTTATTGACTGTAAGGTGCTCATGTCCCGTGGCTGCAAAACAAGTTCAAATCATGACCCCTCCACCACTGTGCTTGACAGTGGGTATGAAGTGTTTCTGCTCAAATGCTGTTTGGTTTTGCCCAAACATGCACTGGGCATTGGGGCCAAATAACTGCACACCAGAAGTCTTGTGCTTTGTTCAGATGCAGCTTTGCAAACCTCAGCTGTGCTTCCATGTTCCTTTTAGACAGAAGAGGCTTGTTCGTAGCAACCCATCCAAACAAACCATACTTGCTCAGTCTTCTTCTAATTGTTCTGCCATGGACTTAAACATTTAACATGCTCAGTGAGGCCTGCAGGGTCTGAGATATAACTCTTGCATTTTGTTTTTTGCATTTCTCTGAGTTTTGTACAGTCTAACCTGAAGGTAAATGTGCTGGGACGTCCACTCATCAGACGATTGGCAACTCTCTGGAATGCTTTCCCCTTATGAATAATCGTTCTCACTATAGAACTTTGAACTCCAAATTTTTTCATAACCCTTTACAGATAGATATGCAGAAACAATTACTTATCTAAGAACATTACTTTCCCTATTGGCATTGTGGTAACACACATCTGAATGTTCCAGACCAGCAAATTGCTAATTGATAATCAGAGAGGTCGTCAGACTTGCTGATTAACAATTAATCAATGGATTATGATGATTATGATTAGCAGCACCTTTGTGCAACTTAGCCTCTTAAATTCTGTGACGGAAATAAGGAGACACTGTACTTAGTATTGCCCACATGTTTTTTTCTTTTTCGCTTCTTTTTTGTTAAATAAATAATGGCACGGTAAAACGTTATATGCTGTTGTTCATCTGAAGTTGTATTTGTCTAAAATTAACAAGCACTATGATTAGATGCTTTATTTTATTATGTTTTTACAAAAAAACACATGGAATTAAAAGATTTTGGCTGTTCCCATTAAGAGGTTGGTTTTACACTGGATGCCCTTCCTAATGCAAAATTCTCATTTCTATTAGGGTTAGGGCTAAGCATGCCCTCCATATTAGGTTATTCTTGAGAAATTAGAAATAAATAACTACATTAAAAAAGGAGGCCAGTCAAGTCTCAATGTAAGCAGTTTATATGAAGGCATTTCGGAGCTCTATTGTGTGGCTTTTTTCCATGAAAAAATGGTGTGAATAGGCCTTAAATAGGAAATAATTAGAAGGCAGCAGTACTATTTCCTTGCATAGAAGTTTCCTAATTAGTTACTACAGCTAGACCTATTGCAATTTTAGCTGCTGATTACAGAGCTGAGAAAAATCATATAATCTTTTTTTTTTAAGAACATCCATTTAACTGAGAGCTATAAGGATATAAAACATTTTAACTGATTACAGTACCTGTGAATTGCTTTTTACATTATTTTTTTTTGTTAACAACAGTCTTAAGAATAAAATGTGTTTTCGTTATAGAGGCGGAGAGGAAGAAAAATCCATTCTATGGCTTGGTGTCATTGTGACCATTACTGTGCAAAATGAATTATTTACAAGTGAGCAACCAAAAGCTCAGACTGTGAAAAAAAGGCCAAACATCCCTGTGCTAGCAGTCACAAAAAAAAACAAAAAACAATCACGCCAAGTTTTGATTCACTTTTCCTGACAGCTGCAATACTGAGGGCTTGAAATAAGACCAGCTAACTTGTTTTACGTTCATAAAGTCTAGGGCAGTCCCTTCGTTTCTTAATTTAACCGGCAGAGAAGGAGACTGTGTGTCTAAGAGTAAATAACAGCTCTATAGCAGGGAGATTGCTCAATGATGTACCACTTATTGAATCTCTAAGACAATCAGTTTAACCCACAGTATTTTCAAACCTATTCTATCTCTACGGGTCTAGACCAGTTTTCTGTTAGATCAGGGTTTTCAGACAGTGATATTACACCAGAAATGTCTCAAAGAGAAAGGAGAAGATGAGCCTGGAACCAAGTTAATAAGATGTCATGTCAAAATTTCAGGGCAGTATAACCCATAAGAAAAAAAAAATACATATATTTTTACGTTATTATACGCGAACACTGTAAACACAGGTGAAAAATATGTGAAGGTGCATTTTACATTTTGCTTTTTTTGTGAAAAATGCTCTAATTGTGAATAATTAACATGAATGTGGATCATTAAAAAAGTTTATGGAAAATAAATATGTGGAAATCCATCATACGACTAGATGTGACAATGCCAAAAGTGCAACAATGAGAAATATAACACATGCAGTGCATGATACACATTTTTTTTAATAAGATTAAACATCATGGGCTATTAAAATGTAAAAATAAGCAAATATTTTCGCAAAGCTTTTAAAAACTGCTCAAATCTTTACATATACTGTATCTAAAGAAAAATTATAGGCACTGTTGCAGTAGTGTGAGATCAGAAGATATGCCGAAGCAGCACTGACATCGGTATTGTTGTGTTTCTCACACTGGTGATTAGTCATGGAGCAGCTTGTGTCAGTGCTAATGATCCTCACCATGCAGGCTGGGGTGGGAGTGGAGCTCTGCGGTGCTCACCAGCAGGGGGTTGGTGGGAACCTGATCTAATGCAAAATGCGTAGGAACTCTAATGATCAAAAACTATTTAGCTGTATTTCACATGACCGGAGATGAAAAAGAAAAAAATAGCTACATCCACCAAAAGTATTCTTAATGATACTTAGAACCATTTGTACTATTCCATACAGGTCACCTCGGAAAAAAGTTATATGAACTTGAAACGGTGAGATTATGAGTCTAAAATTGAGAGCTGAAGTTCGTGAAGCTGCTTCATTCCATTCCCTTCCATTATTGCTTACATACAGAGCTGCATGTGATGTGTAAGTGGTGGAGGTTTAAGGTATTTCAAAGTAGGAGGGTGTTTGTGTGTGAACAGATAGCGGTGGATGCAGTTGAGAGTGGGCAGGCTGGTACAAAGACATGAAAAAACTGTAGGTAGAGAGATAGGGAGGGAGGAGAGTGTGATTCGCAGCAAGCCCAGGATATTGGCAGCAAATTGGGTCGGTTGGCTTAGTTTGATGACTGCAGTGGATAGCTGGAGGCAGCTTTCCAAAAGCTACTCCATCACATACATGCCCCCCTTCCCCCACCCCCCACTGAGGTGTTGCTAAAGAATCCTGTTATGTGGGGTGCTTCAAAGGCGTGCATGATGCCTAACATTCACCAATGGAGCCTGTCAAAAAGAAGCAGAATACAGTGGTCTGAATCTTGCTTAGGCCCTTAGATTTTACAGTAGACAAGCTTGCTTTGTGAACCTTGAACGAACAGTTTGGACACACTTGGTCTGCGTGGTACTGCATAAGAGCTAAAATAAATGCTAAGTTAAATAAATTAAAGATTGTATAACAGTAGCATTTTACTTTGTAGCAGAAGGTAAGATAAAACCTCTAGGTAAGGTAACGCTAAGGCAGGTATCAAAGTCTAAAATGATTAGTGAGTTGCTGAGAGCACTGTATTGTGATACTGAGAGGAGACGATGCATCAGACGTAGCATGAATCATTTTCTTAAAATTAGCAAATTCGTTAAAAGATGGCTGACCCAGTTACTCCAGCATTTCGAGCTTCTTTGCTTTGAATAGTGAGCTAGTAATAGCCACCTGACCTAACTTATAGGGGTTAAAAAATAATAATAATAAATAATAAGCTTTTTTTTATCATGTTACCAAATAGTGCCTTCACAGAAAAAAAAAAAAAAAACTATTTCTCACACAATATGTCACAATGCATTGTTATAAATAGATTATCCACATTATTTAAAATTAATTCACTCCATGAAGCAGTGGAGATTGTAGAAGCTGGAAGTTACTAGCTCCTTACTGAATGATTGGAGTGATTAGTACTGTGGACAAGGTGGGCTGGTTGCATTTTGAAGAATGACCATCTACCTCACCTATCGATGTGTCACAGTGATTGAGTGCTAGAGAGGGAAAGCTGTAATGGCTTCATCAGCTGAGCCTGGTGCATGCTACAATCTCATTCCCCTCCCAACTGCACGGCCTGCCCAATCACTTGACCAAAAGAAAAAAAAAAATTAGACAAAGTTGTCGGTCAACTTAACTTTAGATTTTTTTTTTTTTACCCTCTTGCCTCTATTCTTCCATTATTTCACTAACCCTGCCTCATCCTTTCCCATCGCAGCAACCCTACTCAGGCAGCTCTTTCATGTCTTAACAAGCCAATTAAGGGGGTTGATTTGGTCCATTCTCTGTCTTCATTTTCTTTTCTGCTTTTCTGGTGCTTGGCCCATTTTCAGCTCAGCTCCACAAATTGTATGTGTTAATATATATTTGACTTGTAAAGTACATCAAGCTCACTCATAATGCAATGACTGAAAATAGCCACATGATCTGACTTTATCCAATGTTGCATCTAAATGTATAGAAGCTAAAAAGACCTGTGTCCATTGATATTCCATGCTTGGTTGTATTGCAATTTAACAGTGCAAAGGCATGATAACAAGCTCAAGCTACAGCTCAAACACGGAATGAATGGCAATGAGGGCAACAATTTGGCCCAATGGGGAACAGGAGGAATGAAAGAGCAGAACCTCAGATTGAAAAAATGTCATAAAGAAGCTTTCTGGTAGAAAACGTTTATGTAATATTTATGCAAGTAATCTTAAGGTGTTCGCAGTGGGTAATAGTCAGCTTGTTTTCTAACATAGGAAAGTCTTTAAAATATAGGAGATTGTGCTTTTTTATTTATTTATTTTTGCAAGCGCTCACAGATACTAACTGTCTCAAATCCTTAAAAACCATAAACTAGACCAATAAGATATTGTGGTGGTATGAGATGAATACACCCAAAGTCATGCTATTGTATGAAAATTATTAACTTTTAGGTGATTGTGCAACATGCCAGCTTTTTTTTATTTCCCTCTACTTTTTTTTAACCATTTATGTTTTTGACAGGAAAAAAAAAAAAACTCCAGAGAGAACTAAAGAGCTGAGGCTTTTTTTTTGTAATACAACCCTCTTATTATTCCTATCATGTAGCAGAAAAAATATGCTGGTAAGGAATAGAAAACCTGCTGTGCTGTTAGAGAAATAAAACACTTTGGGTCATGTTGTTATTGGATGATGCTCAACTTTTGCATGGCATCACACAACTCTGGAATTGATTGTTTTCCCATGACAAATTGCCAAATTGCACCCATTGGATTATTACTTAATCAGTGGGGAACTCTGGATCATTCACATGATCATTCAAATTTGGATGTATTGTGTCATGCTAATAAAATCTAAATAATAAAAATAATCAGAATGAAGAAATAAATGTTATCAATATACACCGATTTGGCATGATAATAGAAGAAAGAAAATTCACATTATTTAATAAAAAGTATAAATGATGGTGTGACCAACTTTGAGTACTCTGGAACAGGACAAAGGAGGAGAACCTTTACAAATAAAATACATTAAAAAGGAACATCTCATGTATAAACAAAAACGATTCTAATAACTTTATTAAACAACTTTTATTTTATTGCTAAAAATTATTAGGTTAGCCTAGCCTTTGCTGCTCTTTTGATGACCTTCTATTCACCACCACAGCTTATTTTTTCCCTATTACATTCACTTCGTTACAAACATGTTAACAATGCTGTTGGGAATTTCAAGTTCCCCCATATTAATTTTCTGCATGTTATATATTAGCTCAGATGTGCCTGGAGCTTGCCGGTGTATGGTTGAGCAAGTAGATTGAAACAATCTACAATGATTTATGAGTTTCTAAAGCATAAATTCATAATGATGAGTTTCATTAGCACACTCCAAGCACATTTATTAGCTGTGCTGTTGCTCTCATTGGACGCGGCAGGATCTGGTGCTGGGGAACATGCTCTGAGCCATAATGACCAATCAAGGACGTACATATGGCCTGGGTAATCCATATCAATATTAATTACCCCTCTGACACAAAGTACAATTAACTAAAACATGATTCAGAATCAGCGTTAGGTCCGTGTGCCCCTGTGAACAGCAAGCTTAAACAATAAGTGAACTTGCAAACTATAATGAACAAGATTATGCGAGATTACAGGGTTGATCTTCTTATCAAAGTGTTTGAGGTGAGAGAAAGGTAATATAGGCAAGTTTATTAATTTAACATAATGTAATTTATTTGTAAGAAGCTGTGATGAGGCTTCAGTAATTGTAGTTGACTTGAGACCAACTCAGATACATGGTATAAACATTGGAAGGAGAGAGAGAGAGAGAGAGAGAGAGAGAGAGAGAGAGAGAGAGAGAGAGATTTCATTTTCAACATTTCAACGAATACACAGTTATGGAATGAAGCTGTAACTTAATTAATCTAATATTAGTTGCGAAGTGTGAGCCATACAGGATATGTGCAAGACTCATCCTTGACATATTTCTTTCCATCTCTATAACATTATCAGAACCCGTGCTAAAGGCATATTCATACTTTCCTGGTCAAAGCTTTCCAGTCACCAATTAAAAGAGCTCTTTCAATACCCTGTGCAGTGATACACGACACTAACCTTTTCTTGGTGCCTTACTAATTAAGGACAATTTCATTGTCGACACTGACGTGTGCAAAACATGAGGGAGTTGACACTTACCCATATGCTAGTCTTTATTGCCTGTTCATTCACATTCACTGTGTATCTCTTTATGTGTCATGCTACAGCATGAAAGTGTTCACAATAATTACTGGATCATATCTGAATAGTAACAGCTAAAACACTTAACTCTTTAAGGTAAAACACTTACATGAGCAGAAGTCCAGGTCCTTATCTTTCCCTGCAGCTTACCTCAGATTTTTTTTTGTTTGTTTCTTAACTAATTAGCCCCCTTTCAGCACTTAGTATTAGGGGGAAACAATGAGATCATTAAAAGTTGAGAGGACATGCTGGTAATGATGTCCTAACACACTGATAGCCCCTTGAGAAAAAAGATTTGAAAAATCTCATGCAAATGGCCCATCTATCTGAAATGCACCAGTGACTTCTGAAATGCAGCTTTGTACGGTGCTATAGTCTGTTCCACAATGAAAAACAATCCGAAAAAAAAAAAAAAACACAACTTTCTTATGATCAAACTACGGTAACTGGCTAATAAATATATATGGCTCCAAGAATAGCTAAGATTCTTAGCACAAACAAATGCAAATAGCATATTCCTGCCATGTTGCTGTGCTGTTTTTAACATACAATTATTAACTTGGCCATTACTGTATACACTGGAACTTGAAAGACTGAGTCAACTCTATTAGGTGCAGAAATCATTGTTAAAACCTGAATAAAAAATCTATAGAAGAGGCCGGCACGGTGGTGTAGTGGTTAGCACTGTCTCCTTGCACCTCCAGGTTGCAGGTTTGATTACTGGCCAGGTTTGATTTACACCTCTGTGTGCATGGAGTTTGCATGTTTTCCCCGTGCTTGGTGGGTTACCTCCATGTACTCTGGTTTCCTTCCACAATCCAAAGACAGGCAGGTTAGGCTAATTGCCATTCCCAAATTGCCTATAGTGTGTAAATAAGTGTGTGAGTGTGTGTACAGTATGTGTGTGTGCCCTGTGATGGAGTCCCCCGCCTCTTGCCCTAAGTCTCCTGGGATAGACTTTGAGCCCCTTGCAACTCTGCATACAGGATTAAGCAGTATAGGTGATGAGAGAGAGTGAGATGTATAGAAGCATAGACCAGAGCACTATAATATTGGCCAATACTTAAAATTTGACAAACATAACATTTCGTACATTACACAAATTGTACTCCCAGCAGGAATTTTTGGTTGTCAAAATGTTTTGGTGACATTAACTTGGCAATGTTACCGTCATTGGGACAACATTGGCATTGGTACCAGATTACAGTACAGTAATTTAAGAACTAAGATTCATGCCAATATTTTTTCGAAAGAACACGAAACTAAAAGGTAATATAACAACACTAAGAGATGAACGACCTGAGACGTTTCTGTGTTCTTCCCAATATCTGATCATATTTCTGAAGCCTTAAAAGACCATGGATATGGTTGAATGTTGTGAGAATGAATGTTAATCAGCATATAAACAAATAGAAACAATTATAAAATAAAATAAATGTTTGTTGTTTTGAGGTTGTGTTTTTAGCATTCATTCACTCAACGTTAACTGTCTGTCAAAGTCATTCAACAGTCAAAAACAACGTTGTCCCAAGGTCGTCCCACATTCACAATTATATTTGCGCAAGTTTCTTTTAGATATTTATCTTTTACCTTGAATTATTTGTCAAGTAATAAGTCGCATGACTCAATGTTATGTGACAAGGGGAAAATCTTTAAGCAGTATGGAAGCAGAAGGTGGTTTTCTGTGTCAATGTGGCTAAATCGTAGCACCAATTATACTCTATTGATGAACTGATGCAGGATCCAAGTATTTCTATCTACTGTGAGCAATCTTCCATAACGCTATGCCTTCTGAAACTCTTTCCTAAACCTTGTTGATGCTGTTCCTCTCGAGCGGCAAATGCAAATGTCAAATCAGATTAGTGAGAACACCTCACCTGCATGCAAACTGTGCCCCTGCCCAGTGCCATCACTTATGTTGGTTTACAGTGTGACAGGTATTTCATCATGTTGTTTCTATGATAGAGAGGGAATTGTTTTAACCTGATGGTCAGCGTGACATCAATTACTGTCATACAACTTGTCATAACTCTTTCAGTTACACTTCTTTTGAGGTCAAAGTCCAGGTGATGTACAGATAAAGCTAGAACCTGAAAGGAAATGCAAGTGGATTTTTTTTTTTTTTTTGTATTTCAATAGTACTGACTTCATTATATTCGAGTGCTGCTTTATATGTGAGTTGGCTTCACCCTGTAGCAATTTTACTGGGGCCAGGCAAGACACACTCAATCTTATGTAAAAGGTCCATAAAAGTTGAGAAACAAGATCTGAATCCAAATTTGAAATGTAATCATCCACCATGAACCATAACAGAATTCAGAAGTTGAGACTCTCCACAGGCTCCCTTCAGGCAAAGAAAGGTAAAAGTACTCATACAGAAACAGAGCTTCCACAGTTCTGGCAATACATGATTATAATACCAGCAACTTTTGGAGTGGAACCTGCTTTGAAATAAAAAATGCTTGCACATCATAAGGGGCTTTTTTGACTGAGGTGGAACTGAGGTGAAATAATAATAAGAAGCAAAATACAGCACACAGTTTAGGCTTGTGGGTTAGGGTCAGTCTGATAAATGTCTTAATAAACTATTAGAGAGGACATTTGACTCTGTCAGAGCCAGCGCTGAATGATGAAGATTAATGATGCTCATGAAGAGCATTTTATTAACTTAAACACATACAAAATCTGCTTTCTATGACTACCGTGTGCACTCAGCAGGAGGAATCCATAGACAGTAAGTATGAACAAGGACACTTAACAACAGTAGAGGAGAGTTATGGGAAGGCAGTATGGAACAGGACGCTAATTACTTGCAGTGCAGGCATCACAGATCAAGGAAATTACAGGTCGAGAACAGCCACCAGCTCCTGATTATTACCACAGAACAAGCCCAGAGCAAGAGCCGATGCAGATTTACAGTACATAGTGTCTTTCTTTGTTTTTCCCTTTCTGTCATTTACACACACACACACACACACACACACACACACACACACACACACACACACACACACACACACACACACACACACAAAGGGAAGAGCTGTTTTGGTCTACTTTTTAATTCTCTATTTGGCAGATACTATTCGACTAAATAATACAGTTATTTTCCAGCCACATCAGCCCTGCAACATCTATTCTATTAAGACCTACAGTTTAATCAATTCACTCACGTAATTCTGTTAATAAGGCACTTTAAAATGTTTCTACTTAGTGCAAAGTATAAACATGTTCAATAAAAACACTGCATTGTATTGTGCATTGTTAATCAAACCCATACACAAGACATTCTATTACACTTTTTATACACTGATAGAAAAATCAAGACACAATCAAAAGTTTGGACACCTACTCATTCAAGTCTTTTTTTTTTTCTTTCTAACTATTATGTACTTTGTAGAACAATACTGAAGGCATCAGAACCCTGCAATGTCACATGTAATTATGTAGTTATGTAGCCAAAAAAAGGGGGGGGGGTATATTTTAAAGTCTTAGAAGTAGCCACATTGTGCTTTGATGGCAGCTTTCTATACTTTTGGCACCGTCTCAACTGGCTTCATGAGGTTGTCACCTGGAATGATTTCCAGTTCAGAACTTTAGTTAGACAGTATGTTCAGTACAGTGTGCAAAGCTGTCATCAATGTAAAAAGTGGCTGATTTAAATCTAAAATGCAGTATATCTAAAATATTTCAACTTGTTTTTTTTTAAAGATAATTATATGCATGTCGTTTATTAGCATTGTTAGTATTAATATTAATTAATATTATTTTTAAATATTATGAAAAAGTAAACACTAATTGACCATTGAATGAGTAGATATGTACAAGCTTTTGATTGGTACTATAGTTCAAGTACATGATATGTATATGATTTAATGAAAAATTATCTCACACTTCATACATTAAACTGCTGCTTTTTTGGTGTTTTGGCTGTTGCTATCGACCTTGGTGTTACCCTTTCAAAAAAACAAAAAAATTTTCATTATCACAATGATTATGGTGTATAAACATTATTTAACAAATGATACTACATTTTTTTTGCTTGCAAAATTGAGACTTTTTATTTTATTAGTAGTACTGAACATATATATATATATATATATATATATATATATATATATATATATATATATATATATATATATATATATCCTATTCGTGCACCGTATTAAAAAAATAGATGCGAGTCTTCAAATGAAGACACATGTAATTTGCCTGACCTTCCCCTTTTGTTTAAAAAAGTGTAAAAAAAATTTTTTTTTAATTTAAAAAATTCTTAGAAAATGAAACATCTATGCTTTCTAATAAACAAAATATCTGTGAAGGTTTGGTCAAATTACCATAGATAATAGAAGAAAAGAGCACGATGGACAACGGCGATGATACCGACGCCGAGGCAAGACAATTGCTAGTGATCCCTAGGCTTCGCAGACAGGCAACTTGGTGTGGACATAGTGTAAACACTAAACATACTGTGCGTGTGTGTGCATGAGCATGTGCGCGCATGTTCATGTGTGTGTAAGTGAAGGAGAGAGAGAGAGAAAGAGAGAGAGAGAGAGAGAGAGAGAGTTCTTATTTGGCATCTTCACTGTCCTGCCGTTCGTTTTCAATAGCTGGTCAGATCACTTTCACTTGCATCAGTCCATTTCACCTCTGAACCTTTTATAGCAGATGGTGTAGTTTTGCTATCTGATATAATAAATTCAAAGAAAAAAGTCCCAGTGCATTCTAAGAGATAGCAGAGCAACACAGACATTCACTTTTAAAGATGTATTTTGGAAGGTGTCATGGATCTTTTAGTTTAAGGTACTGAAATTAAAGCCATTTTGCCTGTTAAGGGGAAATTTATTCATTTTTCCATAGTGATTTACAGCAAAAGCAAATATTTTTATTCCTTTACCTGTTAATGATCCCGTCTTCGGAAAACTGACTCGTCCTTCAGTTTTCAATAAATGTGGTGACACATACCTGAACTCCTAAAATGGAAAGTGCAGAGAATCTTTTTTAACCTGAATGTGTAACAATCTTCCTATGCTTAAAAATAGTGAGGTGCTCCCTGGCCCTCTGGGTGTTCCTAAACTTTAAATGGCATCTGTAATTAGAAAGAAAGACTGGGGTGTTGGATGAGGAATGCTTCTTCAGCCCAGAAAACAGAGGTAACACTGTCTCAGTATATTGCAGCTAATGTTGAAAGTTACTTTACTATTATATATCTTATTTCTTTAACGGTCATGCATAAGTGGAAGCCCCTTAAACACTAAGCATGGATGATATGTTCCCAAGACATACAGACAGCAACAAATTAATGTTGCCTGCTTTAGGATTTCTATAAAATCATTATATTATATTAGATTAGATTAGATTAGATTAGATTAGATTAGATTAGATTAGATTAGATCAGATCAGATCAGATTATCTCAGACAAGTTGACAAGTTGTGGTAAAACCTAACTTGGCTATCTCCTATGGTCTCATACAACCTTTTCCAGTTCAACACAACAACATCAGCGTCTAGTGTATATGTACCACATACATCAGAAAACCCAAGCATTTGAAAGATGCTTTCAAAACATGAAGGGTGTTTGAACTGAGTGTTGAGGTGCTCCCCATGCACTCGCCAGAGGCTGCACCTTGCTCAGAGCTCAATGTCTCCCCAATTTACTGCCATTTCTTACTGGCAACCTAACCAATCATAGACAAAGCTGATTCCTTACAACAAATCATGTAACATGTCATAAAAATCTAACGCTATCATAAACAAACAAACAAACAAAAAAAAAAACCCTTGTTAAATTTATTATTATTTTCTCAGTCATTTATGTTCAGTAACTGTTTTACCATAAGCTGGTTCACTGTAGTCAATCCTGGCAACACTGGGCATAAGCCTGGAGAGTTTACCTTGGGTTGATGCCAGTCCATTGCAAAGTACCTCTCTACATGTTCACACATTCATGTACACCCAAGGGAATCCATAGCCAATTTGCCTATCTGCAAGATTTTAGAGGTACTGTAAAACTAGAGAAAACAAGGAACATAGAGGAAACCCAAGCAAATGTTGGGGAGCTACACAAATTAAAAGGTAACCTGAGCTCAGGTTCAAACTTAGGATCTGGAGCTGTGGTGTGGCAATGCTTTCCCTTTGTGGCACCATATGTATGACTTTCAGTTTTTCAAAATCTTTTTAGTATTTTACTGTATATCTGGACCCTTCAAGAATGTAATGAAGCAACTGCACATTAGACATCAGGTTCTTAGTGCTTAATAGTAGAACATATGCTAGAAGATTTTGTTAAGCCTTGGAGTGTGCAGTGCAGATGCTTCCTATGTCAGAAAAAATTGAGTAAAGGAATTCTATTATTTTTGTTTGCAGGAGACACAGTGTACAAGTACCTCACCTTGTTCCTGAAAAAAGTACAACTGTGACTCCACTTTTCTAAAAAGCCCCATCTTTGTTCCAAGATACTTGTGAACTTTTTCTGCTGTACCACTGCAAACATCTTTACCAACTGTATCTCAGTGTGGTATGGCAACCGCAGTGCCAAAAAGATTGCAAAGCTCTTTAGCGGGTGGTGAGAAACCACCCAGCGAATCATCGGCACTCAGCTACCTACAGTACCATGGAGGAACAAACTCTGCCTACAAGGACGAATGGCATTATTAAAAACGCCTCTCATCCTAATTGTAGACTTCACCCACCTCCCATCAAGCAGGCGCTTCAAGGGGCCTGCTTGATATGAGAAATAACTTTTTCCTTGTAACTGTTTACAAACTACTGATTACTTACTTATACACTGGTTATTATACACTGCTTTATGCACATTTGCACTGTATATGCATAACTTAAATGCTGTCTATGCACTACTGAATATTTCCGGTACATCTGTTCTGTATAAACTGTAGCATATAAACATGAATATACAGTATGTACATATGTATATTCTATTCAGCATGTTAACCTGCCCTCACCACTGCACATTGATTATAATACAGTGGAACCTTGGTTCATTAACAACCAAATACGAATAAATCGGTTAATGAGCAAAAAATTTGCCTAAAACCTGTCCCTGGTCATGAACTCCTTCATGGAACATGACCCATAAACCGTCAACCCAAGCTGCCGCCATCAGCAGAACAAAGGCATGAGTGCGTCATCCAGCATCAGTTTTGGTCAGTGTGCGCTCGCAGATCACACACATGATAAAAGAATTTCGTGCAAAGTGGAGTGGAGTCATCCAAACAAAAGTGTGGCGAAAAGAGTGCCACATTTAAGGAACAAGAACGTGGTGTTGTTTTTGTGCATTGCAGTTGTCCATTTGTGCAGGGCAAAAAAACAAAAAACAAATATCGAACCAGAGATCAAGAAACAACCCTGAAGGAGAATTACCCATGTTATTATGAAAGGGGAATCTCCTTCCAAAAGCTAACCTCCTCCCCACCCATCTTCCTCTCCTCAATCTCTTCACGTCAGCAAGTCTCCCTAAGAAGGGAGACATGTAAAAATGAAGTGTTCACGCTCTCATGTACAGTTTATATTTATATTTATATTTAATGCTATTATTTTGGTATGATTAATGCCTTTTTGATTAATGCTTTATTTCATAATTTGTGATATTGTATAAACAAAATTAATCAAAAGTTAAATATAGTTAATAGTGACAGATAACAGATTATTTCTATTTACATGTATTCATATGGAAAAAAACTAATCGGGTTATGAACAGACTTTCGAAGCAAACTATGTTCGTGAACCGAGGTTCCACTGTATACTGTATTTACCACATATTTCCCATTTAGAATACCCCCCTCAACCTACTGTAAATAAGGCCCACATGGGCTTATATCTGCATTTGATATTTATTGTAAATATGCCACATATGGACTTTCGGTCAGATGCTAACTGCATTTCATTGGCTGTGTAAAGGACACATGTTGATTGGATTCAAACCTGCCAAGGGAGTGTTTTACTGTTATACTGAAAATTTTGCAAAAAGGGGTTGCAGAAAGCTTGCAACAAAAAAAAAGCAGCTCTGCAGGAATCCTCATTTTGATTAAAAATGACTTCATTGTCAAGAACCCTGATAGGAAACTGAAGTATTGTGTATGTGATATAAACAAGTTTTAGCTTTATGCCAGATGTCTATTCTCCAGCTCCACCTGCCTCTTCAGTATCTGCTGGCTCTGTAAGTGTGTTAGGAGGAAAGTCTCCTTATTCAAATGGCCTCAGAATTAGTATTGACTGTTTTGCCACATTTTGGTTCTCTTTCAAATATTCACATCGAACTTTCTCACTTGATCGATCGATAGAAAGATGAATTAATAAGTCTGAAAAAGTATAAATACCTATTCTTTGATAAACCTTCTCCTAACGCTCTTTAAATATGATATTAATGTGATTGTAATTCTCATGTCAAACATAATATTTACAGCGTCATTCATTCCAAATGATGAAATATGAAAATGTAAACAGGCATTTTTTTTAAATAGTCTTGCTATTCTTACTTGTTCCTAAGAATAATCAGATATTTCAATTCTGCATACATTTTTTGAATGGGGGAATGGACGACTTTCAAAGCTTTGTTGTAAAATTCTAGAATAACTAAAAGGTTGCTGGCAAGTTCTACCAAGGGCACATTCATTATTTCACATTTCTAAACCAGACACATTTCCACAATATACAGGTGTTTCCTTTGATTTGAAAATTGCACCAACTACATTTTAGTGATCGATGAATCATCTCTGGCATGATATGGAAAATTGTGAAGAGTACCTTGATATTTTTACAGATAACCGTTAAAAACCAACCTTGAACCTTGTTTTTGCTTGCTTTCAGACTGCCTCCGTTGCTTTAAATCTTGCAAAGCATAAATTCAGTCTCACGACCATAAGGTACTTCCACAAACAGGTTCTTCAGTTCAGGCTACTAAGTCCCAGATTCTCATGCACGTAAGACCAGGAGTTACACTCAGCTCTTTCTCTGGATGGGGTTTTGACAAATTTGATAATAATAATAATAATAATAATAATAATAATAATAATAAGATTTCAAGCTACCTTAAATATCTGTAACTGCCCTCACTTTGTGTGGTCTAACTAGCTGTAAATCTGCTTTTAAAGACGTTAAAGGCTTTTTTTTTCTGTGTAGTTTTCTCTGCACCAGATTTACAAAAACCTTTCAGCATGTAGATGTTAGTGCTGTTTCACTCCAGGAGGATGCTCATGGGATAGAACACCCTGCTTGGGTCTTCTCTCAGACATTTAATCGACATCAGTTGAAGCTTAGTTCTACTGAAAAAGAAATCTATGCTCTGGAGGATTTGGGGGTTGGATGTAGTTCTGAGCCCATCATAGGTTTTACATATTGAACACTGCATATCCAATAGCAGGCAATGATTCCACAGTGGTCTCTGATTTTGTAGGGATTTCAGCTTTAGAAATGCTCTGAATATGTAGCGGCTGATTCACTGTATCCCCGTCACTCTAATGAAATGCGAACCTCAAGTTTCCTTTTAAGGGAGAAGGTGTTACAACATTTGTCATTTTATCTGTCTTTGATATGCTGTATTCTCTGCCTGTAGTGGAGTAGGGCTTGTAACTTGCACATATTTTAACACACACACTAGTAAGGGTATATATAAATTACAAATAAAGGGAAAGTATAAAGTACCGTATGACGTTGATACCATTTTACCAACAGATTTCTCTTTTATTATTTAATCTTGCAGTTTAATCTTATTATCTTATTATATTATTTAATCTTTTGCATAAATAGGTCAGTTAGCGTCTTTTTTAATTATCCTAAAGCAAATAGCAAACTGATCAGAATATAAGAGGATACAAGGAGTGTTTAGGTCAAACTAAGACTTTTGATTGTGCCGAATAACAGATCACAGTTATAAGAGTAAAAACCACCTTTATTTCTCTATTTAATCCCCTGCTAGACTAATGCACTTATCCCAGTGTTTCAATAGTGCTTGGATACCATCAAGGTAGAAAGTTTACACAGAACACCAGAGCCATGATCAGACTGCCTGCTTCACGTCTAAAACACTGGCCTCCCAGGAACACCTTTAATGGCCCAAACATGTAGAAATGGCTTGGAGCGAGGTCGGGACACTATGAGGGATGTGGCAAAAAAATCTGAGTTGACATCCTGTAATGTTTAGTGGTGTTTCTTAAATGATTGCAAGTACAGTTCCCATAGACACAAGTTGTCAACAAGGTATAGACTGATTTTCAAGTATCAGGTGTTCCATTTGATGAATGTCCATGGGAAGGCTCCAAACCATCATGTCTGGGATCGTCATTCATGGATACATATGAAGAAAAGCATATATGACAATATACAGAGACATTGTAAGCAATAACAGCGTTGTGTCTGCATACTATTAAGTAGCTGTTTCTAAAATAACTGAGCAACAGTCGTTTCATTCTGATTCTGATTATACATTTTGGAGCTAGACACAAACAAATGGGATTTTCACCAGAATGGCTTTCACTTTTTCACTTTCCTATTTTTGCCCTGTCTCTATCTCAAACCATTTTTATTGTTTTGACACTACTGTACATGCTCCAGTGCAGTGGCTTGTATATATTAAACAATCACTATTTCCGAACATATTCATTTAATCCAGATATATCTACCTGGTAACAGTGGGATAAAGTTATAGAAATCAAATCAAGGAAATGAGAAATATTCTTTTCTGGCTCCATAGACATGTTGTTACATGACTAATTTATGCACAAGAGCGCTACCAAAACATCAAGAGTTGCTTCTACATTTGCATGTGGAGTGTGTTGCTGTTTTCTTACATGGGCAGCAAAGGAGGTTCAGTGAAAGTAAAATAGACTACCATGAAAATGAAAATGTATAATTCAGACACTGACACATTTCATTAGGTGCGATGTTTCGTGTATTTTGAAGAAACAGCCACATGCTAGAACACACAAGAGCACTACCAGATGTAGGCATTGATGTGTCAAAGACTTTCATGCAGATAAGAATAGGCCATCATGACCTTAGAGTTCATACAAGATACAAAGCGCTGGAAGCCCCAGGAACAAAAAAACTATTATAAGAGAAGTTTCCATGGCAGGAATCCAAAAACATCAGGAGTGTTTCAACTAGAAGGACCAGGGTTTAGCTGCTGGGCCATTACTTCAACCCAGGAGCTATCAGGGTGAAGGTTTTGTACTCAACACCATGGATATGTCAAACTTGGGTTTCTGGAAGGCAGACCTACATTCTGAGAAACTGTTGGGTAATGCTATTTTGGGGTTCTGACCAAATCCTGTTCTCTCAATAATAGACCAAACACTTTTCTTTTGTTTAGCCCAAGCAAAGGATGTACAGTATACAAGCACCCAATGTCCCATACAATCAATAATGACAAAGTAATTAAAAAAGAAAAATGAGGCATATAATTGCATTTTCTGTTGTTGTATTGCTTAAGAAAGATATTAAGCAAAACTACATTTATAACAACGCAATAAAGATTAGGTTAAGTCTGTTAATTTTATGAACAGATGCATATTCACCCAGACACACAAAGAAATAATATCCCTATTGCATCATTACTGTATTGTAAGTTTAAGGGGAAAAACAGGACGGAATAGGAGACCTGAGGATCGAGAACCACAGCCCTAGAGTGTAGAAGTTACAGCAAAAAGAACTGCGTTACAATGCACTCATACTGTCCTTCACTTCTGCAATCAGACTGGATAAAACACAGTGCAAGTGTGTACATCAGCCATGAGTTGAGGTGAAAGCGCACCACATCAAGTCGACTGTTTTCGTAAACGCTATTGGTTGTCTTTAGAAACCTCTAAGGAAATACACTCACAGCATTTAAGCAAGCCTCCTTTCCTTCTCCTGATGGCTAGTCACCTTTACTGTCAGGGTAAACCCTTAAAATTAATCTGCACTGTAAAGAACGACCCAGCACACACTCCTATCTCTGGAATCACCTTCAATGAATCTCGGTTGTCATAGCACCTTCTCAATATCACAGCAGGGAAGGATGCTCCGACACAGCTTCGCTGTACTACAACTGAGAAACACTGTTAGCACTTATTTCTCCTTTTGCTTCTCCATTCCCTCATGAAAATTCCCTAACGCGCACACTCACACATGCACATTAACAATCAAAAGCACTTTCCAGCCGGAGAGATGGGTGGCACAGGGATGCATGGTGTATGTTCACATGTAAGCGTATTATCATCATTTTAGTAGAGAAATAATACTTTAACAAAACATAATGTGATAGCAGCAGGTACAGACACTGAAAAGATGCACTTGGTCAATTAGCCATAACTAAAATTTTATGCATGTCTTTTATTATTATGAAAAAAAAGACTAAAAACTACCTGTTGTTGTTGTTACTTAATTACCTAATGCCATATGTGAAAAAATATTTCATATTTTGAAAAAAATCATGCCCAAATTTTTAATTGGTACTGTATATATACGGCAAGTGAATTTCTTAATTTGCAGAGCAACAAGGACAGTTAAAAAGAATAAAGCAAGTAAGGAGATACAAATACAAATACTATATTCATGTGGAGTACATCATTTACAGCATATACTGTAAGAAAAGCATACTAAAGTGTACTAGTATAAAAATAAATATACAATTTTTGGTATATAGCAGGGTGCATTAATGTATGAAGCTAACAGCAATATAAATGTATGCACCGGAGAACACATTTGGAAAGCTAAGAAATTGTAGAGGACATCTGGGTTGTATAGGATACACTATAGTGCATGAGGCAATGTGCAGCCTGACTAGTGCAGTGTGAGTTTAAAAATGTTCAGATTGTGGAAATGTGGAATAAGCAACCAGCAGAGGGGAAAGAAATCTCAATGATTTCTGTAAAAATTTTTTACACCCAAAACAAAGAACCCTTTCATAACATTTCAGTCACTAGTTTCTCACACTACACATAGGCCCTGGATACAAAATTATATTTAGCAATTTAAAAAAAAATTATAATTGCAGTATATCTACTTTCTAGAATTACACTGTTCACAAAGCATTCAGTCAAAAGTGTATTTATGAAACAAATGCTGCACTGGTTAATGTTCCAAACACATCAATATTTTCTTATGCATAATGACACATGCAAAATAGGATATGGTAGTGCATTTTAATCCCAACATAATTGAAGTTTTAATGTATGGTAATGCATTGCAGTTACAGGGTTTTAGTGGTGCTGCAGTGTTTATTGCGTTAGGTATTGATGGTTCAGGTATATTGCATAAATGGAGCTGAAATTTAAGCATTCAAGGCAAAATCATGAATAGTTATTGCATAAGCTCCAGTAGAGGTGTATGGATATTTGTATGTGTGGGCAGAACTGAATAATGTATGCTCACTGTCTGTAAAATAAAGGAATGTGCTTGATCTGTTTAGACAAATTCACCACAATCCCTTCTAAAGTCCTATAAACTAAGCTACGGGCTGAGTTTCTCAAATTTTACTTGAATTGCATGTTATTTCGACAGTTACTGGGCCTTTGAGCAGGAAAATTTAAAAATAAATAATAAATTATTATTAAAAATAATAATTATAGTAATAAAATAAAAAATATATATATTGCTCTACTTGTTTCTGAGGCAGGAATAGCAAGCCATGATTTCATTAATTTATCCTCTTTTAGCTTAAAAAAATGTAGAGAAAGATAAGAAATTATACAAGAAAAAAGAGATCCATGTGAACACACACACATACACACACACAAACACTCAGGCACTCACAGACAGAAAGTTGGTGTCAGATTTTGGGTAGATTTTATGAATGAGGTAAATCAATGAGGACTGATTGTCTTTATGCGGAGACAGAGAGCAGACACTCCTTCTCATTACCACCCACTGATAATGAAAATCAAGCCATCAGGTGGAATTTTGAGAAAGATTAAATAGCTAGACCTGACTCTCTAATTGCTCTTTGTAAAATGTAATTACTACACAATTTATGATTAAATCCCCTAGATAAATAGTGCAGTCCATCAGTCAAAGTTTTGTGTGACTCTCAGCCTGTGGTGAAGTACTGTGTGCTGTGGTGTCTGTGTGGTCTCCAGCACATCCCATGGTGCTCGATCAAGATTGGGATCTGGGGAGTTTGGAGGCTGGGCCCACTTGTTCTCTTTGCCTGTAGGGCCCAATGCACAGTGGCTGCAGGGGCTGTTCTGGTGCCTTTCTGTTGTGGCCAGCATTGGGTTTTTTTTTTTTTTTCTTTCTTTCTTTTTTGCAATTTGTGTTGCCCTTTTTTTGACTGGGTGAACTTTGGGTGCCCATGCTATTGTCACTAGTATACTGGTATATGATTGATAATTAGTAAGAATGTGTTAATGGTTTGTGGTGATAATGTTATGACTGATGTTAATGTTATGACTGATGTTAATGTTATGCAAGTTGAGAAGGGGCCTTTAATCAGAAAAACCCGCACATGTGGATTTCTACAATTATAAAGCAATTCAAAAGTGTTGTGTGTTTTTTTTATCATTATTATTATTGTTTTTGCTTTTTTACAAGTGTAATATGGCATACCAATCAAGAAAAGCATATATACTTCATACTTAGTATCCACTGAAATTCAGTTGTATATACAGTAGGAGTGCAGTTGTGCCTATCATACATTTTATGCAATGCAATGTGGAATAAATGGCAACTTTATTTCATTTTCTGCCAAAGAAACAGCTAGTGCTTTCCCTCGATTTGCAATCCATCACTGTCTGTCAAAGCTGGCAGAAAGAGGGATTGTCACACCCAGACTCCATTGTAGTGGGTGGGAAGAATGTGAGAGGAGTTCATTTAAAAGAAATGTAGAGGCCTTAATCTCCCATAGTGCACAAATGCCCTAATAGGCATGTGTAGTGTGCTCTGTCACACAAGTGTTGGACAAACAAAGCCCTGCAGATTGAGGGGGAAGTGAGTAAGTGAGGGAAGTAAATGAGCTTCTATAACACACACACACACACACACACACACACACACACACACACACACACACACACACACACACACACACACACACACACCTAAACACTGAGTCGGAACTGAGCTGAGGCTTCTGATTCACATTAGTGACAGCGATGGATGAAGAGTGAGAAAGAGTCAGGGGGAAAGAGATGGAGAGGAAGGGAAAGAGACTGCTTTTGTGTTTACATGGGTCTGGAGTGCTGCGATAAGATGTCTATCCTGGAACATGTGTTTGCAAGACAATATGATGCCCCTTTGTCATTGTTGTAGTGTGAAAACTTTGAAACAGAAAAGCTGAGCTTACAGCAGACAGTTGCCATTTCTAGGAGAGCTTTAATGCGCTATCGGCATGGATTTGAACCGCACATTAAAGACCAGCCAGTGTGCGCTGCCAAGATATTTCTGGATTAGGTTTCATATTAAAAAGACCTTCCCCTGCTTCAAACTGACACTGCACTTTTCCTTATGGAATTAGGTAAAAGCTGGCCTTATCTAACCAAAATAACAACTTTGCAGAGAGAGTGAACTGGTGTACATCCAAAAGTGCATCCAATTCACATTAACCCCAAAACTGTGCTGTACCGTATGTAAGGTCAAAAATGTAATATTTAATGTTTGCTTGATAGTCTAAAGGATGTAACACTTCAGTTGTACTTCAGTATACAGTATGTTTGACATTTGCTGGCAGGTTTCTATAAATGTACATAAGAAATGTTCTTATACCGCCTGGCCCAAAATAAATTTATTTATTTATTTATTTACTTATTTACTTATTAACCATACACTAGTGTTTTATTTGACACATTTAGTTTAGAGACTGATATGCAATTGGATGAATATTCATTTGTGAAATCGATTCCTCATGCTGGAAGAGTTCCCTCTGTGCTATTAGATTTGACCCTTTTGCACAAACCTTCTAACTCCATTGTCTTTCCTGCTTTTGATTTTATAGAAGGCATA
Organism: Clarias macrocephalus; assembly: GCA_011419295.1. NCBI lineage: Eukaryota > Metazoa > Chordata > Actinopteri > Siluriformes > Clariidae > Clarias > Clarias macrocephalus. The sequence goes on from JAAGKR010000393.1 coordinate 24,082, forward strand.
TATAAAATATGCAATAATTTATTTTGAACAGTTGATATTCAGATGTGTCTGCTACAGCTACTGCTCTATAAAGCCTTCATAACGGCTCTAATCTGAGGTGCTGTTTGTTAATTGAGGATTTTTGAGGCTGGTGACTCTAAATGAACTTCTCCTCTGCAGCAGAGGTAATTTGGGTCCTGATTTCCTGGGATGGTCTTCATGAGAGCCAGTTTCATCATGGTGCTTGATGGGTGTTACAAATGCACTTGACAATATTGTTCTCGCAAAGAACTATTCCAGAACAGCTGACCTATGTGTTTCAAAATAACAACTGCCTTTTGTTCATTACTTAATTACCTGATGCCATATGTGTTATTTTATAGCTTTGAAAAAAATCCAGTATTGTTCTAAAACATAGAAAATAAATCCAAACTTGTGTCCAAACTTTTGACTGGTTTGTTCAAACTTCTGACATTCAGGTCATCAGCTGTCTTATTTTTTTTTTGCCCCTATGAAATTACACAGCCTAAACTTGACCAACCCCGGATCATAACACAGCCTCCAGAGGCTTGTACAGGGACCACTATGCACTTCATGCGCTTTCCTGCTTAAGCTGAAGCCCATTGCTAGGAAATAGGGAAAGTCTGGACTCAACAAACTACATGACCTTTTTCCAATGCTCCATAAAGTCCAATCTTTATGTTCTCTACCAAACTGAAGCCTTTTGCTTAATTATTCTTACTAACAAGGGGGTTTCTTATGGCCACACATCTGTGCAGTCCAAATATTCTGAGAAGATTCTGAGAGTTCTTGTCACAGTGTGTGCTTATGCAAGTGCTCTTACTTTCACTATTAAACATGGCTGTGATTTCTGCTCTTCATTTTTATTAATGATGCAGCTTCACCAAGTGGGTAATGATCTCTGATTATGTTTTTGTTTTTTTTCCTGACCACATTTTCTCTGTGAATTTGATGGTTCAGCTTCTTGGTTTAAATAATACGTTGGAGGGTTCTTAACCCAATTCCAATTGCTTTTCTTTGATGTAGTTCACTTTTTACAGTTTCTAACTGCACAATAATTCTGATCATTCTAAGCAATGGGTACACTTTTCTAAGATCTGTATGTTGTTTGGGAATGCTTTGTAAGGGAAATTGGTGTGATTGGTGCTCTAATAAAGATAATGGTGGACCAGTCGCACAGGTCTTCCTGGAACCTGCTAAATACCACCAATGTATTTTAATGCCTAGATGAATCTGTTCCCGCTGTCAACTGTTTAGAAAACATCAGATAAATCAGCTCTGAAGATTGTTCCTTGGACCTGTGCAGAATCTCAATAAAGACCCTAAACCACAAACCATGGCCTGAGCCAACTTTACACACATCTCGAATTTTAATACATAGGTTGCCAATTCTCCTGACAGAGCAGTTCTCCGTGTGTGCCATATATTAGATGTGATTGGTTATATGTCATGAGTTGCAGCTGCTTTGATTGCGCTGTGTGGATGTAATTTCTTTTGGTAAATGTAAATCTATCAACAGGTATCAGCGCATGAGAAAACCAAGACTGACATTTAGTGTTATAACTAGATCAAAACATTAAGTTAAGCCATTCATGCTTTTGCAGTGATTCTTGTATTGTAGCTTAAAACTGCTGAGGACATGTAGTAGTCATTCACTCTGCAATTAACATACAGTACATGCTATGATGAAGAATGAAACCTCGAAAAAATATATTCATAACCAAACACCATTAGACAAGTATATGTAGCAAATGCCTTTAAAAAAAAAAGGACTTGTACAGAAACTCAATGTTTATAGATTGTATATTTACCAGTGGGCTTTTTAGCCCAGCATTTTTATGGAATTAATTTCCAAAACATTTGAGAGCCTCTGTTTTAACACTAGATGAAAACCCTCCTTCGATTTCAAACTGCTGTGATCTCAAGATCATAGAAAATCATAGTGAAATTATGTTTGGTATGGTGTGCCATGCTGCTGAAGAAACTGTAGGCGTTAAAAAATAATCATCTTCATAATAAGAATTGTAATTCTGCAGGTTAGAGAATGCAATGACAACTGGCACAGGCAAACAAATTCAACACAGGGTCAGGCATTGAATCAGGTGATTAGCAAACAGGGTAGCAAAGGCAAAAAAAGCAGAAAATCAAAATGCGGTTAAAGATAGAAAAACATTTCATTAGAATGCAAGGCTTGACACGTTCTGAGTGTTATTTCTTTCAGTCTTGCTTAGGGTGTAGGGTAGGGTGTGTTGGTGACTAATGGAAAGGTGTGCATGAACTCGGGTGACAGTGAACGTAAACCAGAGTTCTGAGCAGATAATGGTGAGGTCATGACCATTTTTATTGTTATAAGAGCTATTTACAGTAAATAGCTGCATATAATCTGCACCAAATCACAGGGATACCCGGGGAAGCCCCTCTGTGACCCATACACACTAAAATTTCTCAACAAAATAAAAAAGGCAAGAGAACAGTTAGTGAAATCAACCATCGAGCAAAAAACATATCCAAAATGTAGGTGTATGGGTCTCTTGTGATCTACAGGCATATACTGTACTGTAGTTACTGGTTGGATTTTGTTGACTGGAGGATACTGTGTTAAGGGATGAAGTGGCAAGATGAAATTAAAATGGAAAAGCCACACTAGGGAGACAGAAGCTAAGTGTGTCTAATCGAGATGAATGAGTCTGTTCCCTCAAGCCTCCCAGTGGAAGCGGCTCTATCCGTGCCCTCCACACTTCACTCATTAATTACCATGAATTAATGGTTTTATCCAAACCTGGTAAATAAAAGATTGTCACCCGGCCATGAATTGAGTACCGCTTTTATTAAATACTGTGAAAATGTCAGCCGGTTAGAGCCAAATTAAAGGTACAAACAGATCAAACTCTATTCCAATCAAAAATAATCTTCATGTTACAAGATTAAATTAGTCACTGCCTGTTCCACCAAGGCTCAAGACATATTGTGTCACTTCACTGTAATTCCTAGATTAGAGATGGCAGTCACTTGTAATGTGATCCTATAAGCACCTAGGTAGACTGTCCCCTTAAGTCATGGCTGTTCACAAAATCAAGCAAAACTGACTGTATTAGCCTTAAGCTGCAGAGAGGTTACCATCATTTTAGTTGACTTCTCTGGAAAGCTCCAACTGGTTCACAACCTACATTGTGCATGCAAAGCTTGAATGGACCACATATTAGTCTCCTTTTAGTCTTTGTCAAACCAAAACACTACGACACTCAGAGAATGACCACATCTACAGTACGGCAGATGGGGTGGAAGGAGAGCTGCGCTCATCCACGTTCAACCACATGGACTCAATTTCCCAGTGTCAATATTTGCGCAGATACTCTGCAATATCCAACAATGTATTAAGTGTGCTAGGGCACAGGCTCCATCCATTTAACTGTGGTGCACATCGCTCGCATTTCAGCTGTGTCTTATTAACACTATTAATCATCCTTTTCAAGGCTCATCTGTATGTCTCTGCTCAAGGTCTGTTTATTTTTTTTCTAAGAATGATGTTCAATAATTACATTTTGAGTGACAGCTGAAGTAAAGCATGTTTACCGAATCAGTTTACATTCCATGTAGAAAAATGTAAATGAACCAAAGTCAATTTAAAGTCACCCTCAATACTCAAAGTTTCTTTGCTAATTCCTGGTATAGCAAAACAAAGTATACGTGAACAGCATTTTTTAAGAATGAAAATACAGTGTATTCTTATTTATTATTTATGTTCTGCATATGTTGTTCTCAATCTGAATATCATTATCAACAGATGAACTACAATTAAATGTAATCTATATATCTACTGTATATATAAAGAATGAACTAGGGGTCACCTTTACTTGTGCACTGTGAAAGACAGACTTATTGAGGGAGAATGAGTTATAGAGTAGAGTATTGATTTTATTCTGAAAAAAAAAAATCTCAATGAGTAAAAACCAAGAAAGAGAAAATGAGAGCATTTGTTTGCAAGCTGAGACGTAGTGCATTATAAAACTACATATGTGATAATCATATAAAAATGATTTTTCTGTTGTCAAATGTGTTTCTATCTAATCAAATGACCACCAAGAACAGTTGATAATTGGACTGCTTCATTTTTCTTTGTTACATGTGAAAAACTGAGCTTAATTCCTGTGATTTCCTCCTCCTCATATGGCACATTTTTTACAGTCTAATGTAAATATTATTTTAAATATATTCAAAAGACCATTAAGATCGAGTCATGAACTGTTTTTTTTTTTACTTTTTGTTTTAACTACAGAAATATACAGTTTTAAGAAATCTTTTAATTCCTGTTATTGAAGTCTATTTAGTTACTCAACAAATATCATAGACATGCCTAGATTCATAATGTGTAATGTATATTTGTAATCATATTTATGATATTTGTTAGAGAATGGTGTTTCACCTAGGCCGATGGATTGAGTTATCACTAAAGAGGTTTTGATTTCTGCGTCTTTTACTGGGTTTAAATGTATAGGGACAAGTATACCTTTAAATTAAAAATTATATTCTGCATATCATATACTACGTATTGTTTAATTCTAAACCCAATATAATGGACCACAAATCCCAACCCACAAAGGACATCTCATATCTCACTATCTTACAAAGAGTGATGTTATTAATAACCTCTAGTTAAAGTCCACAGTGTTTATGTTAAAAATAAGGATGAAACCGAATATTAATATGTTATTATTTGGAATGAACAGAAGAGGAGCCACAGAATTTTTTTTGTTCTGTGTATTTTCATCCGGTGTCTCCAGTAGCCTGACCCAAACACTTTCCTTACTGAGGTCCAAAATAAAACCATATTTATATTCAAACTGACCTGAAATATAAGAAAGAAATATGGTTTTATTTATAGAGCCGGTGCTCCATATAACCCACACAGGCCGCATGCTGTGCATACAGAGGGCAGAATATTTCTCCTTTTGGTCATTCTTACTAAATTCATCATTACTAAAAGAATATCTTCATAAAAAAAAAAAACAGATAGTATAAGAAAATGGAGCTTAAAGGATGCATTAGCACTGAGAAAAAAAACAATTAGTAGAGTTTTGTCATATTTTGTTGGTCATTTTGTGAATGACTTTTTATTTAAGTAACAATACATCTTTCAGTTTAGAACACTTGCAGTTCAAATCCAAGAACAGATACAAATGTGGGTAGCAGTAAACAGATAGACACAAATACGGGCATTGTGTTACACCTGTAGTTTATAGGCATCTACAAAAATTCCATCATACACACCAGTGAATCAAACCTTAGGGGGCACATAATAAAGAAGTCATGCCTACAGTGCAGAATTGTCCTATCCAAGTATACCAAGCATGAGGCGATGCAGCAAACACAGACTACACCCTGTAGTGAACCCAAGCCTCATATCAAATAGAGGGAAGGACTACAATGTACCACCCCTCCTTCTCTCCTCCCTCTATCCCCTCCCTTCTATTCATTGCCAGCCGGCCTCGGTGCCAGGGCCCCCGATGCCCATGGCAGATGGCAGAGTGGGCAGCAGGTATCAGCCTCCTGGCACCACAAACATCTGTTATCATTACCAAATGCTAATTGCCATCAATCAGGACAACACCTCTATGCATTTGTATGCAGGGTTCATAAGTGGAGGTGTCTAAGGAGTAGAGGGAACATAAAAAGTGATGTCTAAATTTGCCCCCGAGCAATGGCATGAGCGCACACTGCAGGAGGGATGACTAAGTTGGCAAAGTGTGCCGCTTGTTAATGTGCAGAATACAAGCAGAAATGTGAGGTACCATTCTTCCTTATCAGAACTGTGTGTCCTTTTGTGTAATGGTATCTACCTGAAGCACATGCCAGGTTCGGCATAAAGGATCAATGTGAGGACGGGCAAAATATAGTAGTTTATGTGTACACAGGCATTTTAAATGTGTCGTGGCTTAATTCGTGGGTCATGACTCCAATGCTCCTTGAGATCATATTGATTAAATGAATAAACAACCATTTTTAAATATTTAAAAAAAAATTTTTTTTTTTTTTTTTGGTCATTGAAATGAGCCATTCAGCCTGTCCCCATTCTGTGGTGCCAGTTTGCAGGTAGGTGTGGACTGGCACCATCTTCCTGAGCCCTGCGTGAGGGCCCTGCACTCCTCAGGAGAGAAAGTGGGCTGACTAAGCAGCACTCTCTTGGATGTGTCGGCCTAAGCTTGTGCCACATGCCACCTGTGCCAACGAAGAGCACTATAGTCGGCGTCTATTCCCCTGCTCCCGCTGCCTGCTCACAGCTGCCCATATGGCACGAGCCCCAGGGGACACGGCTGCCAATAATGTAAAAGGGGATGGGAATGGATGATGTCAATAATATACTCATACCGTCTTTTCTTAGGACAAAGTTTCTAAAGATAACTATACTTTTTTTAAAAATATTTTTAATAAAACCTACAGCTTGTGGCATTGCATAAATCCCTGTCAACCCATAGTATCTGTAGGCAATACTCAGGACATCTATATTAGTTTTAGGTATATCTCATGTTGTGTTTAATTGAAATGGAACCAGGCAGTTTTCTCACAGCCTTTTTGTTGAGTGTGGCTCCTGCCAAAGGCATATTTCTGCCCAATTAAATTAGTCTCTGCTGTGTGGAAAAGTGAGAACGTCAGTCCTCATATTACGTATTTTGTTGGAACACTCGCATAAAAATTGTTGCCATAAACACTTGTGCTCATAAACATGGGTCTGTAGCCGTAAAAGGGTGCATAAAATGAGGCTATGAGGACTGCAAACAACACTCTAGTCAGAACATCTGGTAAGTGCCATGCAACAACATGATCCCAAAACACACAACAGAGACTTCATAAACTTCCAATGGTTTAATTGCTCCCAATCAGATTGTCTCCTAAAAAATTAAACAAGCTGACTCCAGCGTAACGCTATACTAGATGATCTACATTCGAGCCTCACATTCACAAAAAAAAAAAAAAAAAAAAACATACTGTCTAGGTGAGTGAAATTAGTCAGCTTGGTAGTGAGGGTAATATTTACTAAGACACACTGTACAAATGATAGATTTTTATAATATGATTTTTTTCCCCTTCAAAGCTTCATCTGATCAAGGTGAGCATGTCTCTTCATGCGGGGTGGATGGTGAACGTCAATGAACGTCAATGAACCTAATTTACAATTAAATACTTATTTATTTGAAAAGAAATTAATTAATAAAGTAAGTTCATCTTATAAGAGAGTAAGCCTAAAAATGGCAAATCGCATATAAAAAAATGTATCTTCAAAGCCTGTAGGTGCAATTCAATTTTAATGTGTTTACAACTTAACACCGAAGCACCAAATGCCAGGGTTTCATTTTTGCCTAATGAGCTTTTGGGTTGAGGCGGTTTGTTAGATGCAGCGCATATCCCTATTACACTACATCTGGGAGGCTTTGAATTTTGGAATACAATTAAGGGGGATAAAAAAAAAATGGCCACTGTAGGCTGATTGTGATTATCTTCCAAAACATAATTAAGAAAGATTCACAAAAAATACACACTTGTTTGCTCAAACTATGTTCTGCATGTACAGTAGCACAACAGTAATGATGAACAATATTACAGGGCTATGTAGGTTAACAATAAATGGGAAGAAGAATCTTGAGCTCACATTACTAAGCTCACAAATTTGTTTTAAATTAACTTCATGCCACCTCCATGATTTTCAGAGCTGGGTCACAGTTAAATCGATGGCTTTGGCTGCTAATCCACGCAGAAGGAGTTTTTAAAATTAAACAGTGGAAATGTAGTCAACACCTCCTCTACTCCAGTCCACAACCTCTCTATGAGGACAAATGTGGCAGAGGAGTGCCAGCTTCCCGGCACGACTGTGCTAACACAATCACCTTCATCCACGAAGACAGGTGACGGCGTCAGCAGTTGGGCTGCCAGCAGAACAGGCTGTTGCTGCGAGCCATACTGAGTGAGTGGGCCTCGTCTTTATGGGCATGTGTGTATTAGTGAGAGTATGAGGCTGCTAGTTATATCTGTTCGGTGTGGACATTTAAATAGAGGAATATGCTGAAGAGCATCTACTTGGCAGGAGCTGACAAGGAATGTGGCTTCATGGGTACCAGAAAGTCATGAGCAGCTTCTACACTCTGCTATTTGCCACACGACTTCAGACACGCAGGGTTTAATTGCTGCTAACGCATGAACACGTGGCTTTTAGCCACTGGCCTGGACAGACATCATGTGGAAGATGTACCTAACACACAAACACACACAGCAGCGCGTTGTGTTTCTGTCTGCACCGCTCGTGAATTGATGCACATCTCAACAGAATGCCAACTGAGCTCAGGGGGGAAAAAAGGGTGTGTGTGTGTGTGTGTGTGTGTGTGTGTGTGTGTGTGTGTGTGTGTGTGTGTGTGTGTGTGTGTGTGTGTGTATGTGTGTGAATAAACTATTATTATTGACAAACTGAAAGTATATGCCATAGAAGCCCCCTCAAGGACACACCACTATAGACAAAAGGAATACAAAATAAACTTTTTTTTTTTTTTTACAAGAAGGGATCATGTGTTTTGTGCACTAGATGGCACATTGAACAAACACAATGCCTAGAGATGCAAACATGCAAACTCAAATAGCTTACTGTGTTGCAGTCACAATGTCAGACTGAACCCAAGTCAATTCAATTTTATTCGTATAGCGCTTTTAACAATTGTCACTGTCGCAAAGCTGCTTTACACAATAAAAATAAATAAATAAATAAAAAACTACTAATCTATAAGGCACAAAAACATTAAACCAAGCTTAATTTTATGTGCATGTGCAGGACAATTGTGAGACAAGCTTTATGCCACACATTCAGGTGCAAAATGACAAATTTATCATAAATGAAATGCACTGCTCGGACAAAATAAAAGTTAAGTTACTTAATAGTTATTCATTAGGTAACCACTGCAGTGATTAATTCTGATGTAAATAATTATTACATCCTTAAATGATGCAGGGAGTAGTTTCACATTTCTTAAACAACCGTGTCAGAAGACATATCCCATTGGAAATGATGTTACTCTGTTTCAGAAGAGTTAAATTATTTCCCTGTATCAAGCAAAGACAACAACTAAGGAGATTGATGAAATTGGGTTAGGACCTGACCAGCACATTATTAAACCCTGGAAGGATAGAGCCGTACCATCAAGTTCAAGTTCCTGTGGTAAAGAATGTAATAATGAATGATCATGATCAGAGATCACGTGGACACTAGATGAAGTTGCATCTTAAAAATAATCAACATTTAAAATGACAGCTATAAACAGCTATAAATCTTACTTTTTAGTAGTAAAAGTCAGAGCATTTTCACATGCACAATGAGTAAAGATTACAGGATTGGGACTAAATAGTATTTTGGCCACAAGAAAACCACTTAAAGATTAGACTTTGGAGCAATGGAAAAAGGACATGTGGTCTGATGAGTCCAGATTGACCCGGTTCTAGAGCCCACTGTACAGTACAAGCCTCTGTTAGCAGTTTTACATTACTACGTATTTCTGGGATGGCTTCAGTTGGGCAGGTGTAGATGCCACAGTACGTATATGTGGCAGCCAAACATGAATGCAACTCTGAATGGACATAATAGTCGTTGTGTGTCATAATGTTGTTATAATCATGGCACGGCAAATGTGTGGTCCATAAAAGGTGGTCCAAAAATTTTAGTGTGTGACCTTTTTAGGCCACACACTTTCAATCTTTAAGTAAGTTTGACAGTGGTGTCTGGTGAAGTGTGGGAGCATCATCTGCGGGGAAAAAAGAAAGTGGAACCAATAGGTAATACATAATGATCCTCACCTGTGTCTCATTACTGCCAGCTTTCTTACTTATGTCTCTTTGTGCTTACACAGACTCCCAATAACTAGTGAGAGAAAGTGATACAGCTTGGCATGCGGACAGAAGGCGAGAGGCATGAACCCGGAGCTCAGCTAAACTTCCACCTGCCTCCTGAGTCTTTGTCCCTGTCCTTTCAGGCATCAGCTCTTATATACACACGGTCAACAATGAGGGAAAGAAAAATAAACTTTGTGTGACACATTACTGTCTCTTCAGGAATTGGTCACTTCATTCAGAAAAGGCTTTTTAGCAACTACAATGTTTTAGCCACAGCTATATCTTAGAGGGTGGCTACTCTTAAAATGGCCACTCTATGCTGAATCTTCCTGTTTTGATGGATGCCACTTTAACGGCTTTTAAAAACATGCCGACAGGTCTAGGGGAAATGAATAGGTGTCAGCCTGACTACTGATGTATAGAGGGCATGTGTCATCTTTTGGCAAGGTTGTGTGAAAACTAATTTCACACACACATAGAACAGGCATCCATACAAAATGTCTTTCCATTCAGCAGTTTTTGCTACGACTCAACCCTCCATTACCACCCCACCACCCATTCCCGAGCTTATCCATCCTTACTATCACAAGTAAAACTGTTTCCTTCTGTGTCGAAATAGATAACAAAAGCAGTCACACATGAGAAAAAAACAAAGATGAAGTACGGTGGATTCTCTACATATCTACAGCGGTCTTTTCGAACAACAAAACAATCTCCTGCAGTGAAATATATTACCAAACTCTACAAATGAATCACACAAAGAATTCTGCTTTAATTAGTAACAAAAAAAATCTAAAAATAAAAATAAAAAAAACAGAAAGAGAAAATAATATAAGGGAAATGTTAATACATGTGCGTAAATCTCTGTTGATAAGAACCTTTGCCCGGAAGCTTAAATAATCCATGTCCAGGGGGAGGAAGGGAGAAAGGCAAATTTAGAGTCCATGAATTAGTATTATACTAAAAGCAGCTACATGAACAGAATAAGCACTCCCTATGGCAAATATCATAATCCACAAATAAGGATAAACCTTACATAAGTATCTGTTAAGCCTAGGGTTTTGTGTTTGTGGTAATGTTATTGTGCTTGTGCATGATAATGTCTTCTTAAATACAAATATGCTGTAGCTTGTAGCCCTCAGCCTTTTCTGTGAATCATACTTTGTTCGGAGAAGCCACCAAAACACCAAAACACCCATAGAGTATGTGCATGATACAAACATCTAAATCATCACTTATACTATAGTGCCCTTGAGAGCCTTTCGCTTTTGTATTTTTTCCCCTTTTCATTGAGTTCCTATGCTGTCCCTCATGCTGCGCTTGGGAAATGAGCCTCTGTGTGCCGATTTGTCCTGGTCTTCCAGCCCGCTGTCCCCCATAGACCACCTGCCTAGGGTAGTCATTGGAGTGCAGCCTGACATATGCTCCCATGCGGGGGGGGTAGCAGTGCCCTCCACAGGATTTGACCCCCAACACTTGCTGCCTTAATGGCCATTGGGCTGCCCTACCGTGCCAAGCAACCAAGCATGGCCCTGAACCACCAGACACAAACACTTGACCAGCATCATAATGATTTTGTCACCGTCCCCATCTCTCCCTCCTTAAGAAAAATGAAAATGCTTCCACAGATATCATGTACCCGAAATTCAACTTTCATGCATTGTCCACAAATGTTCTCTTAAAACAATGTACCACTGCTTAACAGTTAAAGCATACCCACCTCACTCAGCAAACTTTATAAGCCTGAAGGAATACTCATTTCTGGTGTCAGCATAATAACATAAAAATCTTTTTGTCAAGGAGTTTTTAGCAAGCATATACAGTATTAAACTGTATAGCGTGCGGAGAATATTAATGTTATACATACACTGCCTAGCTAAAAGAAAGTCGCAGATTTTGTTTGACCACCTTTTTTGATTACGACCCACAATACCATGTTCAATTTGTGTGTTTTACAGTTTGTGTCCTGGAATATATCTGTGCCATCAGGAAAGAAAAAAATGATGTAATAACTTCCAGACATTCAGGTAATCAGGTGACTTCATTTTATTGCCATGTAACATTGCTGAGCCTAGACCTGACCAACTGAAGCAACCCAAGTAAGACATGCCTGAATCATGATTCAGTGATTGGACATTAAGCAGCATAAATAATATAAATAAATGTTGATATTCCGTTGTGAACATAATTCATAGTGGGGTCATCTCAATGTCATTTCTCTCAACATCAATCTACCTTTTCTAAAAACACATTGTACTGATGTTTTTAGTTGACAGCCTAATTACAATTATATAACAATTTGATCATTTACAGTACCTGCAAAAAATTCTCTCTATTTCTGACTTTTCTTGACAACATTTCTTCCACAAAGCTGATAATTCAGCACTAACCTTCTGTGTTTAAATAATGTGTTAGAGGTTCGTAACCCAATTTCAAAACTCAATAGTTGCTTTCTTTGCTTGATGCAGACAAAAGTGAATGAAATTTTTCATCATGTTTGTACTTAATTCAGCATGGCACAGGCCTAGTTAAATGTCTCAAATGTACTTATGGATGCCTTCACCCATACACATATTGTGAATGTACACAGACTCTGAATGAGTCCATGTCCTCCTTGGCGACTGCTTCCTTGCAGATGATGCACACTCCCAGGGTGAAAAGAACAAGTATAGCCCAGAATCGATAATAGATGTGAAACTAATTTAGGATTGGGAGAAGAAAAAATTAAATCGCAACCAATTCCAAAAATTACAGAACTGGGATTTGGGGACCCCTTGGAATGATTCCAGGAGGCTCCCTAAAACTGAAGAATGTCTGTCGATTTGAAAACCAAATCAGTCTTCCGACCCTAAGTAGTCCTCAGGACCCCCTACTGCTCGTGGCTAAATTTCTCCTAGTGAGTTCCTGTTGTGCAGTCATGCAAAAATAATATTGCGAATGGGGAGTCCCACTTTCATACTCATTCCTATTAATTATATTAATCATGTTTTTGTATATATATTTAATTAAAATCCTCATTTATAATCTCTCTTCACTTCTGAGAGTGCTGTAATTGGTGTTTGGTGGTTGCAAACAATCTGAACAAACTAAAAATGACTGCTATTCTTTATATATATATATATATATATATATATATATATATATATATATATATATTTTTTTTTTTTTTTTTTTTTTTTTTAATCCCTACCTGGTTCAAAACCTTTTGCTGTGTACCCTGGAGGTTGTCCACCGCTTCCTGTAACTGTGATTCGGCTGAGAACTTCCTCTTGACTGGATAAGGTTCTGAAAGAAGAAACATCAAATTTAGTTTATTTATTTTACAGTGTATAGCACTTTTTTTTTATCAATGGGAAAATGGACAATTTATCAACGTTAGATAAGCCAAGCAATTTATGAAATGTCATTAGACATTATGTCTTTCTGCTTGATTTGAATAAAATATGCAAAGTATTGGCAAAGTCTTTAAAGAAAATCAAAATGATCTTGTTCTTTCTGGTAGCAAATTCCTGATCATTACCATTTTTCAGCTAAGGAAGGAAATGCACTCAAACATACACTATTTCACTCTCGCTATCTTTCTATCTCATTGTTTTAGGCAGTGGTTTAAGAAGTTTGTGACACAGGAAAATTTAAGGTCCATTTAAATTGCAATAGAGATCCTAAACAATGGCAATGCAGCAATTTTCACAGTTTATCCTTGTAGCAATTTTTAGAGAGATTGAATAAGCTTTATATGACCCCTGAAATCAAGCAAATAGCTGTAGAAACTAGTTAATAGATTATACTAATAGTAAACGCAATACACTAATACACTACATGAACATCAGCCAATTTATTCTTCCATGTGTAGTTTGTAATGTAACCCATTTGCAAAGGAGTTGAGTCAGAGAACACTTCACAACCAGCTAGTGACTTACAGGAGCTATTTGAAATTCAGCAATATCTGTCAAGAGTGCATGAGTCACGCCCTGCTCAATTGATCTGTGTCTTTTTATCTTCTGGTTTGGGTTTAAGCTAGCATGATAACACTATACTTTTTTTTATTTTATTTTTTTGTGAACAGGCTGGTGAACAAAATACAAAGATAACAAAATGCTATATAAAGAGCAACACACAAAAGAAAAAGTAAGTTTACAAATATTTCAATACTTTCTTTTCTAGAACCAAAAATTGGTGGAAGCATCACCATTCACACCGCTGTGATGCATTGCAGCAGTGCACTGTGTGATTACACCAGAGCAACTGATTTTCCTTTAACTAGTTAGTTATCGTTGGGGGGAGATGTGATCGTAGTGCATCACTGAGAACAATACAGAACCACCCATATTATGAAATCGGATAAGTTACAAGATTTTTTTTCCGGTAGTGTATAGTATCTTCACTGCAAATATAATGGAAATTAACTTAATAGCAAACTTAAAAGTTCTTCGTTCAGCAACATTCTGCTCATCAGAGACAAAAACGGACTCTTCAATCCGCTGACCAACATCGACATTCTTCAGAGAGTTTCAAGCCTCAGCACCCTTAGGGCAGGCGGCCCCTAAAAACATGATGGCAGCACTGAGAAAAGCTCCACTTTAGCTCCCTGTGTCCGCCCCTTGCTGCTTGCTGGCAGCTCACGCAATCCCTATCCTCCAACACAGCATCCAAAAATAAAGACGTTCTCAGAGTTCTGTAATGAACCGTCAAGCTCTTCAGCTCCAGGCTGTACACAAAAGATACACACCTCAGCAGAGTCTAAACTACAGTGCAGGAAAGAGTTCATGAACAGAAAACATTTCCAGTCGTCTATTAACAAGTCCAATGCAATGCGTTTCCACGTATACAGGGTGTTTCGAAATTTCATTAACTATTATTATCTAATTAATTGTTTAAAGCTTGTGAGCATGATTCATAATTGAACCCTTTGTATGAGGGGTATTTAAGTGAATGTTATGCGGTGAATGTTAAGCACAGCAGGTACAGTAAAAACTATGTGGCTGCTGCTGCTGAGGAGAAACTCTAATACAGTATCCCTAACAGAGAGATATGTACAGTAGAAAACAATAGCTAATAACTTCATAAACATAAAGAATTTCACAAAAGACTTGTCATTCTGTGCTACTGTATCATTCCCTTTCATTTTGCAGCCACAAATTATTCAGCCTTAACCCAATTACAAGTACAAGCTCATCTTTTACAAAACAAATTTCTTTTTTTTATTATTATTATTTTAACATCCACAGACATCTGCACACATTCAGCCTGAAATCCGATGAGCAATTACTTTGCTTAAATTCTTCAGCTACATTAGCATAATAAAAAAAAAAAAATCAAGCACTTTCCGAACAACCACAGTGATATGGTACTATAACTAGACTTTCACTTGTTTGGACATTTCTGCCAAAATGGATTATAAAAACAAGTCTATGTGTGTGTGTGTGTGTGTGTGTGTGTGTGTGTGTGTGTGTGTGTGTGTGTGTGTGTGTGCGTATGTGTGTGTGTGCGTGTGTGTGTGTGTGTGTGTGTGTGTGTGTGTGTGTGTGTGTGTGAGTGGTGTGTGTGTGTGGTGTGTGTGTGTGTGTGTGTGCGTGTGTGTGTGTGTGCATGTTTGTGTCTACGGGAAAGTAGAGCAAACATGCATTGAACGGCATGGGATAAATTGGTGTAGAACGCTCAGATACTTTCTACCAATAGGTCTTTTTTTCACATTTCAGTCTAAGATATGATGATGTGTTACTTTTGGGAATTTGGCAACATGCTGGGAAAAACAATTCGCCTGTAAAATGAATGCAGGGGTTGTGTATATGTCATTTCTTGAACTGTTGCACATTTTATGACAGTTGGCTGACAACAACTGCAGCAAACGCCTGAGAACATTTGAGAGTGAAGGGAGAATTCTGATGTTGTTACTTGAACAGTTTCTCTTTATGCTGCGGGGAAAGTGACCAGTACAGTATCGCTCAGACACGACTGCATGACTCCAGGCCCTCTGAACAGCCTAGAAACTGCACCGGAGAAGCTGTAATTGTTAGGGTGTGAATGTGTGTGGGTGTTTCTTTTTTTTTTTTTCGTCTGGTTTAGGAGGGCAATCTGTTCCATGCCACTGACCACTGCCACAGACTGACACGTTCTCGAGAGATTCCAGCAGCCATGATACTCTTTGACCCCCCCCCCCACCCCCCCACTTTCCCTCCCTGCACTGCTCCCCCACTTTCCCTCCACCCCACCAGACCACTGCTGGAGCCCAGCGGAGTGAGACAGCACAGAAAATTTCATTCTCTCAGCTTCTGAAAATTGCTTTGATTCTCAACACCGCAAAACTCAGAACCTCTGTCCTGACATAACCCACATGTAGAACCCCCACCCCTTGACTGGAGTACAGTAAAATGTAGTGACGACAGCATGTTTCATAGGGGTGGTACCAGACTGGTGACATGTGGAGACAAAAGGATTAGGAATGGATTTAAGAGGGAATTAGTTGCATCTGCCCTCGCTGCATCCAGTCCGCCGCTACTGCTGCTTTCAATCATGATAACGCTCCACACCTTAACCAGCTTTTCACCTCAGCATGGCCAAAAGGTAAAGAGCATAGAAAATGATCAGGGATTTTAAAATTGAGAGCATGGCGAAACATACAAAGGAAAAACTTGACCCTACAGCCAAAACACAAAGAGCATACAGGGTTCTTGCCACAAAATGAATGTGCATGCACAATTTAATAAAAAGATCATTCATTCATTCATTCATTCATTTATTCATTTATCCTCACTAACTGCTTTACGTGCAATTTAGTGAAGCCAAGTTACCTACAGTGGAGAGGTGTTAGAACAGAAACAGAGATTCTACACAGAGCTCAGGATCAAACTAGGAACCCTTGAGCTTTGAAGTGCCAATGCTACCTGCTGCAACACCACACCGCTTATTTATTTTTTATTTGATTTCATCTTGTGAGTTTCATGCACCTGCTCGTAATGAATGAAATTACCGGAAACTGAAGAAAAAATGATCTACATAGTAAATTCTGAGCTATTATTAAGCATTTGTTTTAACCTGCAACATAGACAGGTTCACACTAGAGGTCCAGAGAACGCCATCTGTGCATGTATAAAAGCTGTAGATGGAATAATGTGGCTAATTAAAATAGTGTTTCGACACAGATGTTAATTGGGTTTTTGTTCCACACGGGCGGATGTTCTAACATGATGTAGGACTAATCCCATCAAGTCACTGCTATTTGTCCCTTCCAGAGCTGACAACAATAATCTGCAAATCTCTGTCAAACACATTTGCCAAGTATACCAAAAAAAAAAAAGAGAAAGAAATCAGAAAAGAAATATGCAACGCCTCAAGCCATCAGCACCTTTCTCTCCTCTTCCTTTGTTACGGTTTAAAGAAGGAACTAGATCGTTTAGTTTGCTCTCAGTGGTGCATGTTGTTGTGATGATGTTTTAATGGATAAATATATGTGTCAGAAGTCTGGGTCCTAAAGGTAAATGAAGTTTCATAGGTGCATTTATTATAGGCCAATGCCTACTTTCATGCCCTGGTTATCTGCTGCTTATACACAGCAAACACATGCTTAGCCTCAAAAAAAAAAAAAGGAAAAAGAAAGAAAGAAAAAAAAACTAAGCAAAAGTCAAGCTCCAACATACAATTACACTTGTCCTACACACCACCACTTGCACATGCATGACTGCATATACATCCTAACAAGCATAAATATTCATGGCATTTACATGGCATGTAATGCTGGATTAGTAAAATCAACACATACCACTTGCCTATAAGGTTCATTTCCACATGTAAAGGTCTCACACATCCTCATAGCATAGGGAAGTTTGAGAAAGCAATGCAATACATGCCTCAATTAGGTCAAAATGAAGAGTTGCTTTCCTCCCCCGGCTGCTCAAACATAACAGTAACGAGGTGGGTTAAGGAAAACCGCCTACAGGCCTCTTTTTTTTTTCCTGGGTGTAAGGAAATGCTACTGTATGTGTGTGTGGATTCTGTTCTTGCTATCAAGCACACAAACAATGTTCCCCCCGTTACTGAGCCAATTACTGAGATAAAGTGGACTCTCATGAGTAGGAGATTCTCTTCCTCCCCCCACCCCCCCACCCCCAAACCCAAAATGACACAATGAATGTGACAGTTCTGTCAAGCAGGCCATTGTCATATACACAATGGCCAGCAGTGTGGGAGACTAATAGGTCTTATACAATCACACTGGTCCATTGCCACACAGTGCAAGTTTGTTTTAATGCCATTTTTACTAACCTAAAAAAAAGGAATAAGGAATAAATAAGATAGATCTTATTTCCAAAGACTAATTATTAGGTTTACTTAATGCTTCATACATGAATGGAATTGCACATTAGCACAAATGCACTCCAGTATAAAAAAGGGAATGTTTTACTGTACATGTGTATAACCTGTATAGAAAAAGAAGTACCCTATAGGTAAATGGTCAGGGGTTTGTGTGTGTACAAGGTGAAAGACTCAGTAAAAGCAAAGGGAATCCTGCAGGACTTTTGGAGCTGATTGGCCATGGCACTTCCTGAGTTCCAGTCAGAGAAGGATGTGACAGTGTGAAGTGATGGACTCAGGGGAAGGATGAGAGAAATAGTGCTACTAAATAAAGTCACAAGTCTTTCCCACTGAGCCTACTGTGTGTGTGTGTGTGTGTGTGTGTGTGTGTGTGTGTGTGTGTGTGTGTGTGTGTGTGTGTGTGTGTGTGTGTGTGTGTGTGTGTGTGTGTGTGTGTGAAGAGACTTTTAGCCCTTTCACAGGTCCGTGTCTAAAAGTGTTCATCGTGACAGTATGTTAACTAATGACTAATTGTACCACTCATACCGTACATAAGACTAAACTCCGAATCTTCAGTCTGAAGTTGGCTTAAAAGGAAAAAGCTAAGTAAATTAATTGAATGAATAACATGAAGAGTGAGACAGCACAACAACGTGGCCCTGTGGGCTACACAAAAGAAATTTCAATGCTCTAATCATAGCTGTCAGGGTAGCACTTAAAATTTGTTTAATAAAAGGGAATCACTTACATTAGACATGATTTACATGGTTTTATACAGATTTTGAGGATCCGCTGAAGCCGTACAAGCTGAGAAACAAGCTGCCTCGATTTTCTTCCATGGTGATGTTGTAAAAGTCTGTATGTCGATTGTTTATTAATTTTTAAGGCTACAATATATGACACCTTATAACTGTTTATAACAGACATAAAGCTGAAACATAAATTTTATTTGTGCGTGCGCTTGTGTGATAGACCAGTTCCAATGGAGTAAGATCCGAGTCGGACTGTTCATTATTGTTTGCAGACCACTTGACTCCTGACAGAGACAGAAGGCGAGAGAAAGTGAGCTGAGGGCCATTAATCATGTTCTAGGGGCTGCGTTTTAGCAGCAGGGGCAAACTCATCCACATTATCCATTTCCTGTCTGTCCTCCCGCTCCATAGCACAATAATAGAGGCTAGGGGACAATCTGTTGGCCATGCAAAGCCTTACTCCACTGAGGAAAGGTCAATCAGACTGAAAAGTAGACAAGAAAAACTTTTGCCGCAGGCTTAATCAGAGTAATTATTTTAAATACATTTTAGCAGCCATGTTTAAACAGGTTAATAAATCGATACAATATGTCTCTGCAGGCAGAAGACAGGATTTAAATAGCTTAGCATAGCTTAATGAAAAGAAGGATATTAGATTAACATCTCAGAAGCACATGATAGGTCATTGGCAATGTTTGCCGCTCATCGCTCTGGAAGATTTCAAAATGCATGCAAATTTATTGATATTTAAAGATCTGAGAGCGCTTATAAAGGTTGTTACTATTGGGCTCTGAATGGCCATGATGAAAGACCAACATAGACTCAGAGTAATGATAAAGCTGGATTTCATCATGAACTCTTGAAACTCTATGGTGATGCCAGTGCCATGAAATCTCATGTCTTACATAATGTTTAATAATTTAGCAATCATTTGGCTCAGAGATTTCTGTAGAATTGCATCTTGTTTAAGAGACGGCTTAACATAAAACAACCCAATATTTTTAGCTGGATTCTAAACCAGTATTACATAATCATTTTAAACATCTGTATGATTTTACCTTTAAATTTTTTTTTTATTATTAAATAAGACCTCGCTACAGTTACTTGACAGACTATACACAACTATACAGAATGAACAGTCCCATATAACTCGTTACATCTGTTTGAAGTGCACTTGAAATTTTATCGACTAGTAAAAAGACAAAATAGGCAAAGACGTCTGCGAGTTAATTATCTTATTACAAACCAATTAAATTAAAAGCATGTTTCAATTCATGATGATAAATGCAATGCTAATCAAAACACTTATGTGTAGGTAAGTAGGAAAATGTGTACAAACGTATCTCTCATGAAAGAATGAAGCAGTAATATGACTGAGGGACTGTAAAACAAGATGGCTGATATACAGCAATATGTAATCAGCTAGGGAAACATAATCTGTGCTACCTGCAGCACCCAGATGTGGGAGCCCCAGCTGCTGCCCAATTAATTATGTTACTCTTCATACCTATGTGCATACAGGCTGGGACTGACAGCCATTTTCATCCCATGCTGAGCCTAAATATCTAATTGCACAACAGATGTTGCAGCATTTCACACTTTGTTGAACAAATATTTCACAGTGTTGAAAACAGAACGAGACAGGCGGCCAACGTTAAAATGCGAGATACCTGTAGCCTCATATCTATCAAGACAGAATGGTCACACAGATTCCTGTCTACAGTGAAGTCGGGTAATATCGTTCAACATTTTGAATGATCAGTTACGTTATCCATGGATGATGGTAAGTAGACAATGAAAGCCAAAGAGCTTATACTCACAAATAGAGCATCCTTTTGTAGCATTTTGCCAGACTAGCTGGCAGGTCGGTTTAGAAGAGAAATTGTCACTGTCTGACTGACTAACTCAGTGACTGACTGACTGACTGACTGACTGAGTCAAGGACATACATAGATGAAGACAGGCAGACAGACAGACATTGAGTCCCATTGTTGAAAACATCCATGCACAAAGAGTGTAGCTACACTACCAAAAAGATGCTGTGTTTGGTCAGATTTAAAAGATTATTATGTACATTTTACATAAAATGTTACGTTTTCTCATCAAACATGATTTTAGTAATTATAAAGTGTTTAATTCCCAGAGAAAATATATTTAGATTGAAGGTGATCAATTCACATTAATCAGTGATCCAGTTACTGTATGAAAATGTATAAACATGTTTGCATGTTCTCCCTGTGCTTGGTGGGTTTCCTCCGGACACTCTGGTTTCCCTCCACAGTCCAAAGCCCTGCAGATTAGGCTAACTGGCGTTCCCAAATTACACGTAGTGTGTGAATGAGTGTGTGAGTGTATGTATGTGTGCCCTGTGATGGATTTACATCCTGTCCAGGGTGAACCCTGCCTCGTGCCCTGAGTGCCAAGTTTACTGAGATAGGTTCCAGGTCCCCCATGACCCTGAATACAGGATAAAGCGATATAGATGATGAGTGTGTGAGTGAAAACATTGTAGTTTGTTAATTTGGATACATTAAGAATAATGGGATACCTTTTCTTAAAACAAAGAATTTACTTTGATCAAATGATGTTGGACCAACATTGACTATGCGAAGATGGGATAATCTTGAATTAATCAACCCAGCATAATATTGCACTTATTATGACTTCAAAACAACAGTAATTTTGAACTCCCAATTATTACCTCCTACTGTTAGTATTTAATGTTTGTTGCCACTTTCTTTCAGTGGCCAATGCCCTGATCATGAGTCAAACCTTGGTTGCAGCGGTGACAGACTGAGTGCCTGCAATTAGTCCCACTAACATCGAATGGCACTAAATAAATAAATAAATAAATAAATAAATAAATAAATAAATAAATAAATAAATAAATTGTAGACACCTTGAATTTACCATCTTATTAAATCAGAAAGCATTCAGAAGAGAAAATCCCACATTACACTGAATCTTCATTCTGTGAAACCAGACGTTGTGCAGTTTAGTCGTTGTGCAAACACCATACTAATGTACAGTAGATACTTAGCAAAGCTGTATGGAAAACTGCAGTCTGCCTGCACAGTACAGTTGTGATATTCCTAAATAATGAGCAATATCATTCATTTAATTTTCACTTTTGTTTCCAAAAATCTATACTTTTCCTTTGGTTGTTGCTGGTTATTTATTTTTTTTTTTTTTGTTTTATAAGAAATTCAATAAAGAGATAACACTGCAACTGTCAAAATATGCAGAAGTGCTTTATGTACAAAATGTATATGATATACACATGCTGAATGCAGGAAATTGTTGAGTGTATGAATTCTCAGGTCTGAGACCTGTTGGTAATTGTTTTATGATACTTTCTCTAGAATCTGTTAACTTTACTTACTGTAGGTGGTGCTATCATTCCCTTGCTTACCGTCCATTCTTCATTCCTTATAAGGCAATACATTCTAAAGTTCAAAACGTCCCCCTTTGGTTTCCCTGAAGTACTACAGAACAAATGAATAGCTTATGCTATTTGATGGAGTAACAGATAGACATGACACATATGTACTTTGTATTCACTCAGGAAATGGATTAGAACTTGCATACCTCTTTGTCTTGTGAATAGACAAGAGAACATTCAGACACTATCATGCATGTGTGTTTCTCCCAGGCGGCCACCATGTCCAGTCTGAACGGCAAGCATGCCAAAGGTTAGAGGACAGATCTAGCAGTTCACTCATCAATGATTTTATACCAAACAGTACCACAGCAATGGGGCACTGTTAAAAAGGAAAAAATCAATAAATAAATAACGGGTGTTAAGTGACATAAATACTAAACTATAAGTGTTGATATTCTAATGTTTTGAAGCAACATTGTGTTGGTGTACATTAATTAATTTAAAGGTTTCCAAGAAAAATGTAATCTAAATCATTCTAAATTTCATAAACAACTTTGTCCCAGTGTTAAATTTTGGATATATGAGGTTGCAATCTCATTACAACTATATGACATCATCAGACTACAGTTAGTGCCAGATAACTAATTATAGTATTATTAATAGTGATGGCTGAATGAAAACAAATTGCAACATACTGTAATGTAATGTAACACAATCCATTCACATATCACCAATGTACCTAATGGTAATGTGCACATAAGTTTGCACCCCTCAGCTTTTTATTCACAGAGAATAACAATTTAACAACATTTTAAACTTCACAAGATTCACGCGTAACCCTCACAACTCATCTGTTTCAAGTTCGATTGTCAAGTTTCAGAGTCACATGAAGTGGGGCATCGCTTTGTGTCTTCATTATTATTATTATTATTATTTATTTATTTATTTATTTATTTATTTTTATAGACGTGCCATTTATTACAAACAATTAATAAAAGGTTGTATGATATTGGGGCATGGCAATTTAAAAACACCAACTGTCTGTTATGCATCACTTTAGATGACACTATTAGCTAACTGGAATAATTGCTGTTTATCTTAAAACAAGAAATGTTGCAATTGACACAGAATGATGGATTTCAATGAAATGTAAAGTAACATTAGCATACAAATTAACATTAGCCTCCTTAGCATTTTAGCTAAGCTAAAGCTAAGTTAGGTAGCTTGTGGTAAATGAGGTAATGTAAGTAGGGGTGCGCTAACCAACAGCCAGGTGCCGTTTGCTTTGCCCATTTGACCATTTATGGATTAACCAGGATTTAACTAAAGTGTTAGGTTCTGCCAAGATGATGATGACCAGAGCTCCCTGAGCTTAGCCTCTAAAACGGATCTTCAGAAAACCTGTGGTGATATCAACAAGAGATTTCCAGGTATTTTTATTATAGCCTAGGAGTGACCCTCAGAAGGAGAAGGAAAATTTTTTTTTTTCATTTGTGCAGTTGTGGCATAAATAAGACACTGGCACAGCATGTACCAGTGATGGGCATATGCCTAAATCTTTTGTCACTCCTCACTTACTATGTAGGCTCACTAAGTAGGCGGCCTCCCCTTCTGCAGGTGTGCGAAGGGGCGGGGCTGTGGGAAAGGGCCTCTCGCATAGAGCTGGCTTTCATGATACTGCCACTGAAAAGGAAAAGGCCGCCGGTGTCTTCACGTTAAGGCCCTTGTTCCCAGCCAGGAAATCCACCCCTTTCTTTCATGTTTCAGAATCAGAATTGGCCCTTTGGGGCATCATGGGCAAAGAAGGGAACTGTGCAACTCTCACCCTGTCTTGTATACGTCCATGGTATGCAACTTGGTTAAACAAATTCATTGATCTTTATTGCTGGACCCTCTGTCAGCCAGACCTAGAAGAGGCATGTTTGCTCACTGACTGAGTCATTTGTTGAAACACATATGCCCAAGGTGTCTAGCTAGCCAAATTTCAGGCACAAAACAAGAATGCCAGGGGATAGTGTAGAAATCGAACCAGGGGAAAGAAAAATTGTCAAACAAAACATGAAATTGAAATAAGAACTTACACTTGTCACTGGATGCAGCAGTCACTTAATACATGCTCTACAACAAGAAATGAACCTCAAGCAGAAGCATTAAGTTCAGTGCTTGAGATAGATTTCTGTGTATTGTGACCTCTGCTGGTGAGGAGGAGAAATTTCCTAGTTATTAATTATTTAAAAAGTATGTACAATTATTTATAATGTTTTGTATAAAACTCATAGTTTATGTGAGATGTGGTAGAATATACTTGTAAAAGAACCTTGATATCCATCATATAAGGTATTTCAAATAAGTTTTTATGATTCTATGCTGAGCACATCAGCAGCAGGTCAAGTAGCTCAGCATGGGGGAATCGGGGGCACTAAAAGCATTTTCCAGGTGACAGAGTTGAATATACAACAGTTGTTGAACCAGAGACACTTAAACATCATCAACAACAAACTTGCTACATGGAAACATAGAAACCCGATCCCTGGGGGGAAAATGCATGTTGTAAAGAGTCATCCATTATAGAGAAAGTACAGTAGATTAGAAGGGGGCGTGGGAGGGGGGGTAATTTAAACCATGGATATTTTTATACTCATTAAATCACTCAGTAGGCCATTATTGATGGCAGCATCGATAGATCATAGATATGATTTTTCCAGCTGGAAAGCAACTTGTATACATTTACATAAGGGAATTCTCAGGAAAGAAGTCACCTGTGTAATCATAGTCTTTATTCTTGCCTAAAAAAGTTTTTCTAAGTACAACATCAAGTTTGCAACATTAAAAAGATGTTGCGAAACATTTCAGCTATGAGCTGTTGTGCTCTCGTCTTGCATCATATTTTAAATATTATTCAAGTCTGTCTTAATTTTCTTTCACTATGTTTAACTATAAGGTGACAGACTGTGGGTTGCGCTAGCAGGAAAGTTACAGCTTGGTGTGTCACTTTATTATGCTCTGTTTCATCTGTGTTAGCACATGTTCATGATTCAGAAAAGTCTGTCTGTCATATGTGCTTGAGTGTTATTGCACTTGGTAAAAATCGTTGAGCCAGATCACGCCTGAGCTGCTGTGCATAATGCAGGAGGTGTGAGTGTGTGGTTTGGGGGGGCACCATAGTTGCAGCATTTGAATATGTTGCACCGCTGTGAAGTGCATTATGGTTAAACATGCATACAAAAATTATTTAGCTATTTCATAGCCAAGACCAAGCAAGAAAATTGAGCAGATCAAAAAATATTATATGGAAATAACTTTCAATGGCACTAGTGATCCCATGAATCCTGCATTAAAATTTTGACATTGTTAGAACATAGCTTGTTGTACTGTACATAGCTAGTAAACGTTTAACCCCATTTTACAGGTTCAATATTTATATAGCTCTTTTTGTTGTCCATAGAATCGATTCTGTCTTTTCTGGTTGTAAACAGCAGAGACGTAATTGGGTGGAGGGCTTTCCCTGTATTCCCACAGCATTCATACAAATGAGCAAACACTGTGAAAACAAAGTTGGAGAGGAAAACAGGTCATTTCCGTGTACTAGACATCTCATTTTACGCCATCATATCAATGTCTTCTGGTGAGATTTGGGTGTGTGGGCTGAGGCACAAATATCAAGAAGAGTGATTGCATTGTCTGTGCTCAGTCCTCCTCCCATGTTCGCTGTTGTTCATGCCATTCAAACAGGCCTCCCCTCCAGTGGCTTGCTCAAGCTTGAAAGTGAAGGAAGGGAACCATGCAAAGCATGTTTTCTCCCTCTTCTCGTCCCCTCTGTAAAGCACCAAGAGAGGGGCGATTAGTGTCTGCTGCCTCTCAGAAAGTTCCAGATCGTGTACCAGGAGACCCAGAATGTTACAACTGCCTTGACAGCTTGAAGAAGGAGAGAAAAGCTTACGAAAAAAAAAAGGGGGTGGGGGGGAGGCACATGATGGAAAACACACAAGTATCACAATTCTCCTCAAACACCACAACCTTAAAAGCTATTTTAAAAATCCCCAAAGGAACCTGCTATTTAGGTTCAAATTTGCATTTAAGCTTAATCACCGGAGTTTGATGAAGTGGTCTAACCAAAGTCACTATGACACTGCACAGCGCAGTCCAGAGTAGAGTCCCTTTGCTTAATTTTTGGTAGTTTTCTCCAGCTACCAAATATTCCAAGTCTCTACCGGCACAAGTGACATCTCAGTCCATTACTCCTTAGCTAGTGACAGCACATTAAAACGCAGCAGGTGAAAAGATTCAGTGAAAAGTAGAAAACCAACAAGGACTGGTCAAGCCCCTCCGTGTGCTCTTCCTACTGTTCCTTCATTACAGAGCAAGCCAAGGCTAATTAGCCAGACCCCTTGCCATCTGGTAATTACCCTCAGACGTTATCCCTGAAAAAAAATTAAAAAGTGATAAAGTGCTTGAGAGATCAGTTATTCTTGCCTCAAAGGCTCCTTGCAGCATTATGCTAACAGATGTCAGGCACGGCCAGCCTCTTCTGTTGCAGGCAAAGGCCTCCTGGACACTGGCACTAGCAGAGAAATGAAAATTGTGGTGATGTCTACAATATACTGCCTCCTCAGTTGTTAATTAATTAATTAATTAATTTCTTTCTTTCTTTTTTAGATTATGTACCGTATAAGGAATAACAGTTGGCTATACTATGTTAAGAAAGAAAAGGGCATACTGTAGTAATAAAGATACAACATGTACCCCAAATCTGCCAACATAAATAGAAAACAAAGGTCTTGGGTTTGGTTGCGCAGATAGTCCTTTTAAGCGAAATTTTATTCTGCAAGGACCACCTGATGTCCTGCAAATGAGAATTACTCAACCTACCATATGATGTTCAAGAGGTGCAGGGTTTCCCAGCAGTCGTGTAGAAGTTATGCCCACACATATGCCCCTGTTTGGCAGCCTACGCCTGACATAACATTTACCCTAGCAATTTAACAAGACCAAGTCATTTCCACACACCAGCCCCCATCTGTTGCCCTGTACATATGCAATGATGTGTGGTAGTTAAAACCATTTTGATCACTAAGAAGGGAATCATGAGATGATGCACCATCTTCATGGAAACCAAATCGCATCCATTAGATGTGATTAAGCAGCTTGCATGATACCTCTGTTCCAGCAGTGTCAACTAATATCCTTAAAATAGCACAGTAAAGTCTGTGGTGTGATAAAGCAGCAGGTACGATCATCAAGGTGACCTTCTCATGGCAATTTTCACACCTTTAACACATTTACACGAAACCATAGCAGGAAGCTTAACGGATATTATTCTGATGCAAAATTTAGTGGTTTTGTGTTGTGGGTTCACGAGTAAATGTTGGTAATTAAATAATAGTACAGGGTTTCACTGAAACTGAAACGGTATCAACATGAGGCTGGTACTTAAGCCACAATTTATTTCCACCCCAGGCCTAGAGGAGGTAAATGGGAAAATAATGGCGTGCTTGCTTTCGTTTACAAATAAAGCCAAAGGCTAAGATCTGAATCTTCTTTAACTAGAATTTCATCACTTATCTTTCTTGATAAAAGTGTAATCTGTTGATAAATCAGGACAGGCTCAGAAATGATTAGTGGATTCACATTATTCTCATTTCTCTTTCTCTTTGTCTTCAATAAATATCTGTAAGCTGCTTAAATGTTGCAATGACTGCAGCAGATGCAGGGAGATTTGAGGGTATGTTGCTGTAATGCAGGGAGAATCTATGTGGAGACATAGATTACCACACTGAAAGTGATATAATCCCTCTTTTAGACCAGCATTATGTCAACGTTCTGAAGTGGAAAGAATCACCATGGTGTCAGCACTTGACCTTCAAACAAGGAAAGAAAGAGCAATAATATCTGGATTGTTCCTGAAAAGAAATCCGATCAGATCCGACAAAATGAGATGCTTGGATGTGTTGCTGCATAACAACTACTTGAAATAGTAAAGAGCAGTGTAAAAGTAAAAGGAGACGAAACACGAAAATAAAGTAAACTTTAAGCTCTAAATGCAGTATTTAAGACCTCGGTGGCTGGTGAAAAATACATTGAAAAAAATGTTAGAGGCTCTCCAGAGAAAAACCGAGACCTAAGTAGTAGGGGGTCAAAGTCTAAGCTTATTAGCCATAAATGGTGTTTTCCACAGGTGAGGTTCAACCCGGCTGAAGAAATCTGCAGTGACGTGTCCACGCTAATGGACCACTGCCCTTTGAGCACAGAGAAGCATCCTGCCTAATTACCCTTATCTAGCAACCAAACAAACTGCAACAAACACACGCCTGCATGAATACATAAGCACCGCTGAACTCAAAAGGAGAAAAGTTCAAGCGCTTATTGTAACCCGCAGAACTGAAATGCATTAATGGCCTGTAGGTTCATTTAGCATGCCGTGGGCAGCGCTGGGCTTAGTAATTAGTGGCAGTGACCGGTCAGCAGTGTGGAGGCCTGTGCAGAGGCAGGTTGATCAAGGTGCCCCTCCCTGACCCCCTCCCCTCCCCATTTCGAGAGCTCCACTGCATCCCAAACAGCAGCTTGTGATTAACATTAGGAAAATAAGACAGGGCCACCCTGCTGACATGCAGCACCAAGCTGCTCCCCACTCCTTCTCACAACCCCTAACAAGCACACTTCTCTGCCTCCCTCAGAGACCTACACTGCATCACGCTCAGCAGATAACATCCCAATTAAAGTTCTGTTTTTAATTATTTTGTTACACATTATCACTTTTCCATGCAAATTTTCACAATTGTGTTCTATTGGCTGAAAAGAGGTAAACACTACTAACAAAGGGAGAAAGCGACACCTGTCTAAACCAACAGACCATCCCTCTGCATCCTATTAGCGTGTATGTGTAGTTACCCATAATATAAAAAAGCACACAGAACTGTACTTTTGTAAATGATTGTTTATTTTCACTAACCAGTTGTACATTAGTATCACTGTACGAGAATGTTGTGTAGGTGTATTTTTGTTTTAGTTTGCACCTGAAGACACTTACACACACATTATATACTAGCATGTGCGTATACATATACAGGATCATATTTGACTGTTTTCTTCTGTACGCTTTTCCAGAGACTACAAACTTTTGTGATCTGTTATGTACAGTATTTGTCATGATAATTAAACCATAATAAGTGTTTTAGAAAAGCATTTAAAGTCTGATTACAACCAAAAGTTGATAAAGGAGAACACTGCTTATAGAAATTCTATTTCCATTCAACTTAAACACATTAACACACTGATGGTCTATAAGAGAGCGCTAATTATTGATTACGATAATTGATAATTAATATGCAAAAATAAAATTATGTTTATTTTGGTCTTTTTTTTTCTTCAGAAAACCCTAGATAAGAACTCTTAGAATTGTGTCGTCTTTATGCATTTTATACATACATACATACATACATACATACATACATACATACATATGTATATAAATGCATACATACATATATAAATAAATACATGCATATGAATGAAACGACATTAAGTTTTCTTGTCCATGCTCCTCCTATTCCACTTGCAAATGCAATGCATAGTGTATCGCACAGTCGAATGAGTAATTTCGCAGGGATGTATTAAAATGAGTTTGAAATTATACATCCATAACAAGAAAAGGCAGCCATATTAAATATCCATTGAGAGACACCCATGCCTCTTTCTGCCATTTCATTTCTCTCGCTCATTCCCCTGATGCTTATTAGGACAGAGAACACAAAGACGATCAGATCAGCGCACCTCTTCCGCCTCTCTCTCTCTCTCTCTCTCTCTCTCGCTGTCTTAACTAGCCACTTAATCTGGCTGCACTACACAAAAGCATACAAACTGCTTCCGACTTCAAAGCAGGTCTTAAGAGAGATACCAAAGAGGAGTTAGCGCTCAAGTGAATGTAACTGGAAGTCAATTACCCAGACTATAAAGGTAATAGAAATGATGTTGCCGGTGCTCAGACACCACTCCTGTTCACCTAGGCTACATCTCTCTGCCTTTGTCCTTAACAGCTAAGTCGTAATGAGACTGAAATAAGGATAGGGCAGGTTAAGCAGCCACACAGGTAGATGAGCTGTTCCCTCTGTTCATGTGCATGGGATTAATATGAGTCAGCTAACATATGTGAACATATACAGTTTTCATCTAAGTGCTACACATTCGCCCGCTACAGGTTGCATTGACTTTCTGCTTCACACACATTGATTCATGTGTCCCTGTTAAATGAACATTAATGTTTTTGTCAGGAACCTGCTGGTTTAGGTGCTTGACAACCACCACCGCGATCCGATTCGCTGGTGCAGGATACTGGGAGGATGTAACGTAAAATGTATTTTGCATTGTCCCAAACTTTTACCCAAAGTTTACACTCATGATTGAGGATATTGTTTTAGGAAATTAAGCTTTCCATGATACTTGCCACAAGGCACACTTGGTGGAACATTGTAAAACCCCCTCTACAAACAGATTCCTCAGACATTATTATATGTAATGCGGGCACATAATAATAATAATAATAATAATAATAATAATAATAATAATAATAATAATAATTGAAAAATGCAACACAAGCAATTTTAGGACTGATAACATGAAAAGAAGGACTATATCCACTACAGCACGCAACCCTTGTGCTGACTTAATAAGGTGCCTATGATAAGCAGCATGACAACAAAAGAAGACAGCTTTTGGCTTAAGGCACTTTTTCTACAGAGGAGGTGTGATACTATGCCAGCATCAATAAAGTGTTTTCTGCATAAATACCCCATAAGAAAAAAAATCACATACATTTCACATGTAATCATAGCCTTTTCAAACATGATTATGTAAGTAAAGTGAGGGTGCATTTTACCATTATGCCCTGCAATTGCACGTGACATCATGTGTATAACATGATCATGTGTGAAAGCAAAACCATATGCCCACTGGAAAATAAATGAGAATGAGAAAATAAATGAGATGTGAATAAAGGAGAAAAAAAAATGCACATAAAAATTCCACATTGGAAAAAGTATATAAAACAGGTGAATTGTCTAAAAAAACTCATACAGTATGAAGATTTAATATCTGAGGAATGTGACTTTAGAAGGCTCTTTAAACATAAAACTATGCACAGTCAATTCTTCATTCTTAGGCAATGCACACAGCAATGCACCCATGTCAGGTTAATTAAGTATAGTTGCTCCCACTGTGATTAAAGGTAGACGTTTCTGTGGTAATGTGATGTAAATAGCCATTAATGATCGCTTTCACACTACGCTCACCATGCCAACAGACTCTGAGACAAGGATTCCCATGCAGCTTGTGCAGATATAATGGCTCATCTTAACCCCTGCTCAAAATTGCACTTCACTTATTGGTTCACATATTGTGTCTCTGCCTCTTCCCTCTCTCATTTACGGTCTGATAACATCGATTGGTTGGACTGAGCCAGGAAACTCCAAAGAGACCAAAATAATTACACGGAGATAAGCCTATCTACTGTAATTAACCACGCTCGTCTGCCGACACAGGCTCTCTTTTAGAAAGAAAGTAAAGTATCCTTCAGAATCTACCTTTAAGATATAGGCGCAATTATCCCGTATTAGTCCTAAATCATACACTTTCCTATAAGCAAAGCACATTCATATCAACTCTACGTTCACGTTTATGTTCACTCACACACTCGCTCACTTTTTCACCACTTCTCTATACTGCCTATCATGTACAGGGTCACGAGAAGCCTAGAGCCAATTCAAGGGGTTTTGGGCACAATGTGGAGTAGACCTTGGATGGGGTACCAGTCCATTGCAGGGGACACAAGCACACATACTTCAACACACTCACTCACACACTACAGACAAAACACCAGTGTCTGCATGTCTTTGGACTGTGGAAGGAAACCCACCAAGTGAGGGAAGAACATACAAACTCAAGGCCACAGTGCTAACCACTACGTCACTGTGCTGCCAATTTGTGTAGACATTTTATTTCTTTATATACAGAACTTTTAAGAAGAGCCTTTTTTAGACTTTGTTAAAAGTAGCACCAGTGCCAGTGACAGGGGGAACAGAATAGTGGAACTATAAGTCATTACCATATTTTGGTTATGTCACAAATGTCTTATAATAAAGTAATTTACAGCAATTAAATTACAGCAACATTTATCCAATATTTAAACAAAAATGAACAAGACTCATTTGTGACCAACAGTTGAGTAACTGCATATACATGCATATACATATGCATCCTAAATTTCAAGCTCTTGCTTTAAATTGCAGTTTGTATTTCTTTGTTTGCTGGCTCTATGCTATTGTTCAGAAGTTTGTTTATTTACTTTAATTCTACCAATTTTACACTGAATTACTGCAATGTAAAACTTTCTAACCCTGGTGGACTTTTCGTGAATTTCTAAAAACTGTCAAGGCACATTCATGCCTTTTATTTTCTTTTTTCATGCTGAAAAGAAACTCAGAAGTTTTGAAAGAGAAAATAATTTTAATAAGCCTACCATAAACCTAAAGGTAATTAGCTTGGGGAGAAATAGCAGCAATGTTTGATTCTTTGCCCATTTGAACCATTGTAACGGTGCAAGGCTTGAAAGTGCTGCATTAAAGACAAGCCCAAAGAGAGCCTTTAGGGACCAAGAACTCTGCAGGGCCACTTCCCATTGTATGTTTTTTTTTTTCTTTTTTTATCCAATACCTTCACCTAGCATTTCCAATCCATTCGTCTACCTTGTTCCTTTATCTATCTACAGGGACGACCCCTTTTTACCAGCTTGCCCTCGCCATCATTTTCAATTCCTAAAAATCTGCAATTCCCAAAGCGTGGCCATGCCTTCAGAGGCAGATAAGAGTACTTGGCATGCAGAGAATTATACCACAGTAAACAACAACAGAATCGCCTTTGTGCTATTCTGACATTTCACCATCAAGTGAAATGCAAATGTGTGACCCTTAGGTGAGCCTTTCTACTCATGGTTTTGATCGTGAACAAGGACAGAGTGATACTTGAACATCAGTGGCTTGTAAAGTGGATAGAGGAAGCAAGGTTGTTATTAGAGAAATGTTAATATCAGACTAATTGCAAGTTGTACATGATCAACACATTAAACACAATATAACCTTCATTGGGTAAAATAGTAATTTTCTGGTAAGACTAACTAACACTGGTACTATAAATATTTATTTGCGAAAATAACAGTTGACAATATTAATAAACTTCATAGAGCAATTTCCACACATATGATAGCTCTATAATATAGTAAGGTGCTAAAAAGTCATATAAATATAATGCACAGAATTAAATTAGTAGCATAAATATGATTGAACTGTAAAAATTCTCTCACACCAGGGGTTTGCGACAAATAAAAAAAACAGAAGTGAGTGGTACCACTGGCATTCCAAAGGATATAAAAAAAATTTACTATGGCAGTAAGTCAAAGAGTTGCTTCCAGTTGTTTTTAGTACCTTTCGCAAATTGAACTCGAAGTTTACATAAGGTACAGTACATTGCTTAAAATTTGTGCCAAGTTTGGTGTCAGTACATAAAGGTGTTTCAGAGCTCATATCCTGTTTCATAGTCGACGCTTCAAGCTGATTGTGAACAAACTATACTGTCTATGAAATATCCCATAATATCTCGTTTATGTTGGAGATACAACGCTGAGATGCAAATTGTGTGGCAACTGTATGAATTTGTTTAACAAGGAAGATAGAGAAAAATGTAATGAAAAAACATCATCAACTGTAAGAATCACTAATATGGTGGAAACAAACATCATAGACTGCCCGGCCAAAAACATCTGCTCTGAGATTTCATTCAACCACCTTCAGCTTTGGTTATAGTGCACAATGTGGTGGGCAGTTCATGTGTGAAAATGATTCCTCATGCTCCCAGGACCACTATTTCACAATTCTGCAATATACCCCTGCCATCAGGGACAAAAAAAATAATACATTGATGTGATAACCTGGTCATACTGACTTCATTTTATTTCCACATATCATTGCTGAGCCTAGACCTGACCAGTTGAAGCAACCCCAGATCATACCTCTGCCTCTAGAGGTTTGTGTAACGGTCATATTTTGCATGGTGGCAAGCATCAATTTGCGTGATTCCCTTCTTACACGTAGGAACCCATCGCTCTGGAATAGGGTCTCATCAGATCACATGGCTTTTTTCCATTGCTCCAACAAAAGTCCAATATTTTTTTTCTGCATCAATCAAAGTAATAAACTAAGCAGACGTTACTTACTTTTGAAAACAGAAAGTGTTTAAAATGCAACTTTACTAAGCATTAAGGTAATTTACGTTCAGATTTTTTTTCTCACCATGTTTCTTCAAGTTGATACTGTACCTGTAGTTCAAGCACTATCCTTCTAGGACCATTCTCAGCCCAATACCAGTTATTTAACATCTGCTTAGTTTAGTACTTAAATTGATGCAGACCTAAATTTGACCCTTTGACTCACAGTTCTATGACATTGTGTTGCAAAGTTATTTTTCGAAAACTTGCCCTGTTTCTGGTGCTAGAGTGCGTAAGAGGCATACATCAAAACTGCTTTTCCATCAAAAACGTTTACAGAGTGTTCCATTCGATGGTACAGACACCTATGTGGAAGTATAAAAAGACAAAGAAGAAGAAAACATAAATTACAAACATGGTGCCTACAAAGCTGCCATGCCCCACCCGCAAAAAAACAAGCACAAAAGAAGAGTAAATACATTTCAAGAGGTTTAAAGTTCTACAATAAAGCACAAAACAAAACCAATCATAGGAGGAACTTTTTTAATGTTTGCATTTTTTATAAGAGCATGCAGAGCTGATTATTTACTGCCTTTAGGTATTCTTTTTCCACTGTTACACAAAATAACAGAAGGACACCTCTCACTCTTTCTGAATTTTAATTTCTGGGAAGCCAACATAAGCAGATCATGGGTCATATAAAAACATATTGTAATAACTGCACATTAATATTTCAAACAATGTTTTTACATATGACCCAGATTAAACTTAAGCTATACATGCCGAATATTTTACTAATAATGATCGCAATTCGAAACACTCCCTGAACTTTCTGAAGCGAAATCTGAATTTAAGTCAAATGCTTTCTAAACCATAACCATTCTTCACCTTTGCAGCTGTTTTATTGATCATATTAATGTTTAAGAATTTCAAATGGCTCTTTAGAATTACATACAAGATATTGATGTGTTTCCTCTCCTCTCCTCCCATCCCAAACCCCCCCTCTCTCTTTCTCCCCAAGCCCACCACAGACAGTAACAGGTTAGAGGTTGTCACAGAGGAGCAGCATGACCGGCGGCTCTCAGTGGAGGAGAAGAACGACACACGAGGATCTGACAGCCAAGCAGCAGTGGACAGACAGGCCCAGTGTGTGGGCAGACGCCTAGCTAAAGGTCACGTTAGGCGAGATGGGACAGCTCAGGCTGTTCGGGACAGGGAGGGACGATCAGAGCAAGACAGGAGGCAAGCCGTCAGCCTGTTCCGCTTGGCCAGCCTTCCAGCAGCGCAGACAGAATATTTTTAGCTGTGGGGGGAGTGTGACAAGCTGTTAATCTCCTCCAGGATGGGCGAATGACAGGAACTTTGGCAGCACTGGGCTTTGTAAAAGGACACACAGCCATGAGCAGTCAGGGTAACGAGCGCTGTCAGCTCTGGTCAACATGCTCCGGTCAGGTGTGTCACAAACACAGAGTCATTCTACGCTTAGTTGCAGAACACTGCTCTATTACTATTAGCATGGCAGATCAATGAGAGCCCTATTTTTGTGATATCAACTTTCTAGCATGTCCATTTCAGCAGCTCAGGAATAGACAATAATTAACAGCCCACCACAAATATTATAACTAATTTATAAAGTCCTTATTCATAGCTTTGTGAGCTTTTTAAATTCAGAAATATACAAATCTTTAACTGCAATCCTACATTAGGAAAAAAGGCAAAACATACTGTACATATCTACAGTATGAAGGCATGCCTATTCAGATTTACCCTCGCAATTTGCACTCTGCTCCTTTGTCTAAAGAGAACAGCATGTAAAGACAAATGCATCCAATCCAATTGGATGAGACCTCATCATGCAACAAGACAACGACTCCAAAACACAAATCACTACACAGTGGCACTGTCAAAACTATCCTCAATGCTTTCAGAAGGGATTGTACTGTACATTGTGATTTGGCTTATTAATATTGAGTTTATTAGAATTATTATCCATGTTTCCATATCCATACTGCCTGATTCAGATCTGGATAACAATTTTTAAAAACATACAAAATAGATATATAAACACTCATTCATCTTCTCTACCGCTTTATCTGGTGTACAGGGTAGTGGGAGCTTGGAGCCTAACCAAGTGGACTCCAGGCACAAGGACGGGTACACCTTGGACACACTTCAGAAATTTGGGAACACCAATTAACCTAATCTGTACCTCTTTGGACTGTGGGAGGAAAATGGGCTACACACACACAGACAGACAGACTGACCCATAGCAGGAATTGAACCCTCGAGCCTGGAGGTATAAGACGTGCTAACCACTATGCCACGTGTCGCCTTTAAATATAAAGTCCACTTTGTACAAACACCAAACTCACTTCTTTTTTGGAGAACATCCTAAACAAATCACACTATCTTATCCTCTGATAGATTAATATTCAACATAGAACATTTAATACCATCATGATCCATGTTCTGCTGGTGTAAGCATCATCTATTTAACACAGTTTGATTACCGTGCCATTTTCCTACAAAACAACAAGTTTTATTGCACATGAAAGCGCGCTATCGATTTTCCTTTCGTTTTCTTTTTTTTTTTTTTCACTCCCAGGACTTTAGAACGAGACATTGACAGAAGACCACTGAACATAACCTGCAGCAAAGCTGGCTTGATCAATGCTTCTAATTGATAACAGACCTAAATGGATCCTGTAGATAAAAAAAACAAATTCATACAACTCCTAATAGATCCAAATAAGCTTAGACAGGGGTGGATACTGGTGTGCCAGCATGTGTTAGTAGGTATGTAGGCGAGGGCAGGACTACAGCAGTAGTTGACTAATCTCAAGTGAAATTTCTTGCACAGTAATTAGTTGGCCATGTTCACAAGCAGCTATATTTGAGTTCACAATATGTTCAGAAATAAGGGGCAGCTACAGTAAGAAGCTTCTAAAAATACAATATTTGAAAAACATTTCCCTCTTTCCTGCAAGCATCACTAGTGTCTAAATCAGAAGCTGGACTTAGAAGTGAAGCCTTAACAGCATATTATATTCTTATTCATAGTAAAGCTGGTGTCAAAATTTCAATTGCCAGAGTCTGTGCTCAGCCAGATTTCCATCCAGCACCTGATCAATAAAGGCAAAGCAACGTAACCTGCCATGAATGCACCTTGACAAGGCCATGCTCCCCAAGGTCTAGCCCAGAGGCACAGTGCAATTATAGCAGCATAACTCACAATGACAAATGGCTGCCCAGAATGCTAAGCACCAAATAGCCAGGCCGCTGTATGACATCACTCATGTACAGTGGAAATACCCAATTATGAAACTTTCTTGTTTCATTGAAGAAGAGATTTCTGAAAATGCCAGGGGAACTGGTGGACAGATTAAGTTAATGCTCATGATATTACATTCGTGCAGCCACTGACCTTATATTGCAGTTTTCCACATCAGATGCTAGTTACTGTATCAGTTAATACTGCAGATGCTGGTTAAAACCCTATCTTGTTGTTAATTGTTTGTTTCATGGAAATTTTTCAAGAACAATACATTTTTTTTAAACACACCTGTTTCAACCTTAGGTTTACACAATAACTAAGAGTGAATTTTATATTACTGTAATGTGAATGTCATTCCATATGAAGATAACAGGCTGGTTAAAGGCCAGGTCAGAAATGTATTATAATTTTTTTTATTTAAAATGATGGACAAATTTTTCATCTTTCATCTTTTATCTGAAAATAGCTTGGACCAGATTGGATTAAACACTGTTCTGACACAAATATCTGTCAGAAATTTATAATAGCAATTTATTTCAGGTAATATATTCATAGTTGGTAATTAATGGAGAGTTTGACAATAATTTAAGTATTTGTTTTGAGGTGCTAAATACTCTCACTCACTCATCATCTATACTGCTTAATCCTGTATTCAGGGTCACGGGGGGGCCTAGAGCCTATCCCAGGAGACTGGCACATGGCAGGGTACACCCTGGACAGGGTGCCAATCCATCGCAGGGCACAGACACACACACTCACTCATTCACACACTACGGGCAATTTGGGAACGCCAATTAGCCTAACCTACATGTCTTTAGACTGTGAGAGGAAACCCACCAAGCACGGGGAGAACATGCAAACTCCATGCACACAGAGATGGGAATCGAGCCTGGCTGGGGATCGAACCTGGACGCTGGCGGTGCAAGGCGACAGTGCTAACCACTACACCACTGTGCTGCCTCGGTGCTAAATAAATATTTTTAATTATCACTTTATTGAGATAGTTTGTGCCATTATTTTCTGTTAGCCTAGATAAATAAATGCATTTAATAGTTTTGCATTTAATAGTATAATAAATGTGCATTTAATAGTTACATATCACAAATTTAATTGTAGTTGCAATATTTGTCAAAATAATTGCAATGTGATTACTTATTTATTTATTTATTTATTTTTATCAAATCGTGCCACCCCAGTAGAAGAGCCTAGAAAAGGGCGTTCTACAGCACCGAAATTCCTATTTATATTCTGTAGATGATTCTAAGATTGTACTCATAAATAAGAAACCCACAGTGTTGTAATCTGGGTACTGAGTTTAATATCCATTTACAATGGCAGAAATTTGCCACATGCTAGGACTAGGATCAGTTTTGAGGAAACAGAGTTTCAGACAAGCCTCTGATCCTAGATATTTTTTCTTTTTTCTTTTCTTACTAACAACTCGTATTTCATAACTGATTTGGACAGTAATGCATTTTTGCGATGAATATGTCTCATCTTTTAGTAGCCAAGCATAAATATCATGAATGGGTAGCATGCTGCTTTTACATGTTGGTAATGTTTTTGGTGAGGTTTTTTAATTTCACACTACATTAAATCTTATACAACACAGGCTTGTGTAAATAGATTTTTTTTTTTTTGCAATACCCCCATTGGTCTGTTGGTTATCTAAATAAGACCCATCATGAAAATTTCCATCATAAATTTGTTTATGCATAGAAATGACAAAATTGACAAAAAAGCTTTGACTCCTGTTGATTTCCAAACATGCAAATGTGTTTCTCCCAGCGAAAAAAAATGAAATCAGTACTATGTAATTTACTTTTTTTTCACATAATGTAATCAATATGTATCATCTCATAAGAATGCTACAACAAAAACTCTGTTTCCTTCGGATAAACAATTCTATAGGTTAAACACGTCCTAGAAAGGAGAAGTGAGATGTCAGGAAATGCCACTTATTATCAGTATCTGCGTGTTTCCTGAAACATTGTTTATCAGAGAGCTTACAGAGATGGTGATGATATTGACACACAACTCCAGAGATAAGCCACTTCACATCCTCATTGATCAATGCTTCTGACAATCACCAGGAGACAAACACAGACTGCTTTGCTCTGACAAAGGTATTGTATGTTTAGACAAACTCAAGTACACACAGGAGCACAAACACACCCCTGATCTATAAGGGCACCTGGGTGTGCAAAACAAAAAAAAAAATCCAGTTCAGTCTTACCTGCTACCAGCTGCCAAAAGACAAAGCAAGCTGCGTAAATTGATAGACCATGTTTATTATTTTATATATTACTTTACAGCTTCCTTATTAAATGTCCTACTACCTGACCGTTTATTACTCCTAAAAAATTAACTTTATTATGATGTAGAGTTAATCATAGAAAACATGATTTCAGTTTATTTTCAAAAATATATTTTTTTCTTATCAGATATAACCCAATAATCTTGATACACTTAGTATTATTGGGTAAATCACATGGTTCCATAGTCCCATCCAAAAGGCCTGGAAATACTATGCCTATTGTTTTGTTTTTGTTCCACTGCGGATTTGGGTTCGAGACGTATAAAAGATAAATATAAGATAATGAATCATATTTTAGGGTTTAACGTTTACCTACACATATTAAACAGCTCAGAACATGTCACCTTTGAAGACAGAACACCATCAATGAAGATAGGCGAACTCGTTCCAGAAGCAGCTCTGCAAGCCCAAACCATGACACTTCCTGCACTTTGTGTGATCAATGAGTTCATATGTGTTGGATCATGAGCAGATTCGTTATTTCACTACACGTGGGCCTTTTCATTACGTTTGTAGAGGTTACAGAATGTTCGTGACTCATCTCTGTATTTCTTTGCAAGGTGTCAGTACTCATAGGTCATTACTTTTTTTGGTAGCAAAGCGGGGGACCTACTCAATATTAGGCAGGTGGTAATTAACAGGTCCTGGAAGATGCACAAGAATATGCACTAATGGATGCTGTTCATTGAAACCCTTCTTCTCAATTTCTATACAAAGTATGAGGAGAAGAGGTCAGCACAGCCACAACAACCTGCAAGCCACCATCAACGTATTAGTATTGAGAACCATAATAATCTGTCAATTACAATCCTGTTCCTTCCCCCTTCTAAGCAGCTCAAATTGAATAAAAGGGTAATCATCGAATTAAAGGACCCCAAAACAACCCTTTTTATTCAGACTGTACCAAAGCGCTACATTTCATAATGACTGTCTTTCAATAATAAACAAGAGAAATAAATTAGATTCTGGGGTGCAAGTACATTCATGCAATTTCATTATGTCCCTCCTGTGCGGACTCCTCTCTCCCTCTGATACAAAGAACGAGCTCAAAGTGAGCTCTCAGCAAGATTCACACCGAATAAATGAAATAGTTTAACACCATAACAAGGAGAATAAAAGGCCCAGAGCAATGTCATACCCTGACTGCACTTTCTCCTGTAGCACAAGAACACCACTTATGCATGCCAGACATTTTCAGCTAGCACATCTTTGTCCAGTTAATGAAATTGTGACTATAAATTGACACCACAATGCTGTCATTTTCAAAAGGCATAAGGAATTGAATATCATTTTTCACACTAGGTAGAGATAAATCTTTAAAATCACTTTAATATGATCCAGTCTGACATAAAATGCTAGCCTTAATTACTGGAGAAATTGCCATAGACTTTGCTGTTGTGTGCTTTAACACTTTTGTTAGTAGTAGTTAGGAGTTAGGAGTAGTTAGCAGTTATGTTCCTACCCATTAAAGAAAGACAAATGTACTTTACGGTGTGCAATAAATCAAACAAAAAACATAGCAAAATTATTGGGTTTTAATGTGATAATATACTGATGAAATAATGAATCACAAGGTTGGTTAGATGAGTGCTCTCAGAATAAAATGAAGTCAGGCAGTTTCAGTTCATATCTAATTATTTTCCAATTTGCTGGTGTAGCTCAACACTCCAAAGACAGCTAAATTAATTGCTATTTTTGCAAGGATAAAAACTCTGTGTGCTTTAATGGATTAATATAGTGATATGCTTTGGGTGAACTTATGACAGGAAATCAAATTTAAAATTCATTATTTTCTTTATGGGCGTCTATGGGAATAAAAGAGAAAAAATGTGACAAACAGCTTTAATTGTCATTCGACACATCAAATTAGGTATTTTAGGTGATTTGAGTTATGAATATTTCCAGATTCCTGATTCAGTAAGCTCCATTTTGAAGCTAACTTGCATTAAAGTGTGTTCCTCTATCATGTCAGGTGGCTGAGAGCCATTGCAAGTTTGTTTACAAACAGGGCCTCAGAAAAATCTGTATGTTCTATTTTATTTTTTTTTTAATAGTTAAATGAGGATTGGGTGACTTATATCTTTACCACAAGAGCAGATTTATTGAGATTATTTTTTTATAGTGTTCATTAAAGTGCATTAAAACCATATTTAGGATTAAAACTTTCTCAATTCTGCTAAAGGATCAGCGCGATGTGATATTTATTAACCAGGTTTTGATAAAACTGAAGATTGACCATTCAGTGGTGCAGTGGTAACATGCTTGCCTTCAAGACTTCAAGTT
This sequence comes from Clarias macrocephalus, assembly GCA_011419295.1. Lineage (NCBI taxonomy): Eukaryota > Metazoa > Chordata > Actinopteri > Siluriformes > Clariidae > Clarias > Clarias macrocephalus. The sequence continues at coordinate 66,496 of JAAGKR010000393.1, forward strand.
TGATTCTCAAGCAATGCTACAGCCATCTGTAGCTGTACTTCTATATAGGACAATGTTGGCTGAAAAGTTTAAGGCTTACTGATCGAAAGGTTAGGGGTTCAAGTCCCAGAACCGCCAATCGGTGAGCCCTTGAGCAAGGCCCCCAACCCTAATTGCTCTAGGGACGTTGTATCCTGTCTGACCCTGCACTCTGGCCCCTGCTTCCTAACTGGAATATGTGAAAATAACTAATTTCAAAGGAACATATGACAAATAATTAAATCTTAATTTGATAAATTTCATCTAATGCACTCCATTGGCCATGGCACAAAACTAACGTGTGCAACTTAATACCTGATATCATGAGACACGGCACATTTATATGAAAAAGTGGACGCTTACATAATTTAATACAGAACAAAATGCAAATTTATGTTTCTGGACTCATGGACGTTTTTTATGGACTGTTTATGTGACTGTACTGCAGTCACATAAAACTGAAAGTGACCCCTTCCTAATCATAATGCATCTTATGAAATGCTGTCATCATTAATTAACGGAATTACATTTTCATGTTAATTTGAAAGAAGCACATTTTGCCATTGCAAAATTAAATTTTTGAAAACAGCTGCTGCAGATTGAATTCCATGAAACATAGCATCTGGACCACATGTTCAGTTTCTTTAATTGATGATCTGCTCCAAAGCTACAGCACAATCTAAATGTGTCAGGATACTGTACAATATCTTGAACCAGCCGTCCGTCCTTTAAAATTGTTAGGACTGGCCAACTATACCATATTCAAGTCTAAGTATATTAAACAATTTATCAAGTAATGGATCCCCATTTTACATGGAGTCTCCAGAAGAATTTTGGTTAAAGTCTCCCAAGTACCAGATATAAGACCCTTTCCCTAGTTCTTAAAAAAAAAAAAAAAAAAAAAAAAAAAAAGCTAAGGTAAACCTCCACCTCAGCTCCTATTTGGCCTATTTATTGACGTTTATTTGAATTATTTATCTGTTTCATCCTCCTTGGAGAGCTTGTTCATTTAGTCAACTCAACTTTCACAATCCTTGTTGTCTTGTTGTTTTGAGCAGCATCCTCAGTGGAGCAAGAGGTGGAGCAACGTCTGAAGGGGGCAGGGAGGGTTGGAGATGGTTCTAGCTAGGTCAGGACCCCCTCTTCAAAGTATGTCCTTAGGAGAACATGGTACTGAGCTATTCCCATGTGGCTCTGACCCAGTTTCCGACAGAAGGCATCAGACATCATGCCTACATGCATTTTACTGTACATTTAGGTTTCTGTCATGATTGGAAAGTGAAGGAAAATGCAAGTAAAGAATATTTTATTAACCAAGGAACAAACTCAAACTTGAAAACAATAAGCATAAACTATGGACACAAGGCGAGGATCTTAAAGGTATAATCAATTTGGCGAGATGCACATCAAACAATAGCTAAATAATTAGGCACTGAAAGCTGGAAATTATTCAGGGGTGCTAATCAAGGTGAAACGAGGCACAATGCTAGTGATTGTAATATGTGATGACAAATGTGGATAGGTAATGTAATTCTGCGTCCCTGTGGCATTACCATGACACCCTGATATGTAAACGGTGTATTACCCAGAAAGCTTAGCAGTGGTTGAGCTCTAGGTCCACTCAGGCATGGAGGCTGGTGACAGCAGTTTGAAAAACAGAACAGTACCCAAAGCCTGAAAGAAGGCCTTCCATAATGCACAGATAACCAGGTGGGGAATTCAAATCCATTCTCCACACAATTCAATTCATCAGGGTGTGTCCTTTATCTGCAGTAATTTCCAAAGGCTCAAGCCCCCTCCTCTCTGATGAATGAAATGTTTCCGAGAGGTGTCATCGGTGCTGCACCGAGGCCACTGCATCCCATTTTGTACTCTTTGTTTATTTCATCACCCATCTTCTCTTTCTATTTTCTCCTCTGCCTTGTCGATCCTCAGATAAGGAAACATTATACACTGGGATCAGCAGATACAATGAGAACATCTAACCTGGGGCAGAGCAGTCATGGTTTTGGGTGATATTGGATTACATGAAAGCCATTGGTCAACCAAAACAGCATACAAAATGTGATGGGGAAAAAAAAACAAACGTTATGAAAACATGATGAAAAATGCTGATGAACTTGATGAATGATGATACATGTTTTATTTCTTATACGCAACAAAAACATACCATTTCATACTGTACCATAAAATTATATTAAAGTTGGAGGATTTATTTACTCACTTACTCATCGTCTATACCGCTTTATCCTGTATACAGGGTCGCAGGGGCCTGGAGCCTATCCCAGGAGACTTAGGGCACGAGGCAGGATACACCTTGGATGGGTGTATCCATCGCAGGGCACACACATACAGTACACATACTCACACGCTCATTCACACACGCCAATTAGCCAAATCTGCATGTTGTTGGACTGCGGGGTGAAACCGGAGAACCCAGAGGAAACCCCTCAAGCACAGGGAGAACATGCAAACTCTATGCACGCAGAACCGAGGCAGAAATCAAACCTGGACCCTGGAGGTGCAAGGCGACAGTGCTAACCACTAAGCCACTGTGCCGCCGAGGTTTTTTTAAAGAAATAAAAAGTAATGGAATATAAACTGGACAGTTAATATTATTAGAATCTCAAGAACGAAATGATATATACACGTGAAATCACTGGCTGCATGTTTTTATGTTTTTTTTTTTACATCCGTCCACTTTTCACTCCACTATCTATGCCACTTATCCTGTCTTTGTAGAGTCATATGGGGCCTGGAGCCTATCCCAGGGAACTCAGGACATAGGACACCATAGATTGGGGTGCCAACAAGCACAAGCCAAACACATTCTATGAGCAATCTGCTTACATCGAATGTCTTCAAACTAAAACTGAAACCTCTCATAAAGGTTTAACAGGGAGGAATTTGCAAACTGCACACACAGACTGGAGGCAAGATTCAAACCCACAACCCTGTATGTGTGAACTGACAGTGCTAAGCAGTGGACATTAAACATGACTCATGTAAAGACTTAATTATGGCGTAATCTGTGAGTATGGGAAAGAAAGAAAGTAAGTAAGTAAAGGTAAGTGAAGGCATATTTTTCTATTTTCATTTTCTCAAATAATGCAGCACATTGCTGAAAGTGTTATTATTGGTCATTTCCTAATTGTTACTAGATACAAAATCAAGAAAATCAGACCCACCACTATCAACAATAAATATTATGTCAGCAAAAGCTTCCTTATTTATATAGGCCATATGCGAGAGCGAATAAGAGAGCGAAAGAGATAGAGAGTTGCTAGGTGTCTTCAGCCATTCCCTGAGCCTCCTCTCCTTGCTATAATGTGAGGCCAGGTGGAAGACGAAGAGTGACTCACAGCCTGACAAGATGACATGCACAAGACAAAGTAGGGTCCACCCGTCTCCTCCACCCCAGCCAAGCCACGTGTGAATAACACACCAGTCAAATGAGTTTCTTAACTTGGAGAAGCCACACTGGCTTGAAGTACACAACACCCTGCAAGGATACTACAAAACAAATATGGATATACAGTACATTTTAAATATTACTCTCATGCTAGGTTTCACCGGAGCATGCTGATGAAATGAAACAGGTATTTTGTTAAAAAAATCATAAAGCCACTAAATCCATGAACAGTACTTTATGTTCAACATTTATAGGCAAAGGTAAATCTGTGCACAAATGCATGCAATCCTTAAGAATTGCCTTAGTTTCAAGCTTCTTAGCTTAAGTCATATGAATAAAAGAATTAATAAAAAAAAAATATGTGTAGCAAATAAAATCTGACAAAAGAGCTTTTGATCTGTCAAGAGGCTCAAAACCTGGTCGGCTGTAATTTGCCTAATCATTACTGTCATTAGCCAGAGGAAGATTACAAGATGATTATGATGATTTGTTCCTGTATCGTGATAAGACTAAGGCAAAGCATGAAATAAAGAAAAAATGTGTTTGTCATTTAATTTCGTCCAAAATATTTCGTTCCTTACTGTACATTACATGTTTTATTTAATCACAACTTCTTTGATTAATATGCTTATTAAGGTAATCAGGCTGATTATCTGATTATACAAATCTTTAGTTTCATATTAATAAATAGACTGCCTGTTGTCTCTTGGAAAAGAAATAAATACTGTTTTCAAGTTTTGGAACAGTAGTGCAGCTCAGCAGAGACTCACACCAATACCAGCATGGAACATTCTGAAATTAATTGTTGTAAATATACATTACAGGGTGTTTTGTTGGCAAAAGACTATCAATATGATGAACAACAATTCTTATAGAAGACATAAGAATCAAATCAGAGAGAGAGAGAGAGAGAGAGAGAGAGAGAGAGAGAGAGAGAGAGAGAGACCCTACAATAATTAAAATTCTCCAATTCAAGGACTCTTTTGATTGACCGTAATGGTTTAGTAATCTTGTCTCTGTGCCTTGACCTACTCTGTCACTGTATGCGATTTATGACACCTAGTTACAATTTGTATTAGCTTGTCAGGAGAATGGGCTTCAGGGAAAGAACAGAAGGCCATTTGAGACCTGATAATGTGTGCCTTTACCGCATATTTGCCCAGTTCTATTTGTCAATTCCCTATTCATGTACTCTAACTGCTATCTTTACAGCAGTACATCTGATATAATTCCAGGATATTTTGAATGATGACTGCATTGTTGCGCCCCCCTGGGGGGGAGGTTTTAATCAAAATGAGTAAATCAGTATACAGTGTGGAGTTCTACTGGGGAAAACATAAACATTGGAGAGATAATCTGACACCTAAAGTGTGCAGCATAGTCTGCCCTATGCTGCTGTAGGATCCTTTGATGTACTATTTATAGCATTAGCTAAATTGCTAAGGATTAATCACAAGAGAAAGTCAATTCATGGCATCAACTACAGCTGCAGGAGCATCTCAATTAAGGTGAAACTGAACATTTCAGCCCGTTCGCGGCGCCTTTCCACCAAAGGTCGAGACGTCAATCTCGATCACTGTAACTGTCAGAACCAGTAAGCTGGGAATGAAGGTGAGCCTTGAGACCATTTCTGACACAGATAATACTCATCAGTTACATTTATGTGTTTCCTCATTTTTCATAATCATTATCCCTGATGACTACTGAAAACAGCATACACGATTGCAAACTATTGCACTATTGCAGAGTAAATCAGAACCTAATTTCTGAGCCACCCACAAAAGCCAAGAGGGTGAAAAACATTCTTCATTATTTTCTATGATTTTATATAGCATGGTACTGGTGGTGTTAGCTACCATTTGACTGCTTATTTCATTTCTACATTGTCAAAACTAAAACATGGTAACATTAACATGTTGTGCATTATATACATACAGTACAAATACCTGCTTCAGAGAAATATTCTTACAATTATTTGTGCTACTCAGTGCAAACTATAAGCTTAAAAAGTATTTTTTCCTAATGAGTGTTTATCAAAAAAATTACCTTAACATTAAAAGAAAATTTAAAGATATAGTTTCAAGTGTAGACTAATGCATATACGTAGCTCAATTGGTTAGGGAAATTAACAATTACAGTAAGTAGGAATAAACAGTAATTCTAGAATTTTTATGTTCTCCCAGTATCTGCATGGTTACTCTAGGTTTTCCAGTTTCCTTCCATCTCCCTAATCAAGTTGTATGTGTATAAATATGTTTTTTTTTTTTTTTTTGATGCACCCCATCCAGCATGTATTCTTACCGCATGCCCAGTTTTTCCATGACAGACACTGCATTCATAGTTACTTGGACTTTGATACAGCAGTTATAGAAATGCAATACTTTAAACTGCACGAGCCATTAATCAAAGTGAAAGACTATCTAATGTGGCCAGTAAAGTGGCAAATGTTTAAGAACCCTGAGTCTCATTGGGGACTGGCAGTGTTAACAGATATTGCATTAGTGTTGTAGATAAGTAAAATGATTTATTTAAGTTTTATCCCCGCACAATTACATATGTCATGACACATTTTCATTTCAATCGAGCAGCCTTGGTCAGGGACACTCAAAGGGATTCAGAAATCCATTAACAGAATCTGTGATGACCCACGCTATGTTTCTGCTTGTATACAAGCAAGGTTATATCCAAATGATAAAATGGTTAGGTTATATTTATTTAGAAAAAAAAAAGTGGACCTTGTCTTCTAGCCTTTAGATTATAAATTTACAGTTATGTTCAAAAGTAAGTATTCCCTCTCTTAATTCTATGTTTACTTGTGTGTGTAACTGGCATGTGTGTGTGTGTGTGTGTGTGTGTGTGTGTGTGTGTGTGTGTGTGTGTGTGTGTGTGTGTGTGTGTGCGTAAAAGCATAATAAAAATCATCTGATCATAGTGGGTCTCAATAATAGGCAAATACAACCTCAGACAAACAACATGTAACTATTTTCATCATGCTATTATTTATTTTGAAAAAATAAAGGCAAAAGAATTATGTAAGTACCTATAATACCAAGTATTGCTGAGCATTAAGGCAAAACAACTTCGCTGTTCGCTGCGATGCAGTTTTGTGAACCTCAGCTTGTTCTTCTTAGACAGAAGAGGCCCTTTTCCTGGCAACCTTTACAAACAAACTGTACTTAGAGTCTTCTTCTAATTTTGCTGTCATGGGCATTTAACATCCTCATTGAAGCCTGTTGGGTCTGAGATGTAGCTTTTGTGGGGGAGGGGGGGGGGTCGGTTGTGCGTTTCTCTAAGCGTTGCACAGTCTGACCTTGGGGTGAATGTAGTGGAACGTTCACTCCTGGGAAGATTGGCAACTGCCTTAAACGCTTTGCACTTTTAATATTTCTCACGGCAGAATGTTAGACTCCAAATTGTTTAGAAATGGTTTTATAACCATTTCCAGATTAATGTTCTGCAACAATTTATTCTCTAAGATCATTGCTCATGTCTTTTCCTCTTGGGCAATGCCCCAGACCAGCAAACTTCCCTCATCTTGAATGCCCCAGACCAGCAAGCTGCCAAAACTTCTGCTTTTATAGAGGTCTACACCCCTGCTGCTGATCAATTAATCAAGGGCTGATGATAAGCAGCACCTGGCAACAACTTACCCTCTAAAATCCTGTGGAAGCAATAAGGGGGTACATAGTATTGCCTTTTCTTTTTCTTTTTGAAAATGACTATATTATAGTATGGTTGGAAAATATAGCACTTTAGCAATCAATAAATTACCTATATTTTGCTAAATTCAAATAATAATTAAACTGGTAAAAGCTTAATTATTTCCAGGCTCCTGGGATTGGGGTAGCAAATCCCCATGGCTCTTTTAATTATTTGTTTTGAAACTGCTTCATTAATGTATTAGTAGTAATTTTCAGGCTCAATGACAACTGTCTGATAAACATCTTCTTGGCCTTTTCTTATTTTTTTCATGATAAAATATGGAGATAAAAGTTCTGGTATTGATCCCAAGTGTTGAATTTGGTATCTGTTTATGGGAACTAATATGCAGTTCAAAGAAGTATCGATGCCAGTAAGGTAGTCATCATTAGGCTAAAAAAAACAGACTTGTCAGAGAAATAGCAGAAGCCTTAGCAGTAGCCAAATCAACAATTTCATTTGTTCTTTAGAAATATGGGATGCACTGGTGAGCTCAGCCTCATCAAAACACAACCAAAGTGTATGATCATAGAATTCTGCCATAGTGTTCTACCAGGGATCATAGAAAACTATTCCCGACAATAGCCAAGTCGAGCACGCTCTAGAGGAGGTACAGATGCATGTCATTATACAATCAAAGGTACAATCAGGAGACACCTTCATAAAACTAAATATGGTGGGTTTAACAAAAACGAGTGGTAACACTCAATAACAGAAAGGCCAGATTTACATTTTATATTTTTGGTTTATGACTGTTAGTTTTTCCAATTACTTTTGAGCCTGTGAAAACAGAGGGACTTTGCTGGAAAAAAAAAAGAAAGAAAGAAAGAAAAAGAAAGGCTGAAGTGAAATATTTTTGTTAAACCCCTTGAATCAAAGCTATAAGTCTACACTTCAATCAAATGTTGATTGCTTCATTTCAAATCCATTGTAGTGTTGTACAGAAGCAAAGATACAGAAATTGTGTCCCTATCCAAATACTTAATGGGCCTTTCTGTAAGTTTAATCACTATACACACAACTACATATTACCTAGTTATCAATGCTCTGTTAACAGTAAATGAAAAATAATTATACCTAAAGGGGAACTACTGAAATAACTTATTTATTCAATTCACCATAATGAGGAATATACAGTACATACTGTATGTGTATAATGTGTAGAGCAGTCCTAGTCTCAGATTTAAAAATAATAATAATAATCAATTAAATTATTACCCAAGAAGGTCTCATGCACAATTAAAATCTGAATTATGATAAATTGTTGCAAATCACCTCTGAGTCTGAAAGTGTATAGTCTTCTGTCTTCTACAGAGAAGACTAGACATCTCTTACTAGTGCAGAAAATCTGCATGGAGAACAAGATGTACTTTTTGGTCTAAAAAAAAGGGAAATATAATTATTTTTCAAAGTGTGTTCTTTTTTGTTTATTGTCACATTGCTATATTTAGCTTTAAAGCATATGTAGGCTACAGCAAATAACATACCTTCTCATAATCTAAGAGTTAAACTTGGAAGTGATTTTATAACACTGATAGCTTGTCAGTGGAACAGCTAAACTGGAGGGCATCTGCTGGGAGATTGAATTTTATTAGTTTGCTTTCTACTCTATTTCAATAATGTTTCCTAGACCACATTTGCTCTGCACTTCACTGATTTTATGGCTTCGCTCTTTCGACAGAATATTGAGCCGCCACACTGTTAAAAATGGTACTGCGGCTAACCTTCATCACCACCACCAGCTGGCCCAGGTTGGCCTTTATAACTTTCTTACTGAGATGCTGAATGTGGTGTGCAGTATGATATATCGAAGCACATTTTTCAGTGTAATCATGCCAGGTTGAGTGAACTGCACTGATTGCATACCAAACCATGTACAGTTGTGTGTATACTGAACACAAAAAATGAGTGCATGGCCCCATATGATTATAACAAATATGCACTAGGCCTCCATAATCAGGCCTCAGTTGCTGGGTTGGTTGTGAGAGTAGATAAAGTCCTTGGTGACCTGACCTCCATTAGAACATTCATTCACAGCTGATGGGGTGTGATAACATCAGCTATTGATTAGGGGATAGAGGGGGAAAAATGATGAAAGAGGGAGAGAGGGAGAGACAGACTGATTGAAAGAGGTGAGAAGGAGAATGAAGAGAAAAAGAGGAATGGAGGAAGGTAAGTTGCTGTCTAAGCAGCTCACAGAATTGATCAGGTCTGTGACTCTGGCCCTTGATCTCAGCTCTAGACCAATTCACTCAGCTTTCCAAAATATGCCACACTCACTTCCATCTCAACCCAGGAGAACTTTGAATCTAAATGCAAATCAACTTTAAGGCTATTAAACAACCTGCTGAACTCGATGTTAACACAAGCAAGGGAAAAAAGCAATATTTATCCTTAATCCTCAGCCCTGGAATACCCGTAATTGAAAAAAAAAAAAAACATAATAATTAAAAAACTGTAAGCCTAAACCTAAAAACATATCAAAAATAGGAAAGATTGTTTCTAATGCTGGTATTACAAAAAGCTTTTTAGTATTATACCTACATTCTTGATTTTAAAGGTGACAATGGACTTGTATATTATTCATTAAACAGCTGACAGATAATGACTTAAATATAAATTGTGAAAGACATTTGGTGCCATGTAACTTTGAAACTGCCCCTTGCAGCAGAATTCCATGAGTCCTGGCTCCCATTGATCTCATCTTTGAATCTAGGTTGGGTTTTTTTTTTCTCTCTCTGATCGATGCCCTGGGGGAAGATTGAAGCTGGGGTGGAGGGGCTGTCAATGACTGACATCAATGATGTAGAAAAGTGGTGAGCCCAAATACACTTGGTTGTCCTGACCTGAAGTGAGGCACGCAGCCACGCCTGGCCAAGGACAAAAGGAGGACTTGGCGGCACTGCGAGCTGTAGCAGGTGCAGGCTCTCCTCTTGCCCTGCTGGGACTATAGAGCAAGAACGATGGGGTGCTTCCTGTTCCCCATACTACCAGCTAGAGGCCAGGAAGATGGGGTGTTTCCTGTTCCCCAGCCAGAGCTCACAAGTCCACAAGACAAAGACAGAGATGGAGTGCCAACATTTAGTAGTCCTGAAACCCAGAAAAAGCTAAAATATTGCCATTGGTCTATACTTCAGACATTTCTGGTGTAAATATACTCTGAGTGTCTGTATGAGCATTCACATGGAAGGCTGGCTGGAACATTTTTATTTTATTTAACTCAATCTGCTCTATGAGCCTGAGCAAGAGTGGGGTTTTCTGATAGATTAGACTGTTTTCTGTGACATGCTGATGACAGCCTCTGTTGCGGAGCACTCAGAAACATTGTGTTCTTTGATACACAGGCCCTGACACTGAGCACCCACACACAAAATCGTTGGACGCACACTGAGTTTTTAGTGCAATGGACCTGAGTCACTCAATAATTTGGGTACATTCCATGTCCGTTGATGATAAGTATATTTATTCTAAGTATTGTACCTATTAAGGTGAAGTATGTTGTGATATCACACAAATGTTGTGTAAATCCTTTGCTTCACGAAGCCTGAAAATAGTAATTATATTGCCAAATTGACCATTCTGCCATGTCTGCTTTTGCAATTGAGTGTTTCTTGAGTTCAAAATAAGTAATAAAAACCATTAGAGTTAACAGTTTTTATTTGATTATATATATATATAATTTATATATCTCATTTATATATATAGAAATTGTCTGCAAAAGTTTTGCCAACTAGTTTACTAAATAAGTTACAAAATTACAAAAATAATTTGTCTTAATGCCAAGTGTCCAGCAGCAAATTCTTGATGTCATTCTTCCCCGTGGTATGCATTTTAAACACATCATAGTAAGTGTTCTCTCATTTGACCATCAACTATGTTATATATGCTGTTATGGTTTACAGACTGTTTATGATTGCAATTAAATTATTTGTTCAAATATGATGCTAAACTAACATTCATGAAAATGATGTTTGGTCAGCCAGTCAACATCTACCACAAGAATTATTGGTCTAAGTAAGGTTTTGCACATGGGCAACAGTGGCAACCAGGCGTTTGGGGGGTGGGGGGATGGGGGGGGGGTTGTGGGTTCAAACCTCTGAACCTCTTATCAGCAAGCCAGAGCCACAACCTCCTGAACCACCATTGTCATCTGTTACCCAGTGGTGTACAGTACATACTCGGTCATCATTCCTGCATCATTACCATTATTAGTCTACATATGCCGATCAGCCATAACATAATGACCACATGCTTAATAATAAGTAGGTCCCCCCTTTTTCCACCATAAAAGTGATCCACTGTGTGTTCTGACACCTTTCTTTCACAAACAGCATTAACCTTTTCCTCAGCTGCTTTTATTGGATCGGACTACGAGGGCCAGTCTTCGCTTCCCATGTGCATCAGTGAACATTGCCTGCCTATGACCCTCTCCCCAGTTTTCCTTCCTTGGATTACTTTTGGTATGTCATGACCACTGCAGACCAGGAACACCCACAAGAGCTGCAGTGTTGGAGTTACTCTGACACAGTCCTCTAGCCTTCAAAAATTGGAACCTGTCAAAGTCACTTAAATCCTTATGCTTGCCGAATTTTTTCTGCTTCCAACACATTTTTATGCTTGCCGATTTTTTTCTGCTTCCTTAGGAAAAAAGTTCACTTGCTTCCTAATATAGCCCACCCACTTCCAGCAGCCATTGTAATGTGAGATATTGAAAATGTAGTTACTGTGAGAAGGGCCGAATTTGTAATGGCTAGACAACTGGGTCAGAGCAACTCCAAAAGTGCAGCTCTTGGGGGATGTTCGCAGGCTGCAGTGGTCAAGGCCTACCAAAAGTAATCCAAGGAAGCAAAACTGGTGAACTGGGAACAGGGTCATAGGCAGGCATGGCTCACTAATGCACATGCGCAGCGAAGACTAGCTCGTGTAGTCTGATCCAATACATCCAAAACTGTAGCTCAAATTGAGTAAAAGGTTAATGCTTGTTCTAATAGAAGGGTGTCAGCACACACAGGTCATTACTGTTTGGTGGCAAAGGACCTACTCAATATTCGGCGGGTGGTCATAACGTTATGACTGATCAGTGTCACAATGTCACAGCACACATTATTCATATGGGTACAATTTCACTTTCGCCCTCATCCCTCATAAACCCATTTTTAAAGTTCAATAGTTTTAAATAGATAAGAGGGCTCGTTGGGATGCTGATCCTGCAAGAAGGGGAATGTATTTGGAGAAACTTTGAGAATCACAGCACAAGCCTGATCAAAATGTATGCTACAGAACAAAATGACATTATTTGATGCTGGTCACTTGGCCTTGGAACAAATTATTTTTGAGTTGCACGTTCTGTTAGTAACATAGTTAACAAAATGAGGAGTGAAACCATCCTTCACCTTGAACATACCTAGCAGATATTAAATTAATTTACTAACTTGAAGTGCAAATTGTTATATTCAGAAAGAACATTATTTTTGTACTTTTTTGTACTTTTTTCTGTATAGTTCTAAATCAGTTATAGCTTGGAGGCCTTACTTTGTCGTAAGGTCCTACATCAAACTGTATATCTTTGTGATTTCATTACATGCATTTTTCCCCTAAAACAGCATATCACAAGATGTTCCCTCTCTCTCTCTCTCTCTCTCAATACAAGAACAATTTCATATTTTATTAACGTAATATTACACTTGTTATTTGCTTATATTTCCATTTAATGTTGTGAAATGTCCACAAAACAAGTTCCCTTCCTGTTATCATTTACTTTATCCTGGCTATAAATACTGGCTACCTCACCAGTCTCTTTACACTCTTGCGAAGCTTATTACACAAAAATGCACTACTTTCAGATTTTAAACAAAATACCATATGTGAACCTTTGACTCGTATATCACAAGAATAATCATTAATCATTAATGCCATCACAGCATAGCAAGAGCTAACATCATATCCGATTCTGACTCAAATATGTACGTCCTTTGTAACGAGGGAAAAAAATATAAGGATTCTTGAAGTAGTGCAGATTATCTGAAGAAAAATTCTGCTGGTTTTCCTGAAAAGAAGGGAAACATAAAAGACGATTCCCTGCAGAGAGAGACTCAGCTGAGACTGCGAGACAATTTGCATTCAAAACCACAAGGCCGTATGCACCAGCTTTATGCACCAGAAACACTGGACCTAATGTAAAGAACAGCTTGATGTATTCATGAAACTAAACTGCTTAATAAACATTCATATTTATACAGCTCACCCAAAGGCTGGAGATGACTGAAACATGACAAAGAGGCAGAGGAGCCTCTGTTTCTCTCCTTCTGTCTGTGTAGGGTGTATTTGATGATTAACCAGCATGCTAGCTGACACAGTGGAGGTGGCTGGCCTCTAGTGGGAGACACTCTAAAGCAGAGCTTTCCAAGCGAGCCAACCTTAGAGCTGCACTCCTACATGTTTTCTGTTTATATCTCACTGGGATGAAGCTCTAAAACTAGCGCTGCTAAAAAAAATAAATAAATAAAAAATCGCTGCTATGGTTTCACACACATAAGTGGTTTCTTCAACTGTATTTTCTTCATTGAGTCAAAATATTTCATGGCATTTTTTTTTTAAACTAGACAGGCTGATAACAGACTGATATGGATCTCTAGGTGTGCAAGATTCATTGCCTGAATTCAGCACTTATGAACAGACAACCACATTCAGTTTTCCAGTAGTACAGTACCATCTTTTCACATCTTACAGTGTGTCAAAATTTACACTCAATATATTTTTCTTATGTGCTGTTACCATTTGGTTTCTTGAGGCTGGACCTCTGGGATAGTCTGAAATTAAAGGTCAGTCATACTGACTTAATGTGTCATACTATATTCCACTAAAGAGCTTCATTAAATCTGACTAAGAATGTCACATACATTAAATAATAATAATAATCACTCACTCATCACCTATACCGCTTAATCCTGCATACAGGGTTGCGTCCCAAGAATCGTAGGGCATGAGGACCCTGGACAGGGTGCCAATCCATTGCAGGGCACACTCATTCTCATATTACGAGCACCAATTTGGGAACAACAATTAAGCTAATCTGCATGTTTTTGAACTGTGGGAGGAAACCGGAAAACCCAGAGGAAACCCACCAAGCACTGGAGAGCATGCAAACTTCATGCACACAGAGGCAAGAATCGATCCTGGCCAGGAATCACACCCGGACCCTGGAGGTACAAGGTGACCATACTTAACACTAAGCTTGTCCCAATGTCACCTAATTTCATTACAAAAAATTAGAGTCCCTTACAGATCGAGGATATTTATTATTTATGCATATACTGTAACAGTAAACTCATTCCAAAGCTATTAGTAAGCAGCCAATATACAGTATGTGTACCGTGCCTTTTTCTCTGCAGCACCGCTCTGCTTTTTCTCCACCGTTGTCTAGGCTACAAGTGTCTCTAAGAAGTTACAAAGGTAAAAAAAAAATTCCAGAACTTCTTAATGGCATGCCCACCCTTGCTTAAATTGGACATAAGCAAAAATTGACTACCTAATTTTAGCAGAAACCTATCCTTGAAGTAATCTGGTCTAATATGAAACCCTACTCGTAAATGTTGCTATTAATGTTAAGGTTGTTCTTTCAATTCAACATGACACAGGTATTACACTGTATGCTCTTCCTGACGCAACCCTCCCATTTCCATCCAGGCTTGGGACCGGCACTAAGGATGTCCTGCATCCTGGGTGTGAGCATTGGCTGGGTATCGAACCCAGGCCCACACACTATGATGCTCAAAGCCTTAACCATGACCCCACCACAGATCACTCAACAACCATCCGATATTACAGACATAAGATATTATAGTATTTGAGTGCACATATTTTACCCAGTTTGTGAATAAATTGGTACATTACATTTCAGGGTTTACTTACATACAGCACATATACTGTAAGTCAAGTCAGAACCAAGACAGAAAGCAGGTAATTTCCAGAGCCACCTGGGGAAGAGTTAATGTTGACCAACTACTTTCTTACTCATTCACTCTATGTCTCACTTTTGGAAACGACAGAGCAGCCAGTTCGACTGGAGCTGTCAGTATTCTCTCCCATAACAAGTGCGCCCATCACTGAAAACTTGGCAGAGAGGATGGATGGAAGCACGCTGAGAGTTTATGGGAGATGACAGCTTCTGCTAAATAAAAGCACACATGCACACAGACAGTGGACAGGGTTGAGGACATGAGGTTCCTGCTCCTCTCGACTTAATGCAGATAGAAACAACCTGAACAGAACTTTTATAACTATCATTACTATTCAGCTGCAGTTGCACAAAGAGGTGACACAGGGTGCCTTTGTAACATAACATAATGTAACATAACATACCATCTCATAGCAGCATAAGGTAACATAAAAACATAATGTGCTGCCTACCAACAAAATAGTAACTGTATGTGTGCTTTAATTAAACACGATCTTACAAAGATGTTACTATTTTTCAGAAGGGTTCAATTATTGACTTGCTTAAAACAAAGATCTGGAAGAATCTGGAAGAATAGTGCTGAACCATTACCTTTGCAGAAGAAATGTAGTGAGAGAAAAATATCAATGCCCACGAGCAAAGATCACTTAAAAACTGTACAAATCACAGGATGTTAAATAGTGAAAGTAAAGACATTTCCACAGACACAAACCGATGAGAACAGAATCTGGACTAAACAGCTGTGACCCTGAGAAAAGCACTTTTAGGAGACTAATTGGAAAAAAGGCTTTAATTAGCTACACTGTAAAAAAAAAATGGTGCGTAAATCCGTCAATTTTACGGTAAAAAACTGTCAGCAACTACACTACCATGCTTGGTAGGCAACTGTTGTCGTTGTTGGACTTCCTCGGTTTCTCCACGTCCCCTCACACGATTTGTACTCCAACAACGACAATACTTATGTAGCAAGCATGGTAGTGTAGTGGTTAGCACTGTCGCCTTGCACCTCCAGGGTCTGGGTTTGATTCCCAGCCAGGCTCGAAAAAACGAACAATTAAAATCCGTAAAATATGCAGCATAATGAGTGTGAGCCCGTAGAACCAAAAACATTGCTACCGTATTTTTTACAGTAAACCTCTGGCAACCACAGCTGCCGTTTTTTTATTGTAAAATTTACACTTTGTTTTTTTACAATGCAATAACGGTGCTACCGTATTTTTTACGGTAAAATTCTGGTAACCACAGCTGCCAGGTTTTTACCGTAAAATTTACCGTTTTTTTTTTACAGTGTAGGGAGCCTAACGATTGCACTTTGGAGCAATGGAAAAAAGAATGAGTCCAGATTGACCCTATTTTCAGAGCAATGAATTCATCAGGGAAATAAGGGAAGTGAATAAAATGATGCACTTATTGTGCATAGTGGACACAGTACAAACTCTGATGATCTGGGGTTACTTCAGTTGGTCAGGTCTAGCTTCAGCAACGTTATATGGCAATAAAAAGAAATCAGCTGCTGACCTGAATTTACTAAATGACCAGGTTATCACATCTATGCATTTTTTTTCTCTCTTAAGGAAACACGCAATAATAACAAGATTCACAAGGCTCGGATTGTGAAAGAGTGGTTTTAAGTGGAATTACTTTCACACATGAAGTGTGTCCTGAACTTTAATCTCAATGAAAGTCTTAGGGATGTGCTAGAGTGGACTTTATGGAGTGGTTAGACTCTCCCATCATCAATAAAAGATCGCTGCCAAAATGAATGCAATGCTGGGTAGAAATAAATGTTGTGTTGTTGCAAACAATGCCATAGCAAAGTGCACCATAATTAAATGTAATGGTCCAACAAAATATTGTAGTGCATTAAAAACCTTTAGTTTGGGGCTGACAGTGTATAATATAACATAATATACACACTTTTTAGTAGCAAGTGCTGCTGTTTTTACTGCTAAAGTATATTTTAAAATATTCAGAGTTATATACTGTACTGTATCCCCTAGAAGGAGAGGTGAGCAATATATCATAATACCGACTAACATCATAAATACGCAATTGTTGCAACAGTAGATTTGCTGATGTTTTGATAATAATATGCAAAATAAAATATTAGAATTGTTTTATATGTTTAAAGAACTTAAATTGTTATGGAGTCATAGTTGTAAGAGACTGCCATTATTTACGAAAGAATACACTGAAACAGTGACCACAGACAGTGTAACAGTGTAACCTGCTTATTTATTGTTTCCCTGCTGTGTAATGAGTATGGATATCACACAAATACACACAAATATTTCTGTGCACATTTAAATTGCTGTAGGTTTAAATAGAGTCCAGAGTGTACAGAAGGTGCATTGTGTGATATGAATGAGAAGGTCTTCTCCTGATGATACACACACACACATGTCAAACTGGGACTTTGATTGTTCAGAATGACAGAACATAGTTGTGAGAGTAAATGCTCCCTTTATTTCTCTATATACTGTAGTCCCCTGCTACACTAATGCACTTATCCCAGTGTTTCCATGAAACACTGCTATACAGTACGTCTTAAATGCTAGCCTCCCAGGAACTCCTTTAATAGCCCAAACATGCGATCTGGTCTGTATGGGGATGTGGCAATAACTCCCAGGTCCTGAAATGTGTGAATGGTATTTGTGAATGATTGTGTGCACAGTTGCCACAGACAGACGTGTCTCCTCCACAAGTTGGCAGCACGTTAGCTGTCGATCAGCCGTTACACTTGCAGAATGTTCATGGGTGTGACTGCAGTAGGCTCTGAGCCCTCAGTCAGGATCATTATTCATAGACATATGGTCTTTTGTAAAATGTTTGCACCATTCAAATGTTTTACTGCAGCTTAGAGTTTCTTCACCGTACTTTACATGAACTCGTCTGTAAATGTAAATTGATTTTATGCCTTCATTCACAAGAAATTTAATCACAAACGCCTATTGTCTGTGTATATACACTGTATAGATAGATAGATAGATAGATAGATAGATAGATAGATAGATAGATAGATAGATAGATAGATTAATAAGGATTTAAATATTCAGTCCTGTGTGTGTCGTGTGTGTAATCAGTAACTATGGTTACAAAATAAAATTATGCTTCCATCTAGTTGCTGCTATTATTAGAAAGAGAAAAAAAATAAGCATTTGAATTTGTAGGAAAAGCTGCTTGTGCGAGTAAACTGAGAGAAGATTCTCAATCCCTGCTGAACATAGCGGCTCGTTCACCGGTTAATACAAGTTCACCCATTTTCTACTCTCCTCCCGCTAGACTTTTTTTTATTCAATCTCCCTATCTTCCCGCAGCAGCCCTCTGAAATACCCACCATGGCCGCACGACAGATCAGCCTGGCGCGAAAGCCATAGCCCCCATCCTTATTACAGAGGCTTGCACCGTGCTCTAATCACCACCACCAGACCCAGCAGAGAGAAAGAGAGAGAGAGGGAGAAAGAGAGAGAGCATGGGGAAAGAGGGAAGGAGAGAGAGAAAGCGTTATAGATCGTTAAGAGCTAGGGTCTGTGCCTCAGAAGCGGTTGCAGTGTTAACCAGCTTTTCCACTCGTTTTGGTGGATCGGGGCAACACAAGAGAGAGACCCTCAAGGGGCTAAAGTCACCCTGCACCCCCCCGCTGACACTCACTGATAGTGCGTGCTCTCCCAGGACCGGTGGTATCCCAAAAACATACACACATGGATGGACACACACAAAATCCAACATCAAACAGCCTGTGGATAAAGCCAGGCTTTCCCCCAGTCAGTGCGCTTTTTATTTCAGCCTCTGCAAGAAGAAGGGAGGAAATTGTTGGCTAAGCTGCCTTTTGTCAGTGCGCTGCATAGGGACCAGTCTCTCATCTTTCTTTCCCGCTCCACCTTAAAGCTTGTTTTTGGGGGGAAAATTGTCAGCAAGTCCGACCAGTAGACACTAACCAAACACATACAGTTTTCTTTTTTCTTTTTTTTTGCTTATCGCACATCATATATTTGACCTTTTGAACTCTTGACATTGTTTTAAGGAATAGACATAATTGAAAGAAGCTCTTTCAGTGAAGAGCAATGATGATTTTCTTTCTTAAACTTGTCTGGGACCAAAATACTCTTCCTGTTTTGCGCTATCAATCTGTCGCTGAGAGGCTCAGATTGAACTGCTCCGGGCTTGCCATTCGCATGTGCTTAGCTCTGCGTTGCAGGAGTGATGTAAAAGCCTACAGCACTTTTAGTTTTCTTAGTGCACATCTAACTTTATTGTGATTATTTTTACATTTTAAAAGTAAAAAGAATGACACACAGGTTTCCTGGCAACATGTTTCAAAGTGGTGCAGAAGGTAATCTTGCTGCCTCATAATCTCAGGATTCCTGGTTTGATCCTGAGCTCAGGATACTGTCTGTGTGGAGTCTTACATGTTCTCATTGTGTATGTGTAGGTTTCCTGCAGTTTCCCGTGACCTCCCAAAAAATACCAGTAGGTGGATATGCTACTTAAATATTGTTCCTATAGACTGTGGGAATGTGTGTGTGTGTGTGTGTGTGTGTGTGTGTGTGTGTGTGTGTGTGTGTGTGTGTGTGTGTGTGTGTGTGTGTGTGTGTGTGCGCGCACACCCAGTTTCCTCAGGATTCACTTAAACCCTGACCAGGATAAAGTGATAACAGATGATGAATAAGTAAGTGAACAAATGCTGTTTTGCAAAAATACCATACGTTTAAAGCATGTTTGCACAAAATTATAGGCAAATGATATAACAAAAGCTCTCGTTCAATTTATTACAAACCATATTTCTATATGATTTTCATATTATTCTATATTTTCGAATGGGTGTGTGTTATGGATGCTGCTGTAGTTATGGCATTCTATAACTGTGCGTGATTAAGAGTCTGGTCGTAGTGCTGCTCAAAAATACACACAGCATGGCAATTCATGATATGTGGATGACTCACTGTTCCTGAGCCCACAGAACAATCATCACTTCAAAGACATAAACCTTGGGCCTTACTTATGTACTGCATCAGGGAAAAGACAGGAAGTCATCAAAGGATCCAACAAACAGTATTCAAGACTTTTGTACGGGGAGGCACTGACACATTCCTCACTATTTACCTAGGCACATTTTATATTTAGCTCGCTGTCACGACACAGCACATGCAAGTGCCACAGCACTGCACAGCTCATGGAAGCACCTGAATGCACCTGCAGAGTCATGAGTAATCATAAGCGCAGACACTCAATAGAGGAACAAGCAACATTCCGTGTGAACTGAATGCAAATACAAAGATAAAGCTCTAGTCTGCATGAAATGTTTTTAAATTGCAGTTAGAATCAGTAAGTGAAAATATAACAATCTGTCAAACTGGAATTTTAATCTTCATGCTTTTTTTGTTAATACAAAGCTTGTCTTACTAATCATCTGTAAAGGATTTTTAGTTATGTTTATCCTCGCTTTGCCTTATGCAAACAGTTTCAGAGAAATGGGAAAAGATGTGTGTGTATGTGTGTATGTGTGTGTGTATTGGGGAGGTGTGTGGGGTAGTAGATCTGAGTGTGACAGATTTATTACTCTGTGCTCCAGTCGAATGAGAGCCAGCAATAAATAAGGTGTGAGAGGAGAAAGCTCTCCATTGAACATAATCAAGTAGATCCTTTAGACTCGCATCCGTCACTCTCGTGAGTTCAGTGACAACAGGGGGTCCAAGGTGAGGTGAGAGTAGTTCCCTTTATACCTGAGCTAATGTGCCCTACTATGAAAGAATACATAAAATATAAAACTATATAATTTTTTTTTACTTCCAGCACCTATAGTAATCAAAGTAAATATTTTCAGTCATGACTGAGATTCTGATTATCAGGCTTGCCACTTTAAATGACAAAAAAAAGTCATCATATTCTTTTATGCAACACTTTAAAGAGGTCTGTTCTTGGTGAACCACTAGAACAATTCCCACTTTATAAGTGAATGAGTAAATGGTACGTTGATGCCACTGAGGCAGGAATTCTGACACAGTTTTCCGTACTAGCTACGGTCTCAGTTTTAAACTTTTTTCCCATTTCTGTACATGGGAGCTGTGAAATGCAAAATATCTAAAATAGTCAAAAGCATACAAGAACAACTTTGAAAAAGCTATACTACTACAATAAAAATAACTTTATGGTCATAGATGATAAACATCGGTGTATGGCAGTTTATTATAATACTGCTCAAGTTGATTAATTGCATATTATTTATGGCAAAGCAGCTGTGCTAAATATCCACAGAACATGGAATGTAATCTCTAATATATTTTCTATAAAGGTGTAATACATTATCTCGCTCTCTCCCTCCCCCTCTGTGTGTGTGTGTGTGTATATATATATATATATGTATGTATATGTATGTAGTATACTGTATACGTATGTGTGCGTGTGAGGCTTTGTGTGTCTAAACCTTATAGAAACATATTTCTTGTAAGTATTGTACTGTACATTAGATTTGTTAACAGAAATTATAATTCTTCATATATATTGGTTCTCTTCAAATGGCTTTCTAAGCCATTTATTCTCTGTGGTTGCATTGGACAGAATAATATTCTCTGACCATATACTTCAATCATTTTGTGCTGTCTTTTATTTGACATGTGTGTCACAGCAGGATATTGACATCACATTGAGAAATGGTATCATCACCAGTCAGAAGAATCTAATAGTATCATGATGCACAGAACACAAACTGAGGCACTGGAGCAAAATGGCTCACTTCAGCACAGCATGATGCTTTGCAACATACAGTATTGCAGCTTGCTCATAGTATGTTCACATTTACTTTGTTACTCGACTTGGCTTTTCATTACGTTTTAGTTTTTTTTTTTTTTTTTTAAGCGCACATTTATTTATTTATTTATTTCTCTGTCAGAAAAACTGATGATTTATAGTATAAGGGATACTATAAATCATCAGTTTTTCTGACAGAGGTGACGACATTACACGGCATGTACTGTAGATGGGCATTATTTACAAAAAAAAAATTAATTGTTAATGCTTAATCTGTCTGCAAATAGTATAAATAAAAAGGTGGCACAATTTTGAGCACAATCATCAACAAATAAAGCACCAGCTTTACACAACGTACACGCTCCCTTTTTAGCCAAATCGTCCACATTCCACTGGAATGAACAAGCATGCAGGTTAGTGACTAGAGCAAATTAAACCAGTACTAACCCAATACCTAGAAATGCAATATCATGTGCTCAGGTGTGTTTAGTGAATCATTTGTTAAAACATCTGGTTGCTGGCTGACTTTTGACACACAGTAAACGGCACAGTTTTAGTTGTCAGACATGCTTCACTGCTCGAGCAGATAGTCACAAGTAAACTGGAAGTAAGTCTCTGTTTCTGTCTGTCTGAATCGTTCTCCTTTTATCCTGACGGACTAGTATTCAATGTTCATGAACCACATGTGATTATATACCAAAGTACCGCACCAAACATTTAAGCTATACAGAATTTCCTATAAATAAATAAACAAATGAATAAATAACCTATGTGGCAAGGTTTATTTAGCAGAAAGCAAGAACATTTCAAGACGTCCTGAAGGTGCCCACTGAAAGTGTACCACCACATTCATTCATTTTGCTTTAACCCAAACTGTAAAACATGCTTAATAAACCTTGAAATTGTTATGATATTCAGTTCTATTTCTGACATTCGCTCCCTCTCTCCACACACTCTGTAATGTACATTAGAAAAGCTTGGGCACAGCGCTGACAGCATGACAGATAAATGCGCCGTTTCAAGTAAGGGAAGAGAGCGTGGTGTACTTTTGAATATCACATAAGAGAAGGTATGACAGTGAATCTCTGGAGGAAGTTTCTTAGCAGGTGGCTGCAATGTAAAACCAGGGCATCTTTAACAAAAAAAATCTGGAAATCAAATCAACTTGCCAGCGGATATTTGTTTCGCCCAAATGTAAATACCATGCTGTTGGCATGCTGCTGAGCTAAAGAGTAAGACATCAGTGATTTTTCTTTTCTTTTTTTTTTTTTTACTCTTTTTTTTTTTTTCATAATGATCACAATGAAGTACTTTCCCAGAGCAAGAACACAGCAAGAAAACAAGACAAAATGTATAGGATGTTTGCAAAACAAAAGAATAATGTGTGTGTGCCATTCAGCCTCTTATATATTACAAACCTCCTGCAACTATGAGTTGTTGTGTGTTGGTCTATGTAAGCAGGTTCGTGTGTGTGTGTGTGTGTGTGTGTGTGTGTGTAGGAGGCGACAGAGAGACTTGTATACTCACAGTTTGAGCTGTCAGGTCACTTGGGTCCAGCGCTGGATCAGGGGCTCATCCTCTCACAGCTTATCCCACCGCAGGACACAAAGACAGAAAGAAAGAGTGAGAGACAGCCGGAGAAAGAATGAGAGAGGCTTTTTTTCCCCCCTTCCTTTCCAGATCTACACGCTTGTACAAGTACAAGGAAGAGAGAGACAGAGAAACAGAGTGTAAGACAGATAGAGAGAGAGAGAGTGAGAGTGGGATGGGTCTGCAATGCGATCGGTCCTGGAAGAAAGCAGCGAGCATTAGAATCAGTGCTGCTGATTCTTTGGCGTGCTGTGCGTGTCTTCACACATATCTGTGAGCACAGTGCGGTCAGCTACACGCGCCTGCAATGTGTGTATACACACACACACACGCACACACATACACACTCACAGGGGGGTGGGGGGTAGTGCCTAGGCATTCACTCACTGGCTGTGCCTTACCCTGTGAGAAACATCATAGAGGGAATGCACGAGAGAGAGAGAGAGAGAGAGAGAGAGGAGGAGGGACAGGGGGAAAAAAGAGCGGGGAAGGAGGAGGAGAGAGCGCGCGCGGAGGAGGAAAGGATGCGCTGACAGTTTCACGCGAGCTCTTCGCTTGTTCTGGCCGCTAACGCAGGCTGACAGATACTGAACGGCAGAAGCAAAAGGCACCGTACACCTCCTCCTTTCCCATATCCCCCTCTCGCTGTGACTCTTACTCGCCATAAACACAGCCGCTCTCTTTTTCGCATGAGCCACATTTGCAGCTTTAGAGTTACAGCGAAAACACAAGAATGTGAGAACACCGAGGAAACACAAGTAAGCGGCACTGAGATGCGCGTGAGGAGATGTGAGGTGGGGTGCACGCGCACCAGCAGAAAGCTCGTGCTTTACACTTTCAGTGCAACAGTATGCATGCAGTATATGCGACTCTGCTGTGGAGTCAGCCCTGGAATGACAAGATAATAGTAATGCATGCAGGCCTCAACCTGGAGTATAACTCAACACTTCACTGAGTAGAATTGGGTGTAATTAGGACACATACTGTATTAGACGTTTGATTCCTAACATCATTCATATAATCTCTTTCAGCAACAGTTTTATCTTGGTCAGGGGACAGTGGTGCATCCGGAGCCTATATCCTGGTAAAACCAAGTGGAGACATGCCCTGATAGAGAGCCAGTCCATAAGGCAGACATGAACACCTGGGGCAATTTACAGTATGTGTAAATGTGACTGTTATACTGTATGGCTGTATCACCTGACAACCAAAATATCAGCAGGATTGAAACCAGTGGATCCTTTCCTCTATGCTACTCTTCTCTACTCTAGTCTGCTTTATTCTTATCTGAGATATTGAAGGCATCCCTGACCACACCACTAGGATTTCAGCATTTCTGTTGAGCATCTCTCAACCAGTAATGCATACAGCAAGCAATGTCATCATCAGCATCAGAATCATTACTTTAGCATTCACTATTAGTATGTGCATACTACTGTGTAGTGTATGCATGTATTTCTTTTTCTACAGTGTAGCCTGTTTAGATGGTGGACAGGCAGTAAAATCCCTTAGGACTCGTCTCACTCCCTCCCTAATTAAATTCTACCTCGTTATCCTGCATGGGAGGCAGAGAGACACAGCGCGTCTAAATCCAATCACATCAAATCAGATCTTTGTTTGCTTTTTTTCTTTCTTGTCCTGGCATGCTAGTTTTTTTTATTTTTTATAGTATCCCTCTGCTTCCTAAAATCCAGAGTATCAACTTGGAGGAACTGAAATAAGAAGCCTTTAAGGCTCTTGAGCGTGGTATCCAGCCAAGCTGAACAGCAGTCTACATTACTGACAATCAGTCCATTCCAGACTCACATTAACATGAAAATGTACTCAAAGTGATGCTGTTTAAGCACTTTCACACAGGCATGGAATCACATGCACACACACGAGCACACACGCGCACACACACACACACACACACACACACACACATATATATTGTATATACATACACATTCCAGACAGTCGTTTAGCACATCTGCTGCATAGATCCCTTGCGGTAAGCCATCATATTCAGTTAGCACTGTGGGCCTGAAGTGAGACCCAGAGCAGCATTCTGCCTTGCCTTATCTGGTGCTTTCTCCACTCAATGCTGCCCTTCTGCCAACCCCACCGCTGGCACTCAGCACCCCATTAACAGGTCTGAGAAGGTGCAGTCGCCTTCTGCCGTTCAGCTCCACAAAGAATAGCAATAGCCACCATCACTGCACGAATAATGGCAATAATAGCAGGCTTCAACTCCTATGTTTGCTAATTGGCTTGTCTGCTCACAGTCTTCACTCTAAGGGTCATGGGATTTTGTGGGTGGCATCTGTAAATAGCTAATCAACTCCCCAGGCATTCGCTTCACTTCAGAAATTATTTCTCTTGAATTCGTAAATAATGGGTGGGGGTTGGGATGTTTGGTTGAGGGGAGGGAGCGGGAGGTGGGTAACGTCTACACTAACAGGGCTACACTAACTGCCAGAGACAACAGAGGCAGAAATAAATAATGAAGCCACGATTGTTATTCCTATGCAGCCGACAGAAGTCGTTTGAAGTGCAGACTCGCCTTCATCTTGCCGTGCCTGAAAAAAAAAAAGCATGGC
>JAAGKR010000393.1:95000-116913 GCA_011419295.1 Clarias macrocephalus
TTTTTTTTTTCAGAAATAACAGCCTAGGTTGTTCATCAAATTAAAATGTGAAATCACTTCACCGGTCTAAACAAGAAACAAGTCTTCACCTTCTTCTCGGGACTAATTTAAGAAAAAGCACATTAAACATGTAAAGATGTATTTTTTTTTGTTGTTCATTCTGCAATTTTCAATTGTTATATGTATACTAATATCCTAAATGATAACTACACAGGGTACACAGATTTTTTTTTTTTTTTTTTTTTTCCGGCTTCAAGTTTTAAGGCGTATCATTGAGGCAGAAAGATTTATGCAGACTCTGGAAAATGAACCAAAACACTAAAGAATACTCAAAACAAAAGATAGGCCAAGGGTCAGACAATCAGGAAAACAGACATAAACTGGACATGGCTAATGTCCAAGCAAAGGTCAAAACAATATGGCAAAAAGGCAATGCATACAAATGCCTGAAATCATCACAGACACCAAGCTGGAGCAAGACGTCTGTTTGGTTATTTATGGGAGTGTGGGTCATTGTGAACAGCTGAATCCAATCAGTAATTTGGAAATTGCAAATGGGGGCAGGTTTCTTTGGACTTCTAAGTTAATGATTGTGTGACAAGGTCATGTCATGAGGGTGATGGAACTTGTTGTTTGTATTCAACAGTGGAAAGCATGGGTATATTGATCTACCGGTGAAGACCTAATTGTTTATTTTAAGACAATTCTAATTGTCCATAACTTGTGGCTTCTTGTAAAAACCTGTATGTTATAATTTCAAAGGTGTCAGGCTGTAATCAATTGTAACATACTGTACAAAACACATCAATATAAAGTTTTGCTCAATGCATGCACTAATTGCTGTCATCTTTAAAGCTCATGTGTACTGAATGTTGGAGAAGAAAAAACATTTACAACTACAGTAGGTGTATATAAACTTTGAACGCATACTGTATGTGTATGTGAGGTCATTTCCACCTCATCTTACCTATGCAATTTTGCAGTGGATGGCACTTTTGATGTCATTCTGTATATCTTTTAGTTTGCAGGGATCATGACCCAGAGTTGCTTGATACTGATGAGAATATCCTTCTATGTTCTCTTCAGTCCCAATCCATTTCAGTCACTGATAATGCATGCAAGATATGCAAACAAAGCAATTAGAGCTGTACAATATTTTGGTTTGGGTTAATTACTCTTGAATATTGCATCTACAGATGAATATATAAATTGCAGGGAGAAACAATACCTCCAACCTCCAGTAACTATAGTGGAAAACAAACTAACATCATTCTATTCCTTTATGTAAGTTAAAATATATTTAATCTATACATATAATTAAACTGTAAAGTGGATGTGTCTGCACATTGAAGATATTTTGCAGAAAAAGAATTGAAGGGATGTAAGATGAGTAATGGAACACATCAAGATGCTTTTTGGAATTTTTGTCTGCTTGTTTGTGCATGCATCACGTAAAAACTACTAAATTAACTTTAATGGGGGTTTCACATGTTCTATTTGGCCAAGTTTGAGGTAACATGTAGGCTTTGTTTCATCGCAATCGGCCAACATGAAGAAAAGTTATGCTAATTTGAAATTTGAAAAATCATTAGTTCTTCTCAAAATTCAACAGATGGCACTGTACATTTTCTAATACACGCTTAGGAGCATGCAATTGAAATCTACTTATACAATACAATACAATACTTATACAAAGAGGACAACTAAAGGAGTTGATAAAATTACTGCATCTCAGTTACTAACTTTCTAGTGCATTATTAAATCGTGCTCAACAATGTTATGTGGCAATAAAATGAAGTCAGCTGAGTACCTGAATGTGCTGAATGACTAGGTTATACTATTAATTGCATTTCCTTTTCCCTGGGCATATTCCATGACAACAATGCCAAGATTCTAAGTGGAATTATTAGAATAGAATAATTTTCCTACATGAATTGGTCACCACAGAGTCCTGACCCTAATGACGAGTAAACCGAACATAAAACAAACAAACAAATGTACAGTTTATTCTAGGGTGAAACTATTATTTAATAATAAATACTTATTTATTTTTTTAAATAAAACAACTTATTATGTACTGTACTAACCCACGAGCAGAGTTGTGTAGTAACGAGATACATTTACTCCGTTACATTTACTTAAGTAAATTTTGGGGGAAAAAAATAACTTCCATGAGTAGTTTTTTTTTATACTTTATTTTTACTTGAGTAGATTTGTGAAGAAAAAACGCTACTCTTTTATTATTTAACCATTTATTGTAAACATGCAGCCGGTAGATCTACCGCATGACAATTGCACCAATCAGAAGCAGCAACACTAATCACATGTCTCCCTTTGACCAATCCGGCGGCATAATGGGAGAAAACCTTCAGCCGGTGTTCTATACCCACAGACACACACACACACAAAGTTTACTTCTACTTGAGTAATATTATTTTGAAATACAGCTACTCTTATTTAGCTAGTAATTTTTTTGGCTACTCACCTCTGCCCATGAGTTTCCTTTTTAGGTTACATAAACACTTTCTACACTCTTATGGAACACTGAACGTTTTACTATATTTTATTGGTAGTATTATAGAACATCGTTCTGTCAAGGACAATGAAATTCTTTATTGCCTCCATAATAGTACTTGGTGGATAATTTCCTAGCTGACCCATTCAGGTTATTGATGAATAAAGTCAATCTACATTCCTACTGTATAAGCATATTTCCAGCACACTGATGAAAATATTGGCCTTTATAGTGGCTCAGGAATACCCTTAATTTGTTATAATCTCACAGTATGAAGCTGGAATGACTACAAAGTGAATGGCACATGAGTTGAGCTAAGTGCTTTAATGTTGAGATAAATGTAACCTATTACACACCAAATACCACTGAAATTTTATGGTGGAGGAGGAACCCTTGTTTTAAAAGCCATGAAATGAACACTATTAAGCATCAAGTATTATTATCTTTTTCTCATTCAAACTGGTTCAAGGTCAGTTATGTCAAACTCATCAATCATATAGTAAGCTAAATAGAAAATGTACAAACCAATATGCATAAACACCATGTTTTAGTGTACTGTTTTAGGAAGTAGTGTATTCATTTTAAGTAAATAGTTACATTTTTAAAAGGGTCGCTATAATTATAATAACATATTACACCATAATTATACTGCAGTATTTGGGTTGATCTTCGCTACACATTCCAAAAGTATTTGAGGACACTGTCATAACCTGGTCCTGCCACAGGAGGGGAACCCACTGAGTAGGAAAGAATACACTGTGCAGTTTACAACATAAATGTCAATTTATCTCTTTCCTCTCTCACAAGGACATTCTTTAACCCATTACAACATTGAAACAATTAAAGCACATTTAATAACATGTTTACATAATTATAGTGAGAGGTAAAGGAATAAAAGTCAAAATGACTTGAGAAAGCTTTGAATGACTTTACAACAAATTAATAAAGTAGTGTCAGACTTTTATATGTAAAAAAATGACATACAGTCATGTTTAAAACTTTTTTATCCCTTTTTAAATTCTATGTATTGTTTGTGTAAAAACATATTTAAAAATCATCTTATAATAGCAGATCCCAGTATTAAGCAAATATAACCTTAGACGAACAACAGCATATAACCTTTTTCACTGTGCCATTATTTATTTAACAAAAACTAAACCAGTAACGTGGCCAATACCATGTATATTCCAATGACTGATTAGCTTGTAGATCCACCTTTAGCAGGAATAACTTGAAACAATTATTTCCTATATGAATTTATCAGACTTTTACAATATTTTGGAGGAATTCTGGCCGATTCTCCTTTACAGCATTGCTTCAGTTCATTGAGGTTTTAGGCATTCATTTATCTATTCACATCTCTAATGCAACCACAGGGGGATGGACAGCTCTCTTAAGGTCCCATCACATCATTTCAGTTGGGTTGAGGTCTGGACTCTTGTGGTTTGTTTAGATGCAATTTTGTGAACCTCAGTCATTTTTCTGTGTTCTTTTTAAACAGAAGAGGCTTCCAACTGGCAACCTTTCCAAAGAAAAACTGTACTTGTTCAGTCTTCTTCTAAATGTGCTGTCATAGACTTGAGAGCTATAGCCTCTGATATGTAGCTTGTGAGTATTTTCTTTTTGTCTCTCTGACCATTGCACGGTCTGACCTTGAGGTGAATGTGCTGGGATGTCCACTTCTGGGAAGACTGGCAACTGTCTTGAATGCTTTCCACTTGTAAATAATCTTTCTCACTGTAGAAAGCTAAACTCTAAATTGTTTGCAAATGGTTTTATTACTCTAATTGAAAACTCTTTATTACACTACAGTATGATATGCAGTGAAATGCTTACAGTATATAACTTGTAAATGTAAAAAAAAACATTTTGGATAAATATACAAATCTACAATTTACTATATATATATATATTTTAAAAAATGCAATAAAATTTAATGGTTGTGATGTTTCCAGTCAGAATTCTGGAATTCTGGATGTTTCCAGGCAGGGGTAGACGTTCCTATGCACCTTGGATGGTTCTTCAGCCATCTAAGGTGGTAGTGATGCCATCAGGCCGTCTTCACTATGGTGTTGACGTGACAGGACCGTGGCAGGTCCTGTGTGATGTAAACACAGAGGTACCAGAAGCTCTCCACTCTCTCCAATGGGCTCTCCTTGATGATGGACGTCTGACAGTTCAACTCCTACTTTGTGCTGGAGATCATGATCAAGTCCTTTGACTGGTTGTTTCTCTGGCACCAGTTCTTAATGTTTTTAATCTCCTCTTGTTGTTGTCAGTGATCAGACCCACTACAACGGTGTCATCAGCAAACTTGAATGTTGTGGAGTTGGTAGTGGCCATGCAGTCATACACTGAGTACAGTAGAAGGCCCAGAAAACAACCTTTGGGGGGCTCCAGGTAATGAAGAGATGGTAAGGATTCCTGAAGGCATTCTCCTTCTGTCTGCAGCCATTAACACTGCTAGCATTGTTAGCATCTCTAGTGCACTCCTGAATATTTCCAGATTGATGTGCAGCAACTATTACTTTTCTAATACCATTGCTTACATCTTTCTCCTCTTGTCATTGTGTTAACACAGACCTGAATGCTCCAGACCAGCAACCTGCCAAAACTTTAGCTTTTATAGAGGTCTACACACCTGCTGATGATCAGTTAATCAAGAGCTGACTGAAAGTTATCCTGGATGCATTAAGGTGGCACTTACAGTAGTATTGGCCACATGTTTTTTTTTTTCCTTTTGGCTTCATATTTATTAAATAAATAATTGTCTCTTTGAAAAATCAATATATTGTTCATCTGAGGTTGTATTTACCCACTAAGACCCACTATGATCAGATGTTTTTATTATGTTATGTACATTAAAAGACTATAATTAAAACAGGACTGTATGTAAGTAAAATTTAAATGTCTCATTGGGAAGGTAACTCTTATTATTATCTAATTAAGTACAATTTTCAACCCAACAATTGAAGTTAAGCAAAACATAATTTGCAACATACATTAAAAAATCAAATAGAAATAATTAAAATGTAGAAGGATGATTTGTATATATTTGATTGTATCTACAGTATATTGGCAGCACAGTGACTTAGAGGTTAGCACTTTTGCCTTGCACCTCCAGGCCCCAGGTCCGATTGCCACCCATTTTACTGTGCTGTAAGGTACATGTGACAAATAAATAAATCCTTAGGTGTCTTGAAAGGCATATTATAAATAAAATAGTTCGAATCATGTCTTTAGAAAACTTCAATTATATGCATAGCCACAAATCTTCTCTTGTAGATGTAAAACGTAAAAGGGCCTAATACATGGGAAAAGAGATAAAAAATAGTAATAACCATAGAAAAGTTTTCTATTTTTCTATTGTTTATTCTTTGGTGTTGAAAGGTCATCTGACTAACAATAAATATATCTTAAGAAAGGTAAAGTTTTTCTTTAGATTATGTTTTTAATTGTTTATTTATAATGCCAAATAATATGAACTGTACAAGTTGCTGCTTAAATTTCTGAGCTCAAACTGCTCTGACCAGGTGAAAATAAGTGATGTGACGTATGTGAATGAGTCAGCTATTTTTCTCTTGGCTCTTTTATGGGAACATCAGGAGCTAACTTTTACATCTGAAGAGCCATTTAATTCAAATGCAATAAATAACTAACTAAATAAATAAATGAATAAAAGCAATAAATATTTGCAGTAAACAACAGACATGTCTGAATACAGTGCATTTATAACTGATAAATAGGTATTTACTTTTAATAACGTGAAACATGAGAAGATTTTATGCGTATGCAAATTATACGGTACAGGTGTTCCTAAACAGAGAACATACAGTAGGCAGACCTTCTACAGTGTTGTGGCAAGGTAGAGCCAATGACCTTGTTGTGATGGCAGACTAGGATGAAGCAAAATAATAATGCTCATCCATACGTTATAAATCTGGTTATGGACAAAAAAAATATGATCGCAAAGGACATACAAAAAAAAAAAAATTTTGCCACAAGGAAAGCTAGAAAAATCATAACTATATCAATCTGTGGCATCTTATGTAATCTACTCTATTACAAATTCAATACAACTGAAGAATTCCAGTGTTATTGCTTGTTGAAGTCAGTGGCATATTTCCCTTATGTGTTAAATAACTGAACTTTCTTTTTTCCGCTCAATGTTAAATCCGCTGGCAATCCATGATTTTGTATTTTCCAAATATGTGGTATTGGATGTTTCCTTGTTATTTGAACTTGCCAAAATCACAGTGAGAATTTGTTAAGTTTCATCATATGTCACTGGTACCACTTATACTACTAACACTATTAATACTACTATTGCTACTACCCCTTCTACTAATTATTATTATTATTATTATTATTATTATTATTATTATTATTATTATTACATGTGGAAAAAGCAAATAGGGCACTGCAACTTGTTCAGCAATTATATATACAGTACAGACCAAAAGTGTGGACACACCTTCTCATTCAAAGAGTCTGAATTTGTATTATGGCAAGAAAAAAGCAGCTAAGTAAAGAAAAAACAAGTGGCCATCATTACTTTAAGAAATGAAGGTCAGTCAGTCTGAAAAATTGGGAAAACTTTGAAAGTGTCTCCAAATGCAGTCACAAAAACCATCAAGCGCTACAAAGAAACTGGCTCACATGCGGACCTCCCCAGGAAAGGAAGTCCAAGAGTCGCCTCTGCTGCAGAGGATAAGTTCATCCGAGTCACCAGCCTGAGAAATCGCAGGTTAACAGCAGCTCAGGTCAGAGAGCAGGTCAATGCCACACAGAGTTCTAGCAGCAAACACGTCTCTAGAACAGACTGTGTGAATCAGGCCTTCATGGTAGAATATCTGCTAGGAAACCACTGCTAAGGACAGGCAACAAGCAGAAGAGACGCGTTTGGGCTAAAGAACACAATAAAGAACACAATAAAGAAAACTCTTTGAATGAGAAGGTGCGTCCAAACAAGTCCAAAGTGAATTTTTGAGGCTTCTGGGTCCATGTTTTTTTTTTTTTTTTCTATTTTATGTTTTCAAAATAGTTTCAAGTCAGGTGGTGATAAAGCACTGCATCACACTTCTTGCACTTACATGGTATTTTACTTTTTGTCCTTATAAAGAATGCACAGTTCTCATGAATATAAATAGCCACTGGCACACATGGTGGGTCATACAGTACTTTTACTGGAAAATAATAATCATTATTGAATTTATTTTATTAATTACTTCATAAATTAAGCATGAATATTTCCTCATATAACACTAAACTTGCCAAGCCTCCCGATTTCCCCAAAGTCTCCCAATTTATGACAAAATTTCACACCTTTCTTCCCCTTTTGTTATAACAACCTGTTCATGATACTGTGTGTGTGTGTGTGTGTGTGTGTGTGTGTGTGTGTGTGTGTGTGTGTGTGTGTGTATGTGTGTGTGTGTGTGTTTTGGCTTCTACATAAACCGCTGCACAGAATTGCCTGAACTATTACGACATTCGTGTCTCCCATGTTAGTGCGATGTGGTTGTACAGTATAAGGCCCTGAAATACAGTGAGGTTGACACCCCTGAAAATAAGCTGTTTTTTATTTTTATTTCAGAGTTCTTGCTAAAGACCCACAGTATTTTTTTTGTATTTTCCATTGTTGCTTAGAATATTAAAAGTTGAATTAAAAGTATTTGTAAGTATATAAATTTGTAAGTAAGTGAAAAAATGCTGTTGTAGTGTCTTTATTATTTTGTATATTTCATTTAAAGTCACTAAAATACAGGAAACAATTTAAAGCTCACATTTTGGTTTTGAAATCCTCCGAATTTTCTCTGTCTCAGGGTTGGCAGGTAGGTATAACACTGAGATAAATGGCATTTAACCCTTTGTAGTTCCATTTTTGTTGCTGTGTAATGTTCACAAGACAATTAAGTTCCTGTTATCATTTACTTAATAGATAAACAGTTGTTTCTGCCAGTTTTTTGTTCCACTCTTGCTTTAAGCTTGAGCTTACTAGGAAACTGGAAAGTACAAACTCATCTGTCCAGAAGAAAAACCTCTGTCTTGGCAAAAAAAAAAAAAAAAAAAAAAAATTCTTAAAGTTACAGATTTATCTTTTAACAGAAAGCATCACTATACTGTACCAGTTTCATTAACTAACAAGTCCCAGTGTGTGAGCTGTTGCCATAGAAACGATAACATTAGAATACACGCATATATTATACATTATTTATTTGCCAGCCAGCACTATTATCAAAGCCGTGCTGTTATTGAAAAGAATCCATACCATCTGATTTTTGAATTCGACAGCACCATGATATGAATAAAATTGCTGCACATATTATATTTATGTAGACAGCTCCTCTGTTAATGCTTTATGGAATCTGGTTTCCTGTTACATTCCTTGCCCAGGATGTTATCATTAGTGGCTGTAAAGTTGCTGGCAAAAGTAGCTCTGTCTGCTGTGTTATATTGGATCACTTACTCTGATAGGTCTTCTGCGCCGTATGTTTGTTCTACTTTAATCCAGAGTCATGTCTTGAAGTCAGCCAGACACCATTTTACATTTCTTATAGTCCTGTTTCCAAATAAGGCTTTGTAAACCTTTTGTGTTTTCTTCACAAGGGTCGTCCTTAACCTCCAGTAGCCTTCTGTGCCTGACTGCATAGTTTGAGCATTACAGTACGTACACTTTGTTGACACTTCTTTCTAGAGTTCTGTGTTTCACACATGAATAAAGTGCTTATACTTGGTCATGTTGAGCTTTACTGGGTAAGCTCTCAAACTCAGAGCGACAAAATAGAGGAATGTGTGTCTAGAAAAAGAAATAGTTAAAATGCCTGGATAAAACCTGGATAAAATTTGATACTCTTGAGTACATTATACCAAATGCATGTTGGAGTGACTTATCATTAAATACTGTATTCTCATGTCTTATTTCCCAACAGATTATTATGATGTTGAAATCAGAATAATGTACAGTATTTCAACATGTTCAGGTGACTGTTTTCCACCCTAGTATGCTATGTTATGTGATCAATATCAGTATTCTGATAAGACTTGTAATGTTACTGATACAGTATGTGAGGGCAGGCTTTATGCTCTTTGCTCTAAAAGGCACAAGCCATTGTCATCCTATATTTCCACTAATTTCTAGTTACCATAATGAATCCTGCCAAATATTTTACATCATTATAGAGCTAGAAAATTTGATTAATTTCATTATTTTGATTACATTTTATTTATTCATTTATTTATTCATTTGCACCCAGAAGTTACAAATAAAAATCCCTAAAACACATTTGCCTTAATCAATATCATGCATTTAAGACCTTGCTGATAAAACCATTTCATTTGTTAATAATCCTTTAGCTAAGCTGAGATGATTATTGGCTGTTGGATATCAACATTAGCACAAGCAACCAATCTTTGTTCTAACATCAAATAATTTTTGAAGCACAGTTACAGTTACAGTATCAGAACATTCTACAGCCATAAAAAAATAATAATACAGAAAAATTAATTGCATTCATGTATAAACAATCCTGTACATATCCAATAGATTTGCATAAATTTAATGAAACTTTTTTCTTCGGCACTATATTATATTATATTATACAGTTCATTATCTACTTACAACAGCTAGCAGTACCTATGTCCAAGGGTACAAGACGGCAAAATACTCTCTGGGTAGGATGGATGGCACAATTCCCTGCTAATTTGAGAGACATTAAGCAACCATGCCTGTCTGTGGTTATCTGTTCTATAATGGTACCATCAAGAACATCCTGAGCTGCACTACTCTCAAGCTCAGAACTCTGCAAAAGGTTGTACAAATGGTGCAGGGCATCAGCGAAGAAGTGCTTCCCTCCCTCCAAAAAATGTACACATCTACCGTATATCTATTAACGATCATAAAAAACCCTAACTGCCCAGGTCACAGTCTCTTTTCACTACTCTCTTCAGGTAGACAGTACTCCAGCATTAGAGTACAAACAGACTCGGGGACAGGTTTATCACACAGGCAATATAGTTGGTTAACAATAACTTCTGTAATGACACCAGTAAAGAACAGTTACATCATCACTAAATGATTAGAACTGCTACAAGGTGCTACAGGACAGTGCTTGCTGCACTTTAAAGGTAAAAAAGCTTTACATACTGCGTTGTAGTCACACAAACAATATTTTGCACCTTATACCTTTTCTACTTTTCTATTTATTTGATTCTGTATTATGTTTAGCTGCTTTGTGATGAGGCATGAGTTCAAATAGATGCAGTCGATGGTGCCCTGTGGCATCATAATGATGTATGTGCTAAAAATTGGAAAACTGGGTAAAAACAAACAAACAAACAAACAAACAAACAAACAAACATATCCATCAAGCCTCAATTCCAGATTTAATATCAAATAGTTTTTAGTCATTGTCTCTATTTTTCACTTGATTCCGAATATTACAAAGTGTGGTCCACTTTACTGTATCTGCAGAGAAGTATTGAAGCAGGAATTGAAGAGCAGGTGGGTGTGTGTAAAATAGTATGGGCAAGGGATTAAAAATAAACTGAAATGCAGCAGTCGACACAGCTTTTGATTTCAGAAAATGTAAGCGTTGAAACGTTTATAAAAGTTACTATAAAAGTTAGTAAAAGTTTATTTTTTACTAATTCAGTCAGTATAATTGTGGCCGTATTCTCTTTGGTTTACAACACACAGTACAGTAATCACATACACATATACACACATATATACAGAGATAATAAAATCTATAATATAAGATAAATCTACCAAATGAACCTATTACACCTAATGGATAATCACCCAAACCCTAAGCAGTTTGAAAAAAAAAAAAAAAAAAAACAGGCTGATAAAGTTAGAGATGTTTATCTTGCTGTATCTGTCTTGAGTTTTCACTGTGCATTTCTCATTTTAGTAAATGAGCTAGAATCGAATTGGAATGAAAATTGTCATCATAAAACAAAAACAAAAAAAAAAAAACTCTTTTAAGAAACAGGTTTCAGGAAATGTGTAGGGTTTTAATCTTTGTCTGAAAACATCCAGGCATACAGGAAAAATAAAGCCAGCAGCTTAACAGGAAAATGCATGAAAGAGATGTAGTCTCAACTTATGATCTCCAAAGGGGATAACAGAATACACAATAACAGAATACAATTTAGCA
Source organism: Clarias macrocephalus (assembly GCA_011419295.1). Taxonomy (NCBI): domain Eukaryota; kingdom Metazoa; phylum Chordata; class Actinopteri; order Siluriformes; family Clariidae; genus Clarias; species Clarias macrocephalus. Next base: position 106,674 of record JAAGKR010000393.1, read on the forward strand.
TAATGCTAAATTGTACACAACTTGTGTTTAACAGATGACATAAATATCAAGCACATATGGCATGCACATTTCTGGCAATTAGGACTAAAGCATGATATTATGTTATGTTATATCTTTAACACCCACGAGAATGTGAAATTTGAAACAATAGGCAAATACAGCTCAAAAACTATTATTAAACACTTCATGACGCCAACAGATTTCCATAATAAACAATGATCTTAACACATGCAAAAAAGTGTAGTGCATTCAGTATTGAAATCAAGCGAATATTCAGACACTTGATCTTAAAATTCAGATTTTTAAATAGTGTTTGCCCTGTAAACTTTATTAGATTTAGTGCATATACTGCAACTCAGTTTTTCACAATTTTAAAAAATAATAAGTCAAAAATGCAACTTGTCACATTACCAGGAAAATGCAATTTTTTTCCTGTACTGAAGACTTTTCCATGCCTGCACAGAAGACTGTTTCAAAACTCCAGAGTATTTCATCTGCTTAAAGAAAATCAACACCATAACACCAAATTCACACGGTTTTTACCCAGGTTATGTGAAGTACCCATCATGCAAGTCTCTATGTAAAGCATTAATATATGATAAAATATTAGAATGAGCACATTAATATAAACCTTGCAGCTAGAACTATTGGTAGAGTCAAGCTGGTATAGAAACTTCATCAACATCTTCAGACTAATTGAAAATATTTAATTATTGGTCAACCTCAAAAGATTATCTAGGTAGAATTTCAATATCAATGAATACTATTAATGTCAAAGCCCCACCGCACTGGCGCAAAGTTAATTTAATAACGTTTGAAGGATGACTGTAGCAAGGTTGAGTCTGTAATTGACAAAAGAGCCATCGTGAGTAAAAGTCTATGGGCAATCATCAGACCATGGGACATCTTGTGGAAGACATTAAGATTCACTTGCATTTACATAATGCCTTTAGGACCAGTATAGGCATTAATTACATTGATAATGCATTAATTTTTCACTTTTGTGTATTGCTATAGTCATTAAGCACTCCCTGCTTTACCCAAAGGTCAGTTTTAATCATTGACTTTGCTAAAGCAGATGTTTTATTACAACCCCTCATTACACTCTGTCCAAATTACAGGAAATGATCACTAAGAACTATTCCATGTCCATGCTGTAAAGAGGACCCTTAACTATATTTCACATACTTGTCAACCCATGTGCATTTTTGTTAGAAAAAAGTATTAGCAAATAATAATGACAGAAAAACATTGGAAATGAACACATGAAATAGTACAACTAAAAAGGCTTTGGAAAGATTAAGTGGAAGGTGTCATTCACAACAGAAGAATGAAAAGCAATCTGTCATTACCAATCCTGAGGTGACTAGCAATTTTCAAAAACACAAACATCTTGAAGGTCTTGAATTATTTATTTAAAATTGAGTATGTTGCAAATTACAGTGGCTTAGTGTTTATCATGGCTGGCTCGCCTCTCCAGGGTCGAGGGTTCGACTCCTGCCCCGAGTCTGTGTTCATGGAGTTTGCATGTTCTCCATAGAAGGTTTCCTCTGGGTACTTAGGTTTCTTCCCACAGATCAAGATCATGAAGACATGCAGATTGGGCTAATCAGTGTTTATATGCAGTATAAAAGATGGATGGATGGATGGATGGAAGGATGGATGGATGTTGGAAATGATGCAGGACCCAAACCATAATGCTAAAATAGATTGTGTAAAATTAACCACTTTGTATGAATAGCCTCCCTCTTAAATGGCTTGGCAAATAAAATTTAAGTATTATTTTAATAGGATAAAAAAAAAAAAAACTACCTACTTACTCTTCTACCAACTTAAAAACTGTACTGTTCAGTATTAGACTTGGCTATAAAAACCAGAAAGCAGGGACAGAAAATGTCGACTTTAAATTGCACCACCAGTCATTTTCATTAACAACCACATTTTAATTAAACATTGATTACCTGCTAATTAGTCTAATGATTGTCCCCAGATGAGGGGGAACAGGTACAGAAAGTGACAGAAGAGAAAAATGAAGGATATGAAGCAAATGGAAATTGTGTTTGAGATCCCTGAGGGCTGACTGTTTTGTGATTATTTTTGCTTTTATAAATGAGGCCTTCACCATGCATTTCTCTAATTTATGTTCGTCTGATGGCTCCCATATGACTGATGCATAAAAGATTGAGTGGGTGCACATTTTTCATCAAATTTGGGCAATTTTATGCCACTGGAAAGCAATACATAAATTCTAAAAAAAAGAGAGAGAGGGAGTCTGTGACTTGTACACATTCAAATTAATCTCCATTGTGATAAAGGAATGTACTTGTTTATGCAAAGCTACTTCACAGTCACAATGCTGCTCCCAGCGTCCTTCAGGAAAAACAAGAGGCCAGACTTCTGAAGGTACTCATTACAAAATGTCACATTTCCTCCATCCCAATTCATAATATTTTTTATAATGAAATAGAAAATTAGTAAGAAGCAAGAAGTTTCATGTAGATTTAAACATCTAAACTAAGGGCTTTTTAAATGCTGATCTAGTCCACAGTATATGACATTCAGGATACACAGTTTAAACTGAGATGCAACCACTCTTCTGCTTACAGCACAAGATCGGATGATAAATAAAAAATAATAAATGAGTAAATGGAAAAATAAATGTATCGCAAAAGCTCCATCATGAATAATGAATGTGTCATTCCCCGCTCCATTATTCTTGTTTGCTTTGATTCAGGCGTTCTGTTTTTCAGTCACAGGAATATTTCATCCACATCAAATACCCCTCCAGCACTGACTGTCAGCATCAATTCACAAGTGTGTGTTTTAATTTTTTTCTCCACTGTGCCTCTGTTATCCACCATGATGCTCTGATTTATTAAAAAGCCCACTATTGACATTGTACAAAAAGAGCTCAAATGAAACATGGCTAATGAGACCCACTAACTAGTGGACATTATATATTAGTGCGTTTTAGTCACTGTAAACTAATAAGGCAGTAAGTTTTAACTTGCTGCAATATATATATATATATATATATATATATATATATATATATATATATATATATATATATATATATATATTAAAAGAACACAATTCACTGATTTATATTCTATGCTACACACTTCCACTTACTCTGTACTGCATTCTGTGGCTGATAAATGAGATCCCTGAAATTAGTTAGCGCACTCTACTGAAAGGTCAATCAAGGATACACAGAATGGCCATTCAGATAGAACTATAAGTCCGTGGCAGTATGAGAAAAGAAAAGTGCCACATATAACTGTGACTGTGTAGCCAAAGTTTTTTTTTTTTCTATTTTTTTTTTTTTCTTATGGCCCTAAGCCTGGATGCCTGGATCAGAGATGATTATGAGTTCAGTGGTGCGAAAAGCAGTATCAAGATGGGCAACGGAAAGATCGATTTCTGTTTTTTATGGAGTTAATTCAATATAGACTATTTAAACTGGCAGGGCAGAAAAAGAAATGAGATTGTATTAGCTGGGTATGGATTTTCGCCATGTGAACACTCTGGTGCAAAAGAAGGGATGGTTTATAAGTCATGACACTCTTTAAAAGATCCTCACAAGGCTAATTAATTTAAATGACTGTATTGATTATTCAATACCTTCAAAATAGCATGTTGCTTGAATCCCAGTGTAATAGTTTAACCTGTTACTGTTTTTTAGGACAGGGAAACATGATACCAAAGATTTTGTTGCATTTTTTTAAAAATATATAAAAATATTATTATATACTGTATGTGACTATATTTGCTGGATATGTTTATGTTTATGTTTATGTATGTTTATGTGTGCACCTTACATTTCCTTTAATGTCGCTGTAATGTTTCCTTTAATTTTGAATAATGCTTTATTTCTATAGACAATCAGCTATACCGGCTATAAAATGTCAATAACCTGACTCAGCATTTTAACCAGTTATGTTTGCTGGTGATTATTACTTAATCTATAAACTGTACAAATGTCATCCATAATGCTGGAACTGCCCTATAAACTAAAAGCATTTCTCTTTTGTTTCCAGTTTATTTGATTTATAAATGTATAGAGAAAAGATATATCTATAACAATATCTACTCCAGCCCATGTGGAACATGGTGGTACATTTTATAACATTGTTGGAATTTATAAAAAATGATTAGTCTTGTTTAGAATGAGTTAAAATGCTGATTTAATGGCAGATAGTGTACACTGAGCTTTCAAGGTTTTGTGTTGTATAGAACCTTGTGCAAACTTCACTGAGCAAACAAACTAAGTCCATTAAAAAAAAAAACAATGAACATGAAGCAAAAACCATCATTTCACTTCACAGTGGTTTAGGGAAATATCTTGGAATCTTGCCTACCATCTTCAAACATTCCATGATGCTAAATGATTAAATCCTGCATCACTTTCTACACTCTACAGTTCACCTCATGAGAATAAGCAAAGTACAGTCCTTAAAGCAGTGAGACTCAGGCTGAAATAAAAAGATATCGCTTAATAGAGCTTTCAAGACAAGCCTCTGATTTTGGACTTAAATGACATTAGACAAATGCAAATTCCAAACTCCAGTGTTCCTTCTATAGCAGAAACAAAACTGAATAATACCATATCTGTGTTGTAATGTGGTCCTTATTATGAACTAACATGTAATATAAATTATGATGTAATCCTACATAATATTCTACAAAACCCAGATAACAGAATGTTGAGGAGACTTGTATGAGAAATCCCAAATCTATATGAGAGAACAATAATCTTGTACTAACCTCTGAAACAGATGGTTCAACAGGTTGTATGCGGCAAATATGGATAATCACTTTGCAGCCCCCAGTGACATCAAACTCTCAGTCGCTTCATGAAGATGCTTTTGATTCATGATCATTTGTCTTATTGAGTGCTGTTGCTTTTGAAAGGTAACTCTGATAAGACTTCTTGCTTGGGACATGCAGCACATCTATCACTGTCAAAAAGACAGAAATCCTCACAGTGGATGGGTCAGTGTTAAACTGCAGCATGGTACAACAAAGGAGAGAATGCCCTAGGGTTGCTGAGAGATCCTAGCTTGTCTGTCAAAAGGTGGGTATAAAAACAGTTTACCTTTCACAACTTGATCCTTAGCACGTTATTAACAAAAACACTTCATATCATTGCAGGTTAATTCCACCCTTATTCTTTGACTTAAAGTCTGGATGTTTTAATTTAAAATTCTTTTAGGATACTTTTAGTACTTTTCTTAACTTCTGTCAAAGTAGGAGAAACTCGTTTAATAATATTTACCTTTATACTCGTAGCACCACAAATTTGCTTTGTGCGGTTTTTGTTTTCTGGTGGCATAAGTCATGAGCAATTTAAAGTGACAGGAAGTTAGATGCAAATATATTATACAAAATAAACAGTTAATTGATAAAATATTACATAATTGAGCAAGGCATATATTGAGATTATATCACATAATATTTTATTTTCTTAAATATACTTCCATAAGCGGTAAAATAGCCACAACAACTGAAGCTGATTATTTATACTGATCTCTTTAACTAACAAAATGAAATCTTTTGAATTTATATGCACATCAGTTTACAAGCACTAACACTTTCCAAATGTTTACCTGCTCAATGAAACAAATAAATCATTCTCATATTTGTATTCATGGCAAAATAAATATTCCATTTTGATTCAATAAATTGTTGTGAGCTCATTTTTTTTCTCTTACAGAGAGGTTTATGAATGTTAACTAAAATTCACCAGTCATTGATAAATTTAATTACGGAATGCTCTTTTAGCCAAATTTAACATATTGAAAAAAATTAATAAATCTTCCAGTGCCTTGTAGCAAAACACTGTTATGATATGTCATAATAAGAATATGAAGAGTGCAGTTTCTGACTAGCAAGACAGAAGCACACAGACCCAACAGTCACATATCACACTAATTACAAGCTGCTGGAGAGGAATGCAATTCTTTTTAAATATTTCATGGAATCACCCAATTTAGTCAAGAGCATTTCAATGTACCTTCTGAATACTAACAAGAAAGCCATGATATTTCACCAGTCCCAGGATTGTTCTTTAGGAAATTTGTTTCAAATATTTCTGGCAGCTTGAGACAATGATGATTTCCCCATGCCTTTTTTAACAGAAAAAAAAAAGTTATTTTGTACCATTCTGCAAATAATTTTGCTATAGTAAGTGTGTTGCATCAAGTGTATACAATAACAGGTGATGGAGAATGCAGGGGAAGCATAACAATAGTCAGATATGTCAGACAATGTATGTATATACTGTATGTTTGATATATACAGTAGTGAAACCTTACAGAAAGCATATTTGTGCTATAACAACTCATATACATCATTTAGAATTTCTCTAAAAAAAAATTTTAATTAGAGTTAGTTACTTCCAATTCTGCACAGCATTTAATTATATGTACAAAGTTTTTTTTAATACTAAGATACATCTTGTAAATTTCTGAAAATACTCAAATCTAGCTAGCAACCCACACTTTTTTTTTTTAACTTGGCACCTCACTAAGCCTTTCATTACAATTCAGTTATTCTAAGTTATATAAAACATAATTCTTTGTGTCCAACATGTCCCATATCCTATGTGGCATATTTATAGAGCAACATTCATGATTACGGAAGCTAAAAGACATATTTCAGTTTGCCTTGAAGAAAACTAAAGATAATATTCAGGCAGACACAATGATCACTGCTGTCCTGTGAATTTGGTTTTACGTTTGGTGAGTAGAAAAAGCCATCAGCTTTGCTTCAAAGCCACACAAGAGAAAATCAATCACAGGTGCCTGGAGTGCTTCAACTTGGGGTGCTTTTCCACTGAACAAATGACTCTTGAGCGTATACATGAAAGATGCATAATGCCCCTCACTGAAGCTCATTTATTTGAAGGCCAGACATTCAAAAAACAGCAACAGCATGATAGATGTCAGTTTATATTGACTGAATCATTTTTAAAGAACTTCTTATGAAAAAAATGACCCTGAGTAGGTTATCAAGAAGGAAATATAAATATGTCTGTATATATAAATAGTATATTATTATTCATATTTCTTTCTAGTACAGACTCTCTCGAAACTACACAACAGTTTTCTGGAACACTAAAATTCACTTCTGGTCGTGAAAGCATTTATAAACAAATTGTATCTTGGATGCTTAAAAGAAAACGTACTAATGATAAAGTCCCATTCTTCACTTCAATTGGAAGTTTGGGAGAACACTAATAAGACAAAGCCAAGAGATTGCTTTTCTATCTAAATTAAATAAATAAATAAAATAAGTGACCCTTGAAGGTTACCGGACAAACAGAGCTTAAACAGAGGACAGATTCCCATTGGAGCTTTCAGAAACTTTTCAAATTGGACTCCAGGACTGCTTTGACATGCTGCTCCATCCCAATGATGGCCAAAGTGTCCATTATTGGAGGTCCGCTTGCTAAATGAGCAGGGGGCAGATGACCTCTGTGATCTAATGAGCTGGTGTCACAGTTAAAAAGTCTAGTGTGGCTGTGTTCAGGGCTAAATCCCTCCCAGAAGGACAGTTTCACAGTAATTTGATACATTATCTGTCTCTGTGCTCGGTCAGTAAGGCTTTAACTGTGGCCCATGCAATCTTGTGTTGGACTGCAGAATGAATGACAGAATAAATGAACGAATGAATGAATGAAAAGGATTTATGTCATGTGGGAAGAAGATGGATGAGTTATTAATGATGCAAGAGCGTCCTCCATTCAAGTTGATGTACTGTAGAAGAAGCCTCCCAAAAAGAAATAATACATATTTAGTATGCTTTTCATCAAAGTATCTTCTCTCACAATTAAAAGTCATTGTTTTTTTGTATTTATCAAGTCTATTACTGCATCCCTATGGAACGAAAAACATGCACAAGTATGCTATTAAGATGGATGTTTATAGAAGTACTTCTTGAAAATCGAAGTATTTCCATGTTAGGACTATAATATGCTACCAAAAATACACCAGCATGTTTAGATGTTAGGTAATCTGCAGGCTATTTTCATAATCAAGTAAATACCATTTATTGTATATTTCCTACATTAGAATACATAAAGAGTAAAGTTTATGACAGAAGCACACAGACCCAACAGTCACATATCACTAATAAGCTCCTAGAGAGAAATGTTTCTTTTTAAATATTTCATAGAATCATGCAATTTAGTCCAGAGTATTTCAACATATCTACTGAATACTAACAAGAACAAATGTGATATTTCTCCAGTCTTAGGACTATCCTTTTAAAAGTATGAATCAAATATTCCTGGCAGCCCAAGAACGTAATTATTTATCCATGCCATATTTTTACAGAAAACAAAAACAGAGGGTAAGTTTTAAAAAAATATTTAGTGTCATAATTATTTAGAATAAACTGCAGTATTTTTGAGAATATCTCTGCTCTGCATACGAGTTAGTAAGAGAAGCTGATAAAAAATTTTTTTGAGTAATGATCAGTGCACAAGACAGCTAGTTATTGAAAGGTAATGCTGTATGCAGTGGTTATACAATAATATAATCCTGCATAACTCTCATAGTGACTGCTTTCACATGTTATTAAAAAATAATCATAAAAAAGTTAGAGAAGAAAAAAAGCAAAACGAGTACAAATTATAATATTCATGGCTAAACTCAATTAACCAAATCACAATCGTTCAGTCAAAGCACATAATCAAAGCACACAGCCTTTGTGTACAGCTGTCAAAAACATATTTAGCATAAACCAACACTGCTATGAAACCACTGCTATCCCCACCACAACACCTAAGAAACTGTCCCTTTTACATTTTTACATTATTTAAGTAATTCAATATTTTTTTATTTTAAAAAATAATAAATTAATGTAGCCATTTAAATTGCATATATTAGCATTGCTAGCACAGAAATCCATGTGTCTCCCAGCTCTTACTACATGCTAATGATATCTTATTTTCACCTTGGTATCTACTTTTTTCTACTGTTTACATAATTTTGCTCATGTGCTTGATTTTTTTTTTTTTTTATGTTATAGTATATGGCTGCTCAAATCATTTTGGAGCTGAACTGAACTGATTTCATTTCTTACATAACATGCTCATACTTTGCTGTGCTGCAAAACCACACAGAGAGAAGTTCTTGTGCATCTTTTCTGGATGTTTAATGAGTGTAGCTTCATAATGGAGTTCCTTCAGAATTGTAAACAAAACTTTCTGGTGCTATTTCTACTGGATGTAGAAACTTTTGAGAGACTAAACAGCTCGAGACAATGATGATTTCCCCATGCCATTTTCAACAGAAAAAAAAAAAACAGAGGTGTAATTCTGAAAAAGTTGTTTTGTACCATTCTGCAAACAATTTTGCTATAGTAAGTGTGTCAGAAACATGTATTGCACCAAGTGTATACAATAACAGGTGATTCAGAATGCAGGGGAAGCATAACAATAGTCAGATATGTCAGACTATGTATGTATATATTGTATGTTTGATATATACAGTAGTAAAACCTTACAGAAAGCATATTTGTGCTATAACAACTCACATACATCATTTAGAATTTCTCTAAAAAAAAACATTTTAAGAGACTAAAGTAGCTTTTGAGTGTGAGCTGGAACCCTTCGTCTAAGAATGTAGAAAAAATATGTTAATACCCGTTAAATAGAGTTATTCTGCTTTGGCAGACTATATTAAATATTAGTGAAAATACAGTCTGATTGTTGTTGCCTGGTTTAAAAAAAAATGCAGTATTGTATTTGTAAAAGCATGGTGAGGGCAGTAGACTACTCAAATCTGCAACTACTCGAGTTTTCTGCACACATCTACTTGAGTAAAAATACATTTATCGTTTATTTACTACTGGATGCAAAGAAATTTCTGATTTCTGAACCTGGATTGTTGGTCAATCTGAAAGTGGGCTGTCGCAGAGACAAATAACTAGAAATCTTGAAATCCTACTTTCTACTGTCAACAGAATTATAGTAAAATGTAAAGAACTTGGTAAAACATCAACATATTCATCATCTGGTTGACATGGCCCTTCCGAAAAATATTTTTATACTGTTCAAATATCTGTTCAAAAATGAGAGTCTTACTTGCTCAGAAACTTAACATCTTTGGTGAATACATTTTGTGATAAAAAAAAATAAATAAATAAATTCACTATGGATGTATGCTTCTTCCACTGACTACACACATTGTCAAGGATTTCAATTACAAAAAAATATTCAATATAAAGA
>JAAGKR010000393.1:116933-164879 GCA_011419295.1 Clarias macrocephalus
TTTTGTACCATTCTGCAAACAATTTTGCTATAGTAAGTGTGTCAGAAACATGTATTGCACCAAGTGTATACAATAACAGGTGATTCAGAATGCAGGGGAAGCATAACAATAGTCAGATATGTCAGACTATGTATGTATATATTGTATGTTTGATATATACAGTAGTAAAACCTTACAGAAAGCATATTTGTGCTATAACAACTCACATACATCATTTAGAATTTCTCTAAAAAAAAACATTTTAAGAGACTAAAGTAGCTTTTGAGTGTGAGCTGGAACCCTTCGTCTAAGAATGTAGAAAAAATATGTTAATACCCGTTAAATAGAGTTATTCTGCTTTGGCAGACTATATTAAATATTAGTGAAAATACAGTCTGATTGTTGTTGCCTGGTTTAAAAAAAAAATGCAGTATTGTATTTGTAAAAGCATGGTGAGGGCAGTAGACTACTCAAATCTGCAACTACTCGAGTTTTCTGCACACATCTACTTGAGTAAAAATACATTTATCGTTTATTTACTACTGGATGCATTTTTCATTTGCTGACAAATCAGAGGCTAGCGAAGCTGAAAAATAAATACATAGCATATTGTTTGTGATGACCATGAATGAAAACCTTTAATCTCACCTCAGTAACATTTTTTGTTGTTGTTGTTAAGAACTCCAGCATACAAAGACATGCAATACGTAACCATAGTTTTAAGATACAATGTATGCACCAAGATTTGTTGTCATCATTATGATTACTATTTATTGTCTTCAGATGAGATTGTAATCTTTGAACTTGTCTAGAAGTGACAATTCCAAAGAAATTTCTGATTTCTGAACCTGGATTGTTGGTCAATCTGAAAGTGGGCTGTCGCAGAGACAAATAACTAGAAATCTTGAAATCCTACTTTCTACTGTCAACAGAATTATAGTAAAATGTAAAGAACTTGGTAAAACATCAACATATTCATCATCTGGTTGACATGGCCCTTCCGAAAAATATTTTTATACTGTTCAAATATCTGTTCAAAAATGAGAGTCTTACTTGCTCAGAAACTTAACATCTTTGGTGAATACATTTTGTGATAAAAAAAAATAAATAAATAAATTCACTATGGATGTATGCTTCTTCCACTGACTACACACATTGTCAAGGATTTCAATTACAAAAAAATATTCAATATAAAGAGAGGAAAAGGTGTGTTCTGTATATCTATATTTATTTCTGCATCAGAAATACAGTAGAACCAAGTTAACTAGATACAAGTAAAAGTTCATTGCTACTTCGAATTGAGTAAAACATGTCACTGTAAGGTTAAAAGCCTCCATTCTTACTCATTACTAACAAAATCTTGCTATGTCTCTATTTCTACTTCAGTACATACAAGATAAGATCACGGGAAAATGCCAAGGACATCCTTAAACTTTCCTATAACTTTCTTTTAATAATAAAAAAAAAACCCACAATGACAAGCTCAAGGAGAAGCCTTTTGGTGAAAAACAATTTACGACTGCAAAAGAAAGTATGGTAGAAATCAAAGAGAGAAAGCATGAAAAAAAAAACTTGCAGGGGCTTTTGACAGGACCCAAAAATCACTTAAAATGGTTGGCATTTGTGGCAGCCCTCACCTTGAGAAGGCCTCTTATAGATTGTGTAGAGATGTAAGGCTCAGAGTCACATATTTTCCTCAAACATTGCATTCCATGGTCACTCGGGGAGGTTTTAACCCTGAGAATACAGTTCAGTTTAGCAGACTCACCATTAATACTGGCTGCCTTAACATTGTAACCTTTGTGGTGCTCATCTCAAGGGTGTTTTTAAAGAAAAAGATATACAGCTTTGGAACAACTGCTTGGGGAGATTTCAAAGTGACCTCCAGCCAAAGTCTGGGTTATTATTTCTTTTAATATTTTGCACTTGCTACTCTGCCCTTCACTCTTACCTAGCTTTATTTCTTCAAGCATCATTTCTGTTATAGAGCAGACTGAAGCATACAGCGGTCTAAAAAGAAGGCTGAGGAGAAATAATCTGTAATATCTTACTATATTATTTGTCACTTATATTGTGAACATTATTTTGTATGTATTCTGGATAAGTTTGTATTTATTTACAGTGGTGTGGTATTTACTTACTGATTTCAGTGGGGGGGCAAACACTTTTTCACACATGGCTATGTAGTTTTGTAGTTTTATGTTCTCCCTTAATAACAAAAACCTTCATTTAAGAACTGCATGATGTGTTTACTTTTGTTATCTTTAATTTGATTTGAAACATTTAAGTGTGACAAACATGCAAAAAAAAAAAAAAAAAGAAATCAGTAAGGTGGCAAATTTTTTTTACAACTCATTATTTATTTATTTTTGTTTATTTAAATGAAATATATTTCAGTTAGTGTACAGGTATTTTTAGACACTTAGCGTTATATACGTGAGCCTTGCACTTATCATTATATTGAGGCGCCCTGACATTACTGAGGTGAGTGTAGCTAACGTTAGGTTTTATGCTGCACTGTACACGTTTACCGTTTACAACTGTTCACAATCTATCTTTTCCGCACTTTGCCCTGACTTTTTCCACAGCATCCTGCTCCACCGCAGTATGCACAACCGCACGAGCACAAAGCTAACGAAAGTTTGAGAAAACCTAGATTATTTAACAGCTAAGTAGAGTAGTGGCGCTTCAGTACATAAAAATGTCTCCGTTAGTTTGGCTTCTGAATCGCTAACGCTTATTTATAAATGTTATATCGGTTAACTTATCTATATGAAAACAGCTAAGAATATAAAGAATATACAGTAATATACAGTAAAAATTCAATAAGAGTTTGATAAGCATCTGGTGTTATTCATGTATTTTACTGACCTTTAAGCAAAATACAACATGTCTTCCCCAGTTTCAGGAAGATCATTGTTTTGCCTTTGAGTATTTTTGTAAGAATAAAGTTTTTAAAGTAATGTTTGTGTGTTTTAATTGATGGGGTATTGTTAAACCAACTTGTTTTTATACCAGCTTGAACCAATTACATCAATGGGCTACAGTGAGAGACAATTTACTTTTTTGAGTAAATGAAAAGTCAACCAAAGAGAAATTTGTTGAGAGAAACTTAATTGAGCCCACAACCAATACAATCTGAGCTGACTTAAAAATTTGAATTACAAGTTGAGTCAACTTAAGATTTTGAACTGGTTACATTTTGTGTCAACTAAACAGCAATGCGAAATATTTAGTTTGGCCAGAAAATTTCTCTAAAAGTTGAGTAAACTTAAAAAAACTGTGCAACTTGTTGCTAAACTTTTTTACCTTGTGTTATTTTTTTTACAGTACACACAGTACAATGGTTCATTCACTCATTGTGTTTGCTGAAAATCAATCCCATACATATACAGTACATCAACTAGGATTACTCGCAAATGCATTAATTACTGAATATTTGAATGTTACAAACACAAAACAGTTTTGAAAACAGTAGTACAGTGACATTATAGGCCATTAGTAATTATCATTTACACTTACTCCTTGTGACAGATTTTACAAATCACACTCTGCATGTCAACATTTTCCTTTGTTGGTAGTTGTATAATTTTTTTCAAAAACCAAAGTATGCCCACATTCGGATAGGCCTTTTTTCAGAAAAGCTGTATAAAAGTTCACATTGAGAAACATCATACTTCATTTTACACAATTGTGTTTTTGGCATTACAGTGGAACCTTGGATTACGAGCATAATTCGTTCAGGAAGAGGGCTTGTATTCCAAAACACTCATAAACCAAGTTTAATTTTCCCATAAGAAATAATGAAAACTCAAATTATTTGTTCCACAGCCCAAAAAATAATACATAAAAATAATTAATACAATATATAAAGTAAAAATAAAACAAATTAACCTGCACTTTACCTTTAAAAAAAGTAAAAATAAATCCCAACAGATAAGTGTTTCCGTGTATTTGTGTGTGTATGTGTGTGTGTGGAATTAGCCCTCCCTCGTCTCGTCTTACACAGTAAAACTCCTCCTCCCTCCCCCACCTCGCTTTTTAAGTTTCACAACAAACACACACATAACGGAAACACTGTTTTAACTGGGAAAAAAAATTTCCCTAATAACACTCGCGTGAGCTCATACTACCGGAATCACTGCTGTAAAGTTTAAAAAAAAATGAACCAGCACTTAAAACGAATCGCCACAGAGTTTTATGTGTAAAGCAGAGAGTGTCTGCATGTGCGTGTGTGAAGCCGAGGAGGGGGTGTAAAGGCGAGAGAGTGTGTGTGTCGGTGTCAAATTACGCACTGAAACAGAGAGGGAGATGTTGATTATACCAGTAAGAGATGAGCACTAAGACCCAGCAGAGGAGACGGTTACCTACAATTCCTCAGCGCAAGAGAGAGAAAAATCATTGGCTCCGTTGTGATCACGTGCCGCTCGGTGTCAAAACAAGAGCGCATGTGTGATACTTGGCACTCATAAACCAATACTTGCTCGGTTTTCAAATCAAAATTTATTAAAAATCTTTGCTCGTAAACCGCGTTACTTGCAGTCCGAGGTTCCACTGTATATGCATGCACATTCCTTGGACAAGCAACATGAGTGAATTTTTAACAATTAAAATCGATTGCCATTTTTCACAATCGATTGCTTGAAATGCACATGAAATTGCCTGATGATTGACAGTAAACGATGATCGTCCGATCAATAGTTCACACTCCTGAGCACAAGGTCTAAATACACTGTTAATGTGTGACATAATATTACCCAGCCCATGAAAATGAGATGATATTATATATGCATAGAATGCAATCTCATTAGAAACATGAGCCTTTACAGTACATCTACTAGCACCTCAGTTCTACATTTACTTGCTCAAGGCTCCTGCTCACATGCACTCAATAGGAGTTCATCAGTGTCTGAATATAACAAAAATGTCAGCATTTGTTTTCCATTTTTGAAGCACTTTTCACAATAGATAAGGTCATAAAGCAGCTATACAGAAATCCAGATGTAAATTTAGACTCATAATGAGAAAATCAGAGGCAACCATGCCAACAACAATCCCAATAACATCATGCCAGATGACATGAGGGAGAAAACCTAAGGGGAACCAGACTAAACAGGGAGCCCATGCTTTTCTGGGTGACACTGGCTATTGCGACAATAAATCATTACACTTCTACAAGTGCATTCTGCAAATGCAACCAGTAGTCAGTGTGGTGAATTCAGTGTCAAAATATTGAATCCTGGGACTGCAGGAAAACAGTTTGCTGAAATGTTCTTTAAATAGATCAGGTTCAAATACATTATTGTCATGAAGGGGGCAGTAACAGCCTATCTTAAAGTGCTGTATTACAAGCAAAACTATTTTAACCCCATGGCTTTCTGAACCTCCATCTGAAAATTTAGAGTTGCTATAGTTGCACAGTTACACATCAGCTGTCACTGGCAATCAGAAAAAGGGCTGTGTGCAAGACCTCAGTGTCCATGTTAATATTCCAAACAGAGAGAAACAGACAGAAAATCAATACCTTCATTTTTCCTTTCAATGTTACAGAATGAGGGAAAACAGACAAAGCCTCAACAACTCATAAAAACTGAGATTGGCTTTAAAGCCATTTGCCATTTCATCTGAGACTGAGCTAGACACAAGCCTCTGGGGCAGAGATATTTAATTTTGTGCAAACACACATACACACATACATACATACACACATACATACACACACACACACACACACACACACACACACACACACACACACACACACACACACACACACACACACACTGTTTCATTCTAAATGACCGTGCGGTAAGAAATGTTCAGTTTACCTTGGTTCTAACCTCACGTGTCCCTCATATGGTATCTGAATCTGCTCTGTAATCTATATTTGCTTAGTATGCTAAATATTCATATGCGTATTCAGATGTAAATTGATAGTGGGTGCATCCTAAGCTTTTTTTTTTATTTTTTTTTTATTTTTTTTATTTATTTATTTAATTTTTTAAAATAAAATGTTTCATTAAACTGTACACTATGCCTACAGAAACCCTAAAAAGCACAGACAAAGGGCATAAGTGATAATTCCTTAAATAAATGATATAAATGATGTGTACAGACTGTCTCACTCATGCTATTATTATTTTTGTTTCTCTTTGGCCATAATATTTTCTAATCTACTTATTTCAACCTACTAGGTCTGACCAGGCATGAAAGTAAAATCATCCTGTTCTGCACTGATTTGGTTGCATCCTTCAACATACCGTGGCACATCTCTAGTCTTATTCAGACGATCTATGAATCTTTATTCTACTATATAGTCTTACAGTACAATATACATGTTAAAATGTACCTGAACAGATATTATACTGTATATCTGCAATAATTTGGAAAGCAGCATTCATTCTCAAACTTAATCCATGAATTTTTTATCATGGGTAACTTTAATACTGCTTTCATGATCAAGTCAAAGCATGAAGTCACCAAGAGAGGTCATATTTTATTCTTTTTTTTTTTTCCTGTAAACCAATCAAACAGTAAACCAAATACTGGGAATGGTGTGGTTCATTTGGAATGAGAAATTCCTTATTCCTCAAAACTTTCTTCATCCATTTTAGAAAGCAATTGACCAATTTGGCTTCAAATAACCAGATTGGAGAGATCTGTACAGTCAAGTATAAAGGATTGATGTGTATTCAAGTACTGGATTAAAGGCTGTTTCAATAAAGACACCCCCTGACCCCCTCCCACCCCAGTCAAGGCACGACAGACTGACTGTCTCTGCTGAACAGCACTGTTTGATTTACTTTAAGTGGATATCAGGTTATAAGGTGATACAATCAGACTCCTCTGAACCTCGACTGTTCACTTGTCTTGTCCAGTACACAATGTCTATCTTGAACTCAACAGCAGTTCTCTCTCTCTCTCTCTCTCTCTCTCTCTCTCTCTCTCTCTCTCTCTCTCTCGCTCTCTCTCGCTCTCTCTCTCTCTCTCTCTCGCTCCCTCTCTTTCTCTCTCTCCTTCCCACTCACTTTCTTTTTATTCTTTTTTTTCTGTTTTGACTTCACGCTTCATCTACCCATGTGTGGAAAATCAACTGAGAACCACATGAAGATATTCAAAATAAATCAGAATATCACCATGGACAACTCAAAATAGCATCATGACCCCAATATTTCATCAGTGGCAGTTTTAACACCATTATTACACCAGGAGCTCCTTATTACAGCCAAATAAGAAAACAGTGTAACTTTGTTCAACAGTCTGTCTTTTATCGAGTTTTACTAACATTCTTATGAATAAATTAGACTACAATAAGCAGGCTCTGTACGCACCTGATCAGATTTAAAAGCCTGAGTACAGACCTCTATTGTTTGCTATTTAAATCTCTGTTTAATACTTTAAACAGTGAATATAACAGGTAATGGTCATGACATAATTGTCTGTTGAAATCACAAACTTACCATAGCATCAGTCATATGTTAAGTTTCAGTTATGCCATATCATTATACCACAGCACTTAGATGTACCACAGCACTTAAAGATAGATAGATATTATTTATTAGAAACTTTTACATTCAAAACCTGAAAAGAGTCAAAGTTAAGGTCTTCCCGCTACCCATAAGCAGAAATCACTCCACATTGACAAATCTGGCATCGATTGACACAAGCTGTGTCCTTTTTGGGTGATTAGAAGAGGTACTGAATTGCATCCATATTGTTTTGTTTGTTTGTTTGTTTGTTTGTTTGTTTGTTTGTTTGTTTGTTTTCGCATTTAATGAAGCAAACTCTGCCAGCCAGTCCATTTGATATTTACTACGGTAAATATTACTCCATTATTATGTTTTTTTTACAGTAAAACTGTATTATTGTTGTTATACAAATAACAACTGGCAAGTTGGAATTGTTTAGTGAGAATTTTGGACACAATATGATTATAGATTTGTTTGTTGGTTTGTTTATGACTCTGACATACATAGTTTGCAAGGTTTTTGTGCAGCAATATCTGTATTAACCTGGTTTTGTGTCATCACCTAGTGAAAAACCTTATTGACCACCTGGCAAAGGGTTGGATTTCATTTTTTACTGCTGACAAATATGCCTTGGGCAATGTTCTCTTCTGGCTTGTAAGCTCCTGCTAATTATTTATGACCACTAATGTTTCAATCGCTACAGGTCATAAAAAGTGAAAAAGGAAAGTAGTAGCTGTTTTCAGGTTGGGAAAACATGAGAAGTGAGAACACAAACTATCATCTAGTAACTTAGCTGTGAATGGTTCTTGCCATAAAATGCTAGCTAGTTAAAGACAAAAAAACAACAACTCCCAAATCACAAAAAAACATTTTCTAACAATCGAAGAAACAATACTGACCAAAATCTAGCTGGATAATATTCAACATTTGTAAAAGAAATACAACAGAGTTTTGAAACTTTTACTATAGTTGTGAATCAAAACTAGGACAACATGGATATGAACAAATTGTCACAAGTTCAAGTAAGTATAATCATATAATAACTCATCAAAACCTTATTATGTAATAACCTATATTATATAATAATAATAATCATAATAATAATCATAATCATAATCAAAACCTTCTTTTAAATAAGCTACTTAATTGCCTCATTTTTTGGTTTCAAAGGCCAAAGTCATTTTAAAAAGCCCATTGTAATAATGTTATTTTTATGATGTAGTCTCCCAGCAACAGCAAATCTGGCAATGGTCAGCAGGCACTATAAAATGGGTAAATTGGTTAAATCGCATATTTGTGAATATTATGTGAAATTGAACCAATTATGTTCATAAAATCACAGGTGGTCATACTACAGAATAACCTTAACCTGTAATTTTATAGCCCTATTTAAAGGGCTACTTAAAGGATTTTATAACGTTAATGCAGAGAAGAAAATGCTTTTACTGCTATAAAACTCAAATGCACTGACAGGTTAAACAAAATGCCCTTCATTCACGTTCACATGGAAACTAGCTGGCACAGCTAGCCATCCGTGCACATGCAGCTCAACTCCTCAAACAACAGGGCTCTGGATCACACTGACTCTCCAGCATAGCCATAAACCCTGCCAGTCCACAGAGTGTAAAATAATAATGACAGTGTTGCAAAAAGCAAGCTGTGATAATAACAAGCTCTAATGGAGCACTCTTATCGGCATCGAATTCCAATAATGGACATCATATAAAATGTAAGTAATTACACTGTGCAAGCAGAGGGCGTCCTGGGCAAATATCATTATTATAAAATTAGAGCGGAAGGCTGGAGCAGATCATGCACACATTTGGGCCATGGGGATGTGGAGCGGTATAGGATGCACCAAGTACTGAGGCTATCCCATAACTCCATGCTACGATCTATCTACTCAGGAACGTCTCATCCTGTACTGACATGACATTTACCAAGGGTTTAACTGAGGCTTAATAACACTCCCAAGCATGTCTTCAGCTCAAACAAAAGATCTATAAACCATATTGACTAACAGTATCTTTAGTCACAATAACAAATTAAACAGCTCTACTGATTAAATAAATAAATAAATAAATAAATAAATAAATAAATGCCATAATTTCCTAATAAAATTGAAGGTCTATGGGGTAATCTGTACATAAAAAAGTGACATTGGCTTGAGTGATCTTAATGTTTTAATGTTGCATGAGTTATTAGAGGGAAGCGTGAATGCAGCTGCAGTATTTTATGAATCACCTTTGTCATGGTAATATTTAGTCATAATTTTAAGCAACATTTTGATCATTTTTATTTTCTAAGGTCTATTCTATATTTATATTCATAATAAAGTCTTACTTATTTGCCTATTATCCTTAGTTGCCACAGTTCAGTAATTAAACTGAACTAGGTTAACAGTCCTTTAAATTTAGTGATGATCTTCAGTTAGTTGTAGTGAAGCCATCTAGAAACTAACAGTACTAATCTGAGAGACATCCGAGCAACACCTTTATGGATTTTTTTTATTTATTATTTATTCCTTTCAATGAACCATTAAAATCCGCATTCTTGGACTCATGTGATATCTGTACAATTACTCTGCCTCCAGTAGTTCTATTGTGTCACAAATGTGAATCAATTATTGATGGAGTACCACTACATTATCCATATGAATGGTATAATTTTGTCTTGGTTGAAACACACTTCAGCAAATAAAAACTAAGAAAGGAAATCCTGGTTTCAAAATGAGGCTGAGGGTTCCCTCTTTCTTATTACATCACATGATGCTCTTTAAATGTTCTTTTTGATGTATATTATTGAGATATGTATATATGATATATACATGTATTATATGATGTATTATATGATATAGTAATAAACTTGGAGCTTATTAAATCAGAAATCTGAAGACATGCATAGGTCAAATTACCAAAATGTGAATTATTATTTGATTTGCTCTTATTAATTACATATAACAATAACATATAATAAGAAATAATATAAATAACAAAATAATACTATATTTGCTTAATTAATCTATGGGCATAGGCATCACCTGTATTTTCCCCTTCAACTTACATATCAAGGCAAATCCTCAAGCATGTGTTATTTTACTCATTTGAACATATAAACCAATATTTTTCAGGTCATCAAACTTTTACAAAATCATAGCATAGTGTAAAAGCACATAATAGGTCCCAATTATACTGTCAATAAAAATAAACACACAGTTAAGCATGATTTTTCTGATATTTTTGTTTCACTGAGATAAGGGAGATCCACATATAACCCGCACGTCATGGCTCAAAATATTTCAGCGCACTAAAGCAGAATTTCCAAAACTACCACCATACCCCTGCTGATATAGGGATTACAGGAGAAATTATCTAATACATTTCTTTTTTCATGTTTTCTTGTATTACATGCTAATGTCACATAAATATTGGATAGTAATCCATGTAGACAAGCTAGGATTCAACACCCTGTGATAATTTAAAATGCTTTTCACACACCTTCCCATGAGTGTGTTTGACAGGCAATGCATTCTCTTTCTCATTCAATGCATTAATAACTAAGAAGAATTAAAGTGTATATGATAACCAATTTATGCCATGCATCTCTGCATCCCATAAACACATAAAGAAGAGATGTGACCTCAGATGCAGGTGCCAAAAAGAGGACCTGCAGCTCTTTTTTTTTTTTTTTTTTTGCATCAGTGATCAAGGCAGTCCTACTAGCATTCCATCAAAGTCATTGTGCCATTATTTATTACAAGTATTTGTTTTATTAAATCGCAGCCCTGAGGTATGTTGTTTGTCCCCTCAGCTCACGTGCATCCATGCACACACCTCCAGTAAAATTGTGCTTGTAAATGAAATCAGACTTAACCATGCGTTGGCTTTTCATCAATCTCTGTGTGATGGCTGCTCGCCCTTGATTCATGGCTCCCAACCTCTTCAGCTCCTCCCTGTGTGCTCAAACATAAGTAATGGCCTTCCATACCTAACTCCCTGCTGAGCTGTTGACCTGCCTGAGGGACAAGAACTGAGGGACAAGGATCCCTCAGCCATTAGCCATTACCAGCACCAAGAATACACATTTATAAACGCTCAATATACTATATATTTCTGTGCATCTAGTTTTTCACAGCTTTTCTAGGAGATCATATTTGTTGTTGTTAAAGACAATAAGCTAAATCATTATTTCCCTAAAGTCAGCTCATTGGAAGGTGGAGAGTTTTACAGATTTACATAGTCATGATTAATGAAGTCAAACATGGCTTATTAAAGGTGAAAATAAACAGAAAAATGTGTGTTTAGTCTTTGCTTCAAGTTTAAAACAGACTTCTCTGTATAGTTGTATAGTTAATCATGATAATGTAAAGAGCCAGTATGAAATAGAACTTTAGATTAAAGTCTTATTTATTAGGCATGAATTAATCACTGCTGCTGTCAACACGTAGTCGTGTTTTATATATATATATATATATATATATCATTCTGAATCACATACAGTACTATAGATCACATAGAGGTCATTATATAGGATAATTCAGTCTAATGTATTCATAATAGCACTTTGAAATAACAATGCAATGACCCTGGATTTCCTCCGGAGCAATGCTTGCTCACAAACATGATGTGTCTTATGTTATAGGTATGATTAGTCTTGTCCATCCAGGGGCTGCTAACAGGTCAAAGCTTTGCAGGTCCTAGAGTGTGTATGTAAGTGTACCCAGCTCTGTTCTGCACCCACGACATCTCTATCTGCCCAGTCGTGACATGCCATTAGCATAAACAAGCGACGGTGGCCGTGTCTGGCTGTCAGGGCCCTGTCAGTGGCTGCAGAAGAGACCGTGGTGCATTAACCCGGCCAACTTATCTCCCACGCTGTCCTCAGAGGGGAGGATTACTGCATGAGAATTGCTTTCAGGAACCCTGTCACTCCTGGCTGATTAGAGGCCGTCTGCTCTGCCATCAGCTGGCAGACAAAGGGGAATCCCTCCTGTTTGCATGGCCTCCACCTGCTAAGCTGCGTCCATAGCGCTAATTGGCCGCTGTCATTATCCCAAATCCAGAGAGCTGGATGTGACTAGTTAGGAACTGGCACCTATACCTCTCTATTAATAAACACTGGCACTCTCTGCACACACTCAACAGGCAGGTGATACACGCTTGGCAGTGTCTGGACGCTGTGCAGCTGTGCTATTAGCACTTGGAGGCTAATCCATGACAAGAATCTCAAGGTCAAATCAGACTAACAGCGATTCTACACCGATCCCTTAATTAAGCTAGGAACGAAACGCTGACTGATATACATCTCTCCTTCTGCCCAAAAATTATGTCCAAAGAGAGTGACATTAAGTGATTAAACTGTTAACTAGGTTGTTGTAAGGTGACATTGGGAGAATTTTACAGGCATGTATAGTATCAGAAATTGATTTGATTAACAAAGGTTAATTGATTAATGGATGTTGATTAACCATTTTCAATTGATTTCTATTTACTACTTAATAAGAAAGTCTGATAAATTATTGTTTAATGATGTAACTAAGAACAAATTATATTTCTACTTTAATATTATTGAATTTTCTATTCAGGTATCTTTTTAGGGGCCTTTTCTACATTGCTAATTTTGCTCCTGGTTTGATCTTGAAAGAAAATGGGAAATCTTCAAAAAAAAAATGTAGGTAAATGAAAAATAAAATGTAGCGGTTATTTAAGTTACACAAATGTATATCAGAGTAACGCATCATACATTATGCGCTATCGTGAGTTATGCCATTTCATAATTTGATTATCACCAGGATAGCATTCTTTCACCTCAGAAATATTAGGAAGTTAAGGAATATATTGTCACTAAATGATGCAGAAAAACTAGTTCATGCTTTTATCACCTCTAGGCTGCACTATTGTCTGGTTGTTCAACTAGGTGCATAAACAAGCTTCAATTAGTTCAGAATGCAGCAGGGTGGGTCCTCACTAGAACCAGAAGATAGAACATCACCCCTATCTTATCTTCACTTCATTGGCTCCCTGTGAAATTTCGCATTGATTTTAAAATACTTTTGACATGTAAAGCATTAAATGGTCTCATGCCACAGTATCTGAGTGAACTGCTAGTGTCTTACGATCCGCCACACCTACTTCAATCAAAGGATGCAGGCTGCTTGTCAGTACCACGTATTATCAAAACGTATTATCAGAGCTTTTTCTTACAAAGCCCCAAAGTTATGGAAAAGTCTTCCAAATAGTGTTCGGGACTCAGACACAGTCTCCGTGTTTAAGTCTAGGCTAAAAACCTATTTATTTAACCAAGCATTTTTGTAAATAGATTTGCCTTAGGTGAAGGAGCAGATCTGGGAGACTCATGGACGTAGAGTATTCTGGTGAACTGGTATGTTTAGATGCTGTCCTCCCCACTCTCATTGATCACTCAGGTTTGTTGACAGTGAGGTGATTGGTTGCTTTACATCTCAGGGAGCCCTCATGTGTGTGTTTCCTTCTGGCTCTCCCTTTTAGTTATGCTGTTATAGTTAGTCCTGCCGGAGTCCCTGCTTGCACTCTACACTAAATATACATTAACCTTATACATTATGTGACTGTGACCACACCTACCTGCTATCTCTCCTCTCCTATTCTCTCTCTTCTTCCCTCACTCTGTCGAGCTACACATATCGTTCCTGAGCTGCCATTGATCCAGACTCCCTCTGCCCTTGGACCTGTCTGACTCATTCTGGTGCCCCGCTTCTGGTTGGAGATCTCATCACATGGATGCCCGCGTGTCTCTTTGGGATGCGTCCGATGTCTGGGGACGGTTTCACTCTACTATGAAGACGGTTCTGGCCTCGACTGATGTTGACAGCTGTTTCTCTGAGGACTTGACTGCAGTCGCTCGATAGTTCAAGACTGGAACTTCCTACAAGTATACCTGAGCCTACAATAACTACCTGGACTCCATATTAACATGAATTAACATCTTTTAATAACTGTTATACTGAACTGCCTGCCACAGTATGAATGCAGATCAATTCCTGCTTTCTGTTTCACCCAAATGAGGATGGGTTCCCTGTTAAGTCCGGTTCCTCTCAAGGTTTTTTCTATTGCCATCTCTGGGAGTTTTTCCTTGCCATCGTCGCCCTCGGCTTACTCATCAGGGTCTATCTGACCATTTTGATTCATACACATTCACATTCCATACAAACTTATATAATTCTTTTGATTGTGTAAAGCTGCTTTGCGACAATGATAATTGTTAAAAGCGCTATACAAATAAAATTGAATTGAATTGAATTGAATAATGGGACTTTCTTGTTTTTTAGTGCTGACATGAGCTGTCATGCCAGTAGTAGTGGTGCACTTGTAAGAACCTCTCAAACAGGGGGTGGAGCAAATTGGCTAAAATGTCAATTACAAATCCAGTCATGTTCACCAAACTACTGAATAGTGTGCTTGAGTGGATACTACATTGAATGGATACTATGGTGACATCAGAGGTGTAAAATGTAATAAAATTTTGTACTCAAGTTACACTGTACACTGTTACTTCAGTGAAATTTTACCTAAGTAGAAGTAAAGTTACCATTATAGAAATCTACTCAAGTAAAAGTAAAAAGTAGCTCATTAAAAATTTATTCAGAGTAAAAGTTACCGAGTTACTTTTTTAACAGTGGGGGTGGGATGGGGGATTCTAGTGAAAGAATTTATTCTAGTAAATCTCAAACTAGTTGTTTTTAATTGAAGGAACACCTTTGCATAATGAAGATGTTACCTTTCTTGTGCTTGAAATCAAAGTGCTCGCTTAAATATGATGTGACGCTTTGCACCAGATAGCCAAGGAAAAAAACAATAACGTTCAGCACAAAACCTTTATTGGATTCTTTCAGCATCACACAATTATGATACAAAAAATTATTATACAAAACATAAAGTCACACTGGGGGAGGGGGCGGCAACTCCTTAAAAGGGCAACACACATACATAATGTGGTATACAACATAGTAGTGGCCTTTACAATGGCCAGAGGTTTGCTTCACAAGAATTTGATGGAATTTGGCTTTCAGCTGGGTTCTGCATCACTGGCATCTGTTTTGTCCGTCTCCATCATTCTTGTGAATTTAGCACATTCGCTCTCCCTGCCCAATCAATCAATCAGTGCAGTGGTTTCCGGGGTGCATTTTTTTTTTCCTTCACCGTTGCATTATTTTTTTATTATCTTTCATTTTCATTCATTAATTTTTTACTCAGTAGCGAATATGATTTCAAATGTAGTGAAGTACAATTCTTCAAACAAAACATACTTAAGTTTATTTACACCTATTCTTTGTTACAGATATAACACAGCAGTAACCCCAGCCTCCATCAGACTCCAATCTTAGACACTCTTAGCCATCACACTCAGCATAAAGATGAAAATAAAATCCTGAACATGAGCCATTTTTACAGTTGCCTAAAGTCCAGTAAAATTCCTTTTGTACTGCCTCAGAAGCCTCTTAAAGGACAAAGTTGTTTACTTCTGGAAATTCTGATTTGGAGAGAGCAGCATCCCAGTAAATGTTCTTTATGATGCTCCACCATTACAGAAAACAGCCTTCTACCTTTAAAAAAGCTCAGAGCAATAACACATGTTTCATAGTACAAATCTTGAAAAACAAATTGACAGTGAACACTGGAGGCAGTGTTATAGGCAGGGGTTGCTTGAGTTGGTCAGGTCAGCAACATTATGTGGAAAAACTGAGATCAGCTGGCTATCTGAATGTCCTGAATGATCAGGATATCACATCTATGGAACAGGTACTGTATATTCCAGGATTTAAATTGTGAAAGTGTGATTCTGGGAGCATGAAACACATGAGTTCACCACTACACTCTGCACTGTAAGTGACATCTACAAGCAGTCAATATACTCTAAGAGGGCTTTTTTTTTTTTTTTTTTTTGGTCAGGTGATCTATGTGGTAAGTGACCACATTGTCTATATGTGGGTCTTCCTCAAACAAACATAACGTTGGAAGTACACAATTTTATAGGATGCGCAAATTCTAAGGAGCCCAAACATGTTCCAGCAAGTCAGTGCCCCTGTGGACCAACTGATGTCCATGAGGACATGGTTTGCCAAGGATGGAAGGAACTCGTGTTACTTCAAACCCACTGAAAGTGTTACTCTGACTGCCTCCCAGTTCTCCTCATCTGACATCAGTGCTCGACCTCGCCAATGATCTCGTGGTCATTTTCCAAAATTTAGTAGAAAGGCTTCACAGAAGTGGGAATTATTATAACACCAATGCGGAGTGTTAAATCTGGAATGAGATTTTCAACAAGCACATGCAGCTTGCAACAAAATTCTGGTCATTTGGCATCCAAAAACTCTGAATGATTTTAACCTTTTACTAAAACTTTAAATTTTATTGCGTGCAAAACTTTTTTTCATTTCACATTGTAAAGGGACAGACCAGAGGGCAGAAGGAGGGGTTGTTTGTTAATGCACATGGCCAGGACATCGAAAGGATGCAGCCAATTTAATGCAGGCCTGATTTGCCTTAATCTGTAAGGTAAATTTAAATTAGTTTTTTTCTCCCTAACTGTGGGTGAACGAGCTACAGATGGATGCCCTCTCAGCAGCCAGCTGCTTTGAAAAGAATGACTTTTTAAATTACCCATAAATCACTGTCAGCACACAAGGGGCTGCTGTTCCAGTGGCCAGTCAACAGTCAGAGGAGGGCGCTAAGGTGGCACAGCAATCTCACACCCTATGGAATGCCTCACTGCGTCATTTCAGGTACACAGACATACACATAATGGACAAATACTGTATACACATTGGCATACAGTACAAGATACATAACCAGTGCAAAATATAAGGCAAAAAGCCCACAATTACACACTATACACAAAGGAAAGAAAATGTTAGAATGACCGGAGGAATTACCAGAAAACAAATAAATTTATTGATTCAAAATATTCTAATCAAACTACAATCCTTGTGTTGCTTACTATATTACTTCCCTTACAGCAGACACCCTTACAGACATATAAGTACTGAAAGTAAGATGTAATCGAGTTGACTAACAGAAGCACTAGAGGTCAAATATCCAATAATGGTAACTGTACTATAGGATAAAATCATAATTGCAGCAATAAGAAATTAATCAAGCCACATTCTATTAAAAGATGGGCATTATTATTATTATTATTATTATTATTATTATTATTATTATTATTATTATTATTATTATTATTATCATCAGCATCCATTATAAAACACTATGCATGTAGTTTCATCATATTACTGGACGCCAGAAACCTATTTAGAAAAAGAAAAAAAATGGATTGGGATGTAGCTCAGTAGAGGCACATTGACATTGTCTTCTCCAGACAAGCAGATGGCAGTACGTCATATGCTTGTGTGCCACAGACTAGCTTTGTCACCATGGACATACCTCATGTTTGACAGTAATTACTACACAACAGTCCATGGCAGCCATGTTTGATTTTCCAGCATAATATAACATGATACAACTGGCTCCATCTATTCCAGTCTGTCTAATCCTACTAATGAAATTATGACGTGCCTGATGCAAATCAGCATTGCACATCTTCAATACGCTACATACACTACATCAGATGTTCATGAAGCAAAAACAACAACAACAACAAAAAAAAAAAAAAACAGCAAACAAGGCCAAACATGCACCCATATTTCCAGCTGAGTGTACGTCTATGTGAAGTATGTATGGAGCAGGTTCAACCTTAATGACAGGTAATTAGTCAGCTGCAGTCTTGGTGGAGTTTGAAAAGACGAGCTCCTAGTGATGAACAGAGGTGTGCAGGAAAGAGAGCTTGGGGGAAGCCAACCATGCTGTATTCATCTGTCACACTCACAATTAACACACTTAATTAATCGGAGAGGTATCAATATTAGATCCGTATGTGACTGCTGCTGTGTAACAACATTTGCCGCTAAAAGAAATTAAGCAATAATCGTTGATTACAAAGTAGTACAGCATCAGGATTGATTCTTACAAATGACTATGAAGCAGAAGCAGGATGTGATTGTACTGCAACAGGATGATATGTCATTGCTTTACAGTCAAAGCTCAATCATTTCTAATAAGTGCTTCATTCACAGACCTACAGTAATGTATTTTTAATCCAAATTCAAATCAAATATAGCTGGAATGGAATGTGCTATAATTAATCTTTATTTTTAAATGAATCTTACTATATTACACTCTTATTATAGAGAGAAACACTTTGTCAAAGTGTTCCCAAACAGTTCATGCCTGAGTCTAACCCTTCACTCTCAGAAATAAAACTAAATTGTTCTTCTCCTAGACTCTCTTTTATACTTTTAGTGTGCACAGCTGTACATGTGTTATAACCTCCTTTTTTAAAATAGACATTTAAAGGTATACTGTATCACTGCGTGTTACATAATGTTTGAAGCTATTGTGACCTCACATAAGGACAGTCCCTCCCCCGGCTTGTTGCATTGCTCTACTGTTATCTGGTGGAGACGAGGCTTGGTAATAGCTCCTTTATACACAATTGTGTATAAATGAGCTATATGAAATTGTGCATTCGGAGGAGGAGTGAAAAAAACTAAGGTATTAGAAAAATGCATCATCTATAGGACTATTTTAATTTAAGCCGTAACATACAAACTTTGGGGATGTTTGAGATCTTTGTGTTAACTTAAAAAAAAAAAAACAGCTAAATATACAACCTTTAAACAACCATGTTGCAAGACTTGTCTTGTGGTCATGAAATATATATTACTGTGTTTCATAAGGGTCAAAATACTGGCCTGCATCAAGGAAAGAAAATTCTTTAAGAACTGGCTAAAGGAAGTGCATGAAGTGATGCACACATAATGCATAGTGCAAACTATAAAAACCAGGCAGTGTATATTAGTGTTTCCAGATGAGTGTTACTTCAGCAGACTAATTCACTGCTACAGTATAGACAAAGAGCTGCTGATCATAAAAACCTGTTCTGTGCTCCTACTCACGATATGCTCATTATGAACATCCATTGAATACGCTTAGTTTATAGAAGTTATAAAAGTTATATATTCATTTTTAAATCTCACTATCAAGAATCACCTAGAAAAGAAAAGGGTCCCTTTTGAGATTTCAAAACGTTTCTTCCTCATGTCATCTCACTGAGCTTTGCCTTATCATTGTTGTCTCTGTCTTGCTCTATTATGGAAATATACCACCACATTATACAATTAAAATTAAATTTGATGTGCATGAGACCTTTTCCTATGGGCAGATGCATTTTGGTTGGAAACCTATTGATCAACTTAACAGGAAAATGAAATTTGACCCTTTATTGCATGACCCCAGTCTTTACTATGAATTATGGAATAACAGTGTATATTTTTGGTTACTTTAGAAACCACAATGCAACAAAGCAGATAAATATCAGCTTTGAGTTACAATGCCAGATTGGTACCAAAAATCCATTCTTAAAATGTGAGAACACCACTGTACTTGCCACTCAAACTCATCTGTGCCAGAGCAATAATTCCACCTGTCTATATGTGCAAAACAACCCACTAATTCTATTCCATCGAGTGTCCCAAAAGGCTCTGTACATAGGGGAAATTAACATAATTAAGCAATTACATGCATAACACCAGATGTGTTAACACAAGTTTGTCATGAGTGGGAGAGATGACTCCGTTTATGTTTACAAAGTAATGGCAATTATGTAGAGGATGTTTTGTAAATACAGTAAAATTTTGCTTAAACGTGTTAATTTCCCCTATGTATGGAGACTTTTGGGACACCCTGTAGTCTATAATCACATTCAGTCGGGTGTTTTAAAAAACTCTTTCTGCAGACCATGGCAATGATTGTCTGACAGCCTAAAACTACAGTCTTTCACTCACATCAAGATATAAACCCTTCAATCTTTTAAACTGTGGTCTCTGTTATCCCCAAATCTTAAACCAGGTTAACATAAGTCACTGTAAGTATCAGAGGCTTACGGTGTGTGTTACAAAGTGAACGTAATAAATGTGGATCTTTGACATAGGCTCTAGTGTAGTATTTGCAGCCTTACTCAGAGCAGAGCTTTATGATGGCTTAGCTCTAAACCTGTTTGTACAGAAAGACAGACACACAATCATCTGCCAAGCTTTTATTTATAACCCTCCTACAGATTTGATAATCCAATATGTCAACTTCAGTTAATTTGTCTACCTGTTTAGCTGGTTCAGATATAATTTACATTTATTCATCAGGGAGACACTTTTTATACCTTTAAACTATTATTCAAGTTTTCCTCTGCCAGTTCTACTAAAAAAACTGCTGTGGTTATGGTACACAAACATACATCTTACTTTCCCTCACCTATGTGGACAAACATGGATGCATAATATTAGTGACACATTTGGAAAGGTTTTTTTTTTTTAATCTCTATTTTATTATTTATTAAGGCAAAACATCCTAAGCAAACTACAGGGATTTGATAGATTCGATAGATCATGCTGACCAGGAATGATCTCAAACAAAAACAAGGACATTCATTATCTAATGCTGTCTGCATAATAGTAGATGTCAGTCTGAGTTTATATATAACTTATTCATGTAAATATGTCCACATTTTATCCCAGATAAAGCAAAAAACATCATGTCCTTTGTTTGTGTTATATATTTTTGCTTGATTTGTAAGTGATACTCATACATTTTATGAGTATAATGTATAGGATGTATCTTTACCGGGGGAAAAGGCTATTCACTTCGCCAATATTTCATTAGACATGTTTCCCAGTTTAACAGATTAAATAATAATAATAATAATAATAATAATAATAATAATAATAATAATAATAATAAATAAATAAATAAAACCTGATCATAGAGCCTTTCTAAAAGTGTGTGATGTCAAACAGCCCTGATCAACGTTTGTGTTTAAAAAGAATTAATGATTAGCTGAGGCTCTGGTAGCTGTTCACTGTGTACTTTTTTCAAGCCCTAACTTTCATCTTTAATAATCAGTGTTACATTATTGCTTTTTATTTATTTATTTTTTATCTTTAGGAGTCTTGTGTTTCTTAAGACAATACGATCAAGATCTGCAATTTGTCTTCATACTGAAAATATTTAAGATCACCATGGAGTGCTTATTTATTTAGTTTGTTGAATAATTTAGCACACATATGTATTATTTTCCATGGACTCTCTTTGACACAAGTTCTTTTAAAGTATTTTACAGTGATTTCACTGTCAGTTTGACATCAATTATGGAAAACATTTTTCTGTAGATAGATTAGAAGCAAAATTATCAGGTTTATAGTTATAGTCATTTTCAGGTCCTAACAAAGTATATTGGAGTTTTAACTAAATAACACCTCTGAGCTCATATTGCACACTGTCTTGTTGAGTGGTCATAAGTGAAGTATGTTAAATTCAGCCAAATTTCTTAATATAAGATTATAACAAACCAAATATAATATTATTAAGCATATTTCTAGATAAGGTTTTTTAAAAGTAAATTCTGAATATGTAAATAATTTGTACTATTGATAGATAGATTTGCAACAAGAACTAGGCAAAACTTATCAAAATATCAGAATGTCAACAACAGTGTGGCATGAGACAGCAAAAAAAATAAAAATAAATAAATATATCACTGTCTACCCCTCAGAAGTCACACACACTTAGGTTTCATTCAACCAAAATGTGTAAATCTATTCTCAATAGACCACGTGGCATTTTTCTATTGTTCCAAAGTCCAATCTGTATGCTCTGCTTTTTTTTCTGATTAACCTTACTACCAGTTTATTTTCTTATGACTACGCAACTGTATAATTCCAATCCTCTTGAGTTCTTGTCGCATTGTGCATGTAAAATTACTTTAACTATATGAGATAGCTATTATTTCTATTGGTTGAATGTTTTTATGATGGAACTTTGTCAAGCATTTAAATGGTCTCCATTCATGATTTCTGACCATGTTTCTTCCAAGAAGGTGGCAGTTTAGCACCATCCTTTCAGGTTTTTCGCAATTCATCGGACATTTTTTAATTTTACATCTTTTTAGCTACTTTCTTTGCATGATGCAGGCCAATATTTTGACCTTTCTGAAGCAGTGCCTTTTTCAGGCTAGGCAGTGTATAATATGTGCAGCACAGATTCTTCAATAAAACTAAGTAAATGTGAGTCTCTCTTCAATGTCTAATGAAATATGCAAGGTGTTTAACACATACTGTAATCAGCCTATCATAAGTAACTACTGTCTATCATTGTTGTTAAAGTCAAACGAGGATTTATGATTAAATTTCTCATGAGTGAAGGCATAAAACCGATTGACATTTACAGAAGACTTCGAGCACAATACAGTGATGAGCCTATGAGATGACTTTTAGCCACAGTCAAACATTTGAATGCTGCAAATCTTTTAAAGAAAGCCATGTCCTTGAATGACGGTCCCGTCTCAAGTGGCTCAGAGCCCACTGAGGTGTTCTGTCCTGCAGATAAACGTTCTGGGATTGGAA
This sequence comes from Clarias macrocephalus, assembly GCA_011419295.1. Taxonomy (NCBI): domain Eukaryota; kingdom Metazoa; phylum Chordata; class Actinopteri; order Siluriformes; family Clariidae; genus Clarias; species Clarias macrocephalus. The sequence goes on from JAAGKR010000393.1 coordinate 139,872, forward strand.
AATCTGATGCTTGAAGGATAATTTGTCACCAACTTGTGGAAGAGACTCATCTGGCAGTAGGAACTGAGCACACAATCCTTTATGAATACCACTTGCACATTACAGAAACTCATCTGGGAGTTATTGCCGCATCCCCTGTGCAGTCCAAACCTCACTCCATGCCATTTGGGCCATTAAAGGGAGACCAGAATTTGAGACATGAAGCAGGCAGTCCAATCATGACTCTGGCATCCTGAAGAAACTTTCGACCTTGATGGTATCCAAGCACTAGTAAAACACTGGGATAAATGCATTAGTGTAACAGGGGCTTACACTCAAAAAAATATTTAGGCCTAACTAAAAAAGATTTATGCATTTTGATTACATATAAAATTTCCATCCATTTGGATGACATATTTCTAGCATAACCAAACTAATAAACTTCATGTGATTCTTATTTGCCAGTTTTATGTAAATAAAATGAGAAAGAATGAGATTTATGTGTTTCAGACCAATAAATCCAATTTGTTTGAAATTAATAATGAAAAGAATTATGTATTATTACATAATAAATCCATCTTACTTTAAATGCATTTAGATAATTATTAATTTATAAAAATGTATTAATTTATTATCATTAATATATTTTTTATTCCTCCTAAATCCCAAAATACAAGTTGCAATACAAAAACAACAGACCACCTTGTTTCATATTTCATTTATTTCATACATTTCATGTGTCAAGGCATGGTTTAAGAATAACAACCAAAAAATCGGATGAAAAAAAAAATGGTAGCAAAACATATTAGCCTGTGCTAGAGATATGCAGTTCCTCAATAAAAAAATTCCACAATGAAGACATGAGGAATGCTGCTGCAGATATCAATGGCGATTTTCTGTATTTCAGAAAATTCATCAACTTGTGGAAGAGACTCAAGAGACAGCAAGTCCCAGACTTACAAACAAGTTACATAAGTTGGATTTGTTTGTAAGTCAGACAAAGTGAGTCTTATACATTGTTGACACAAATATACGATATATATTTATTTACCTACATACTGTACAGTCATGGCCAAATGTTTTGAGAATAACACAAATATTAGTTTTCACAAAGTTTGCTGCTAAACTGCTTTTAGATCTTTGTTTAAGTTGTTTCTGTGATGTATTGAAATATCATTACGAGCACTTCATACGTTTCAAAGGCTTTTATTGAGAATTACATGACATTTATGCAAAGAGTCAGTATTTGCAGTGTTGGCGCTTCTTTTTCAGGACCTCTGCAATTCGACTGGGCTGCCCTCAATCAATTTCTGGGCCAAATTCTGATTGATAGCAGCCCATTCTTTCATAATCACTTCTTGGAGTTTGTCAGAATTAGTGGGTTTTTGTTTGTCCACCCGCCTCTTGAGGATTGACCACAAGTTCTCAATGGGATTAAGATCTGGGGAGTTTCCAGGCCATGGACCCAAAATTTCAACGTTTTGGTCCCCGAGCCACTTAGTTATCACTTTTGCCTTATGGCACGGTGCTCCATCGTGCTGGAAAATGCATTGTTCTTCACCAAACTGTTGTTGGATTGTTGGAAGAAGTTGCTGTTGGAGGGTGTTTTGGTACCATTCTTTATTCATGGCTGTGTTTTTGGGCAAAATTGCGAGTGAGCCCACTCCCTTGGATGAGAAGCAACCCCACACATCAATGGTCTCAGGATGCTTTACTGTTGGCATGACACAGGACTGATGGTAGCGCTCACCTTTTCTTCTCCGGACAAGCCTTTTTCCAGATGCCCCACACAATCGGAAAGAGGCTTCATCTGAGAATATGACTTTGCCCCAGTCCTCAGCAGTCCATTCGCCATACTTTTTGCAGCAGATCAATCTGTCCCTGATGTTTTTTTTTTGGACAGAAGTGGCTTCTTTGCTGCCCTTCTTGACACCAGGACATCTTCCAAAAGTCTTTGCCTCACTGTGCGTGCAGATGCGCTCACACCTGCCTGCTGTCATCCCTGAGCAGCTCTGCACTGGTGGCACTCCGATCCCGCAGCTGAATCCTCTTTAGGAGACGATCCTGGCGCTTGCTGGACTTCCTTGGACACCCTGAAGCCTTCTTAACAAGAATTGAACTTTTTTCCTTGAAGTTCTTGATGATCTTATAAATTGTTGATTTAGGTGCAATCTTAGTAGCCACAATATCCTTGCCTGTGAAGCCATTTTTATGCAACGCAATGATGGCTGCACGCGTTTCTTTGCAGGTCTCCATGTTAACAATGAAAGAACAATGATTTCAAGCATCACCCTCCTTTTAACATGTCAACTCTGCCATTCTAACCCAATCAGCTTGACATAATGATCTCCAGCCTTGTGCTCGTCAACATTCTCACCTGAGTTAACAAGACGATTACTGAAATTATCTCAGCAGGTCCTTTAATGACAGCAATGAAATGCAATGAAAAGTTTTTTTCGGGATTAAGTTCATTTTCATGGCAAAGAAGGACTATGCAATTCATCTGATCACTCTTCATAACATTCTGGGGTATATGCAAATTGCTATTTTAAAAACTTAAGCAGCAACTTTTCCAATTTCCAATATTTATGAAATTCTCAAAACTTTTGGCCACGACTGTACATAGTTATGTTTATGTAAAACATAACAAAACCAAACACACAGAAGACGTCACGGGGGGACAACGCTACATGGTGTTTACTGCATGTTTAAATGGACACCATTTTGTCTCGGAGCTGTTTCAGACTGTGAACACTGTCTTACTGAGGATTTTCTGAATTTAAGTTTATTACAGCAAAGCTTTTTTCTTCCGGACTGTTTCAACCGGTGTTTCAACTAATTTCTCCTGCAACCCCACACGAGCACATATAATATACCTGATTTCGGACAATTCATACATTCACCTACAATATTATACAAATATTTATATGTGTGACAAATATTGTAGATTATTGTAAATAGTAATCTAATGCACTGTCTATTTTTGGTATCAGTGTCTACTTCAGCGATATGTTCGCTTCTACGAATGTTCATATACTGTAGATCCATGGATCTACGATCATATCTGTGAAAATTCTTAACACGAATGTTGTTGACTTACTGTATTCCATAAACTACATTTAAAAAGCCCAGACTGGCACTGAGTGCATGAGCATCAGTCTGTGTCTCTTGTTTCACATTCACATCATTAGATATATTATGTAAGGCCTCACTAATTTGTGCATAATGTCCCGAGAGTGCCTTGAGTCAAGTGCTCCACTGAGTATTTGACAGTGAGTTTGTGCTATGCAAGATAGTGGAGGTAGGCTTGTTCTCACTCTAACAGAATGTATTAGTGTTAGTGTGGTGTTGGAAAACCCACCAATAATATCTTGGGCCTGTTACATTAATACTTTCACCTTTTAATTTTTATTTTTTTATCTTGTCATGGTATCTGCTAGAATAATGTTGCATAACATGAATGTAAGAATGGTCAATGTTTCTAAATATGTTTAAAATGCAGCTTGATAGCTAAATGTTCTTCCATCATATAGTAAATGTTTTTATTTGACATGTAAACGTTATGCCACACTAAAATAGATAAGCCTTATAGATTCAGTTTGGCTAAATGCTATCTGTCAAATAATCCATAATGAACATGTGCTTTCACGTACTGTACAGATGGGAACATAGAAACTTGACAAAATGTTTAAATACCAGTGAATTAAAGGTGATTCTGTTACTGTATTCTGTTTCATGTCTTGTTCTTTTGGATGTTTCTAGTCACTACCTCTTCCAACATTGGTGCTTTTAACAGTATACACTACACTAGACATCTACTGTAAACTGGTCTTACACTTTGAAGTGCTTTCTATCTCTTTTGGCTTTTCGGGTGTTCAAATATATTTGAACCTGTTATTATGACTTCTATTAAATCTGATTGGAAGGTTGTGTGCTCAAGCCCCAGCACCGCCAAGTTGCCACTGTTGAGCCCTTGAGCAAAGCCCTTAACCCTATCTGCTCAAGGAGCACTGACCATGCAGCCTGACCCTAGCTTCCTAACTGGGATATATGTAATAAATAAATAAATAAATAATAAATTCAATGTGTTGTAAGGTGCATGTGACCTAGGCACACAGGCCTAGTCCAAAAAAGGTTATACTTTGTATTCTCTGCTTACTAATCAAGTTAATGTAAGCTGTCTCATTAGTTGGATAAATCAAATGCTGTTGGGTTTGAATAGTTTCCTTGATTCATAAGCTAGATATTGACAATTAGCTGTCTGGGTGCCTTAGTGGCTAGCACTGTCGCCTTGCACCTCCAGGGTCAGGGTTCAATTCCCTCCTCTATGTGCATTGAGTTTGCATGTTCTTCCTGTGCTTGGTGGATTTCCCCAGCATACTCTGGTTTTCTCCCACAGTCCAGAGACTGTGTGTGTGTGTGTGTGTGTGTGTGTGTGTGTGTGTGTGTGTGTGTGTGTGTGTGTGTGTGTGTGTGTGTGTGTGTGTGTGTGTGTGTGTGTGTGTGTGTGTGTGTGTGTGCTCTGTGATAGATTGACGTTCTGTCCAGGGTGTACCCTGCCTCATTCCTTATATGTCCTGGGATAGGCTCAAAGCTCCCCCCCAACCCTGTATACAGGATAAAGAAGTATAGATGATGAGTGAGTGAGTGAGTGAGTTACAGTAGTTTCAATTCTGCCTGACCCAGATCATTATTTTGTAAGTCTTATATAAATAGTATATGCTAGCTATGAAAATCATTATATAACAGCTTTATGAAAAACATATACAGCTACCTAATGTCCTCCTGTACATGTTTTCGCAGGTTGGAACTTAAGCTGTGAAATGCTGAAATTGTCATGGGTTTTGAATCACATAATTTGCATGCCATTATCATTTTAGTTCTTCTGAAGCATTTAAAAATGAAAATATCTGATGAATTGGACCAGGGACACTAATCTGTCTCAAATGACTGCTGAGTAAGCATTTGGCCCTTGTACTTAGAGTTTTGGCAGAAAACCGCTATATTGTAATTGTTTTGAAAATTAATAATTAAAAAAAATTAATTGGCTTACAGTCTTCTTGCAGAATACAGTACATGAAATACATATTTTCCCCTCCTTGGTAATATTGATGAAGTATAAATAGTTTTGTTTAATAAATAAGAAAATGTAATAAATATTCCTGTTTAAAACTTAGTGCACCTTATTTTTTGTTAAAAAACTTTTTTTAATCGTCTGATTGTAGTGGTTCTTACTAATTGACAGTTGCATCCTCAGACAAACAAGTTTTTTTTTTCCCATGTCATTATTTATTTAACAAAAATGAAGCCGGAAAAAAAGTAATGTGCGTAATGCTAAGCACACCTATAATTTATTATAGCTTGTAGATTCACCTTTAGCAACAATACAATTAAAAATTTAATAATCTTATTCTGTATGATTTCATCAGTCTGTCACATCATTTTGGGCAATTATTTTTTGCAACATTACTTCAGTTCATTGAGGTTTTTGAGTATTCTTTGCCTGTGTACAGCCCTCAGTGTTTCAATTGGGTAGATATCTGGACTAAGCCATTCCAGAACCTTAATTCTAAGGTGGGTCCAAACTTTGACTGCCATATGGAATAGTCCATGGAATTATAAGGTCTCCACATCTAAAAATAACAATATGGAAAGACCATGGAATTATAAGGTATAACAGTATGTACTATATGTTTATGTTTAGACATCATTGTGGCCTTGCACCTCCGTGTTTTAGTTCCTGCCTCCAGTCTGTTTGTGTGTCTCCGTGCTTGTTGGATTTCCTCTCAAAGTCCAAAGACAAGCAAAGTAGGTTAAATGGTGTGTGTGTGTGTGTGTGTGTGTGTGTGTGTGTGTGTGTGTGTGTGTGTGTGTGTGTGTGTGTGTGTGTGTGTGTGTGTGTGTGTGTGTGTGCCCTGCATATATACTGTAATATATGCAGCTACAGAGCAAGACCTTCAGGTAATATTCATTCAAAACATTTGACTCAGGAAAAGTTTGTCCTTAGTGAGTTGTACCATGGCACTAATCTCTGTTAACTTTAGAGAGTTTGTTCATGGGAAAGGTAATAAAAAATGGCCAGATTGGTTCAAGTTGACAGTTAGTCTATAGTAACTTAAATAACCATTCTTTGCAACCACAGTGAACAGAAAAGCCTCACAGATTGCACTACATCTGAGACGGATGGGCTACAACAGAACCATAAATTTGGTTGTATTTCTGTCAGTCAAGAAGCGAAACCTGATGTAACAGTGGGCACAGGCCTACTGTAACAGGATAGTTAAAGATATAAATATTCATTTTTACTAAGTCTGTTGCTTCAGTGTTTTAGATCATTATGGCAGATGTTACTATGGTATGCTAAGAATGCTTTACTGTTGGCATGACACAGGACTTCAGTATACCATAATATACAGTATCTATACATAGTATACTATGTATACATAATATACTATATCTAAAAACACTGAAGCAGCAGACTTGTGAAATTGAATATTCTTGTCATTTTCAAAACTTTTGGTGTACACACATTGTAGACAAAGAGTCTGTCACACCACTGTACCTGGCTGATGAGTTGATCTTGTTGAGACTGTTGTGGATGGTCCCAGCTAAGTCCTGTAGATTCAGGGCATCACCTGACAATTTCAGAGACACAGCAATAAAATCAAATTTCCTGCTGGTTAATGTGTACCTTACACCAGTACTCCTTAGGTAGCTGCCATCATCAGTATTAGCATACTGACAAGGCCAGTTGCAAACAACTTAAACACCCCCTTGGTGCTATTGTAGGCAGATGCTGAAGGGCAGCATACCAGTTCCAGAACAATGGGAACATGAAAATAAGAGTTGCAGACATCCACAAATATGAACCACTCCTGTGGCTTCTGTTGCATGTAAAAAAGTTTTAATGAACTTGTTTAAGCGTCCAAGATTTGGAAATGAAATGATAACATCCATTTTCTGAAAAATAAGTTGAATTAATGTGATTAAGTTGAACCTTGGTGTCTACGTTTTATTTATTTATATATATTTTAAAAAGGGAAAATGAGCAATAGCATTGTTGGGACCAGCAGACTGACGATGCATCGATCCCCAGAAAAGCTGGCAGCTGGCAGCAGAAGTGTAATTTGTATTCTTGTGACATTGTCATCAGGACTCACTGAACTGATGTAGTCATTGTACAATGGTATTTTTAGCTGTAAAATGCCTCATCGGCAGACCCTGACTAAGGGTAGTGTGAAGCAGGTGGGCCCCCTACAGGCACTGGAACATGGATTTGGGGTGCCTTATTCTAAAGACTGGCCCTACTGTCTAGGGCCCCTTTGAGGACAGATTCAAAGAGTGACTGTAGAATGGAAGGCAAATTCTACAGGGATTATTTAGTTATATAAATATAGTAGATTGTGGCAACCTCACATGGCAGTTGGTTTAAAACAAGTTTAGATGGAGTGACTTCATGACTTGGCCCAGGTATCTAAGAATCATTATTGAACTGTCGATCAATTCCCTTACTGAGGGGTCAACATTTGCTGATTGAAGGGATTACACCAGTGCTAGCAGCAAAATAGTCAACCTAGTACCAGTGTGTGCACATCATCTCCCTCTAGGCATTTGCATTGGTCAATGACCAATGGTCTTGCTCTAATCCTGCCATCTTCAGTATGACTGCCAGCATTATTTTAGAGATTGTTATAAGCCTGGCAACGTGATATAGGCATGAACAGGCTAGACACTGCTGATAGTGGAATTGAAAGTGGTAGCTCAATTAGTAGGTAATTATAGGTCTAAAAGAACCTCCCAGATGACAGTATAGACACGGCATCCTCATGTTTTCCTGATAACTGGATATAAGGATGGCTGAATATTGAGCTATCAGTAGCCCTCTGTTGAGAAGCCTCAGAATATGGTCTCAGTTCCTGTATCATTGATTTCAGCTGAGCTATGCCTGCTGCCAAGTTCTTGATTCCTCTAGAGAGTAATTCAGACTGTTTTCTGGGCTTCTTGTTGTGCTTGCTGGTCATTGCTGGGCCTGAGCCTTTGTGACCAGCAAGCTGTTTAGACTGAGGGATTTGGGCCAGATTCTACTCTAAGCCAGGATTCAAATTTGCCAGCCAAGTGCATCATGTCAACATTGGCATCGTCTTGCATTCAATGCAGGAGTTGTCCAAATCAGACTCAGTGTCCTTGAGATGGTCAAGTCCAAGGCAGCGAAAATGTGCTGGTATCAAACGATTCTTTCCAAATTGTTTGTATACTTACTACACAAGCACAAGTATTTAAGCATGGTTATTTATGGCTACTTATTGAGTATATCAAGAATGGTGGGAGCTATCTGACTGAAAAAAAAAATAGTATCTTATGTGGAGAAAAAAATGCGCTGAGAATTAGCAAGTCTCCAGCTAAATGAAAAGATTCAGCAACTGTAGGTCAAGTGAGTACTACTCAACAACTTTAGCAATGCCTTAGTGCCAGCTAGTTAACAGAGAGTGTGGAGTTTTCAAATGTAAAAATGCTGAGAGGCAAACCAACTCAGCAGGAAAAGAAATGAGTGAATAAACACTGCTTAGTGCACAAGAAGCTGCTGACACTTTAGAGAAAGTGCTCAATTCCCAGGACTATGTAAAGATCAATGCTCACATACATGAATGATGAGTATCTACAGTAGCTAATTGTTGGTCAGTAATACTAACAAGAAAGAAAATTATTGATGCTGTCAAATGCTACATTGCAATGTAGATGTTTATAAATAATGTTTACGATGTGTAAAAGAAAAATTTTAAATAAATGAATGAATAAATCACAAAAAGTTAAAATTAGAGGAGACCACTCTTAGTTTAGCTTTAGAAGAAAGGAAATAGATCAAATAAAATATTTATAAACATTTTCTATAAATCATTAACTTTACATTTCTCGGATTAAAGGTCATTGAGTATTAATAAATACAATCATTTCTTAATTATGCAAATGCAAATCATCTCATGAAATATTCTGATAAAAATATTTTTCCCACATTTAAGGTGCATTTAACTGGACTACCAGCCACTACTATGTTAAATGTTAACTGACATCAATGGTCTAAAAGATAATTAAAATTAAGTGTCTCAAGTGTTTACACTTGCACAGATCATCAGATCATATGCTTTACATTTTTATTGTTAAGATCTTTTTAAGACTTGAAAAGGCCTAGTCTGAGCTGTATTTCTTTCTAACCATAGTGAATACTGCCCTCTGTTGGAAATTCAGCTATCTCAGACATTAGATTCCTTCTAGGCACAGAAGGATCCGCTACTTTACAGTGCACTGATGACAATTTATTTATGCATTAACTATAAAATTTAGATTTCCAATTTTAACATTACAGTATACAGTAAAACAAAACAACAAAACCCACAGAACCATGTTAATATCATTTTACCCCATGTTGGGCAAAACTGTTTCTGTGAAGTAATTATATTTATTTTTTTATAGTGATTAATAAACAGTTTCTTAAATTAAGCTTCTCTGGGCCATATTAAATAATAAAAACATTACTTTAAAGTTTAGGGTGGTCATGTTTCCCATCTGTCAAATTTTTTTGCATGTATTTACTGGATTATGGGAAAAACATACAATTATTAATATAATAATAATAATAATAATAATAATAATAATAATAATAATAATAATAATAATAATAATAATAATAATAACAATAATAATAATAATAATAATAATAGACATATATACTACCTTCAGGTCATAAAGCAGCTACTATCCAACTGATTCCTTTTGAGATGTGGCTGTTCAACAATGTGGGACTCTTCTTTTGGTTCTTCTTAAGATTTCTGTACAATTAAGCATCGCCACTTGAAATAGGTGTGTGTAATACTAATGCAACACTAATAGAAATTTTCATTCTTATGTATTTTTTTCCAAGCCATGTTCTAATCTAATGATAAAATAAAATCATTTAATCATTTAACTACTCCAATATCCTGGCCAGAATCATGCTTGAGTCAGAGCCTATCCTGGTGACACTGGGTGTAAGGTGAGAAAATTCACATCAGAACACTATGTGCACACACACACACACACACACACACACACACACACACACACACACACACACACACACACACACACACACACACACACACACACACACACACACAGATATACACACATGCACACACTCATTCATACCTGGGGGCAATTTAGTGTAGGCAATCTGCCTACCTGCATGTTTTTGGACAGTGGTGGGAAACTAGAGAACCCAGTGCAAACTCATTCGACCACAGAGAAAACATGCCAAACTCTGCACACAGACCGTTACCTGAGCTCAGGATTGCACTGGGGACCCTGGAGCTGTGAGGCAGCAACATTACTCACTGTACCACCATGCTGCCCCTAATATGTGTGTGCGTGTGTGTGGGTGGGGGGGGGGGGGACAGATAAAAATATATATATACATATATTACCTATATTAAACCTGACTATTATATATATATCATACACACAAAGTAATACATTACATAATCAAGGATTATTATAAATCACCAGTTTTTTTTTTCTTTTGGTATGTGCTGAATATTTTTCATAATATGAATTAAGCTGGAAACACTTTACATACATGAAATTGCAGTTGGTTCATTTGTTTGCCTATTAGTTTGCTTTTTATTTTGACATTACATGAATTTTCCCTCATAAAGCCTTTCCCACAATTCCTTTTGTGCAATAATAATAATAATAATAATAATAATAATAATAATAATAATAATAATAATAATAATAAGCATGAAGAAATATGCTATGCTGTACTATTTTTGTACAGCTTTAAGAATGAAGGCATAAGATATATACAGTACAGATAACAACACAATGTACAGATAATATACATCTGATACAATTTGTAAAAGTATAATATTACAGAAATTACAAGAATAAATACAATTCTGCTATAGTACAAAATCGACCGAAAACAACTTACCTGAATTAGAGTTATAAAACTGCAAAAAAAAAGAAAAAAAAGTGCTGAGTAAAAAGTGTCCATTATTAACCTTTAACATAGCAGTTGTGATAAGATAAAGTAAAGTAATCTGATCATAAAAGTCAAGGTGAAGTAAAATATCATAAAGTGTAGGCAAGGCTGGCAGACAGTAGAGAAAGAGCACATAGCACTTAACACTTTTAGTGTGCCTGACATTTTTGTTTTCAGTTATGTTGTTGACGATAAGTATTTGGTTGTTTGCAATTTCACCAGCTTTCTTTGCTCCAGTCAAGGAACCCTGTACAACAGGAAGCAACAAACTGCTGCTAATCTCCTTTGACGGATTCAGATGGGATTATGATCGAGATGTGGACACACCAAATCTCAACAAGATGGCTCAAGATGGTGTAAAAGCTACTTATGTCATCCCACCCTACATAACCATCACTAGCCCAAGTCACTTCACTCTGCTTACAGGTTAGTGAAAATATGCTGTAGATGAACAGGGGGAAAGAACAGGTAGGCACCAAGTGGCATCAGTGTATGTACAGGATCACTTAGAAAATTATTTTCTTAAAAATTAGTTGTTTATTGTGTGAATGGAGCAAAGCTGCTGATACAAAATTGTTAAAATTTTATGAAAGTGTTTCATTTATATACAGTATAAGGATTGCACTAACTGAGTCTTAAACCTTAAAACCAAAAGCAATATTCGGATAATCATTTGAAATATGCCTTCAGTTTTGTTAGCTGAAAAACATGGCAACATGTAAGTTCACTCCATAGTAAAAATAAAATGGACTGCCATTTTTTTTTAAGTGTAAAGCAGTCTGTTTCTATTTTATTTATCACTTAACTTATTGCCATTTACTCATTCTATTACAAAAAAAAATCTCTGAAACTGAGAAAGAGGTGACTAGCACAAATTGTTGCATATCTTTACAGTTTCTACTACAAAATGCATCAAAATAGGTACAGCAGATGTGATTAATGCAAACGTTGTGAGATGAGTAAATATTACTAAAGTGGTGGTCCTATTATGGTCCGCTTGATTAATAGAGGTAACAGTCCTGATCTAAATGTCTATACATTTTCACCACAAAAGACTAAAAACAGTTTTATGGCCATTTGTGGCATTTTGTTTTAGTTATTTCACAACAAATCAAGGATGTAAAAGGAGTAAACAACTGTTTAATTTGCATTTAGTGGCTGCTCATGGAAATTCTCAATGTGCATCTCAAAGAGATGCTGACGCAAGTGAAGAGGGTCATACATAGGCTATATAAATAAGACAAACCTATCAAATAGATAGCAGAAAACATAAGAGTGGCCAAATAAGCAACACCAAAAGACTTGCAGTGAATTACAGAATTATTTTCTTGGTGAAGGAAACCCCACTTACTGTACAACAAAATCTACAATCAAGACGCTCATTTTGTGGTTTAAAATGCAAACCAATGGTAATACCCAACTACAACGGTAACCCAATTCTTTAAAACCATGCACAGTTCTTAAACAAGATTAACTTAGAACCTAACCTAGAATTTAGATCACGCAAATGTTTAGAATAAAAGAAGGAAAGGGCTCATGTTTCAAAGCATACCACTTCATGTCAAACATGGTGGAGATAGTGTTATGGTATGGCTGACAATGGAGCTGGGTCCCTGGTGTTTATTGATGATGTGACTGCTGATCGAAGTAGCAGAATGAATTCTGGAATGTATGGAGCTATACTTTCTGCTCAGATTCAGTCAAACGTGGCAAAACTGCTGAAAAGAAAACAAATAGGGACAGTACAGAGGGGTGATGATTCGAAACATACAGTTCAAAGAAGTTGAATGCAAAGGGCCACAGAAGTCACCTGAACTCAAGTAAACTGAGCAAGCTTTTTACTGACTGAAGATAAAGCTGAAGGCAGAAAGACCCACGAACAAGCCGCATCTGAGGGCAGCAAAGCAGCATTCGGTGATTCTGTTAGAAACTTCAGGAAGAAGGCAAAAATACAAAAATTGTGTCACTGTCTAAATACGTTGGACCAGGCGGTATTTTTTTTTTTTAATGACTTCATATTTCTTTTTTATTTATCTGTGTAGGACGTTACATTGAGAATCATGGTGTGATTCACAATATATGGTTCAACACCACCACTCAGGAAAAGAAGCAATATTACAGGACACAGTTTGTTGATGACTACTGGGACAATGGCAGTCTACCGATTTGGATTACAGCTCAAAGACAGGTAAAGAATCAACAGCTAGAACATTTTTAAAAAGATCCATTTGGTGTTCCTTCTGTAGTTGTACAGTAAAAGCCTCATTCTAGGGTATCAGTGACGTGGAAAGCCATTGCATGATGGTTTGAGGAAGTTTACTGAAGATTCCATAAATCACAAATATTAAATAAACCTCTTGCTTATAAGCTGATGGTGATCAGCTGGTGATGTGTCTCATGGCAATTATTTTTATTTTTTATTCTTTTTTATTTATTTATTTTTATTTATTTATTTTTTTTTAACTCTCACAGGGACTGAAAACTGGCTCCTTGCATTTTCCGGGTACGGCTGCCACATATCAGAATGAGAGGGTGCAAGTGCATGAGGTGGAAAAGGAATTTTATGACTACACCAATGAGACAGACTGGAGGGTAAATGTGGATAAAGTGATGGGTGATTGGTTCAAAACACAGGATCTGGATTTTGTCTCACTCTATTTTGGTGAACCAGACCAGACTGGCCATAAATATGGACCTGATTCCCCAGAACGGCGTGATGCAGTCAGGAAAGTGGACCGCACCGTTGGCTATATACGTGATACCGCGCAAAAACATGGTCTTTCTGACCGGCTGAACATAATCATCACTGCTGATCATGGTATGACTACCGTACTGAAAGGGGACGGAATAAAAAAGATTATTCTCTCCCAAATCCCTGGCTTCTCATTTCAGGATATTGCATTCCAGTTGTTGGACTATGGCCCTAATGGGTTGCTATTGCCTAAAGAGGGCATGCTTGAGAAGGTTTATCGTGTCCTCAAGGGTGCCCATCCTAACCTCCATGTCTATAAAAAGGAAGACATGCCTGCTCGTCTTCATTATGCAAATCATCCACGTATTTTACCCCTCGTTCTCTATGCTGACCCAGGATATGTAATCAGTGGGGTGAGTGTTGAAATGTATTGCAAAATATACGTTTCGAAAGGTTTGCAGATTTTTTTGAGGTTTTAGAAATATGTTCACATGATTATATGTACATAATGAACTGTGTTCACATAATGTTTCAGATACTCCCAGTTCAGACTAGTAAAGGAGAACATGGATTTGATAATCAAGCCTTAGACATGAAGGCTTTCTTCAGGGCAGTGGGGCCTGACTTCCGCAGGAATCTGGTGGTGGGACCTTTTGAGACAGTGAATGTTTATCCCTTAATGTGTCATCTCCTGGGAATAAAACATGAGGTCAATGATGGATCTCTTGATAACACCAGACATCTTCTAGTCTCTGGTGGGCAACAGTGTAGCAGCAAAGGTGGGTTTGGTTTGATTTAAGACGTTTTTTTCTTTGCCACACTTGATAAACAGAGGACACCAGCGCTAACAAGTGAACTTTGACGGTATCATATTGAACTTTGGCTATATCAGATAAGGTCAATCTCTGGATAAGAATCAGATCAAGAATGTGTGATTTTTTTTTTCTTTGTAGCTTGCACAAGATTATTTATTACCATCTGAATCCATTGCACTGGCACGTGTAGGACAATGTTATTAATAACAGATTTGCTTGGATTCACTTTCATTTCGGTCATGTAAAGATAAATTTTAGAATAACCTTTGTACAGTGGTATGTAAGTTTAATGGTGTTAAGTAAAATTAAGAAATAAAATAATCCACCTAAATTACCAAAACGCATAAAGACATCTATGCTATTATATGATAACTCTAGGTGATTTGTTGGACAAAGTGTAATCTGATTTTCTCAAACCTTACCAGTTCAAACAATGCAACAATGCTGAATGCCCACATGCTTACAAACATTCATTGTCTGATTGTCTCATTTAACAGAATCAGACCAGATGAGTATTATCATTGGCCTAGCTGTTGTGGCTGGATTTCTGGTAGTTGTCTTCATCATAGTTTCATCTTTTAATGTCTTCAAGCGACATAGAACAAATACAAGGTAAAGTACAGTACAACCCAAACTTCACATTTGTTATAAATCATTCAAGATACAGTTTTAAAAATGTTTTCATTTTTTTTTTTAGGAATCTTCATAAACAAAAACATGAAGACAAAACTGATTCAAAGCAAACAACAATGTGATTATTATTTACTTAAGAAAAAAAAGAACTTTTTTTTTCATTTTTCACAAGAAAATAGGATGACATGTTGAATGCTAACTATTTGATTGGAAAACTGATGTTATCATTTGCAGTGAATGAGGTTTCATTATATTTAGCATGTAATACCATCCATTTTGTAATATTTTGTTTAATATTAATTTATAATTTGTCTGTTTATCAAATTTAATATAGAAAAAAGAAAAACACAAACCATTGTCCAGATACACGTTAAACCTGCACTGTTTGTTTCCTAAAATATAAAAGCCATTACAAACTAAAGGTTAATCAAATGTTTAAACTGATATAATAACCTAGGATCTTACTGTTGAAGAGCATCAGGCTTAAGTCCTGGTTCTCCAGTGCCATCTAGTGGACATAATAACTGTAGCCTAGCACTCAGCTTTCCATAGCAAAAAAAAAAAAAATAGCTGAATTTATTTATTTGTTTGTTTGTTTTAAATGATAAATGAGCAGCACCCTGTCCAGTGTGTACCTTGTGTCCTAAGTCTCCTGGGATAGGCTCCAGGCCCCCCGCGGGCCCTGAATACAGGATAAAGCGGTATAGACGATATAGTGAGTGAATGAGAGAGTAAATTAACAGTTGACATGTTATCTAAATGCATTTTAATGTAAATGCAAATATGTTTAGAAACAGTAAATCCAGGTGGCAGCACGGTGGCTTAGTGTTTGGCACTGTCGCCTTGCACCTCCAGGGTCCGGGTCCGATTCCCATGATTCCACTCTGGTTTCCTCCCACAATCCAAAGACATGCAGATTAGGCTAATTGGTGTTTCCAAATTGCCCATAGTGTGTGAATGAGTGTGTGAGTGTGTGCCTGTGTGCACCCCGTCCAGTGTGTACCTCGCTTCGTGTCCTAAGTCCCCAGGAAATCGTCAAGTGGTATAGATGATGATTGAGTGAGTATCAAATCCATATACTGGATGAGCAGCTTTAATTACCTGTGTTAACAGGATAAAAATAAGGCAATTCGGGAGGTGTAAAAGACTGACAGAAGTTATCATTACACAAAGCTGCAGATTCAATGATTTATAGTGAAATCCTGTCCAGTCATGTGGAATTTTCCCAAAATAAGTTTATGTAAACAGCTCATGACAAAGAGCCACTCAGAGCAGCCTGGTATGCATAAACAGTTTGAACAGTGTGCTGCAGTGTAACCCCCATTTGGACACACACACACACACACACACACGTACACGCAAACACGCACACATACTAAGGCACCCGCCAGAGCAGAACAGAGCCAGTCTGGAAATATGGAGTCTCCCCCTTGGCACACGTGCCAGACTCCAATCCATCCTTCAGTGCAATAACATCTCTGCTTCTACACACGGCCTATAATTAGACTTAGTCACTGCAGCAATTTGATTTCTAGCTGCGGTCTGACACTTTTCAATACATGTAGCACGGTGGGAGATGCCATCTCTATTGTTCTTATCTCAGTCGTTATAAGCGTGCATGCAGTGCCCTCAGCCTTGTGTTAACTGTCTTTGTAAAGCTGTTATGACTGTGAAGTCTGCCACTGATCGTCATAACATAAACAAAAGGAAATTTCACTCTGAAGCCCTGGATGAGAGAACAGCCCGTTTACACTATGACAACAATCCGACACCAGACTGGGACACACTAATACTATCCCGACTCATCCATCAAATCAGACAGGACATGTCAAACACTCCCATTCTTTGGAGCCTCCCTCTCTCTCTCTCACTCGCTCTCTCTCCCTCTCTTCTTTTTACATATGTTTATGATGTTGAACGCTAGATCTGTCATGAAGTGTCACATACCACTACGAGACTAAAAAGCGTTGCGAACCTTTCATGCCTGCATGGTTTAGAGCCTGAGTAGACTTACAGTCTGGCTTTCCTGCTAGAATTCCACAGATCTGACCTTCGAGAATGTACCATTCGCTCATCTTACATTAATATGTATTATATCACACTTCAAAAAGAACGGACACAAAGCTCAAGGTGCTGTTTGTTCATATTAACGTGTAATTTTTGATTTCACTTACTTGGAATATGTGCATTTCCCATGAGCCGAGTGTCTATAAAGCTCTGTGAATCTCACAGAGTAGATGAGGTTTGAAACCATGTGAGCTATTTCACAGGAACTGGCCAGGATGCTTTGGTGGTCTTGGTCAAATGCCATGTCTGCCAGCGGCCTTGTCCTGCGGGGGCTGACAAGAACCGTGTCGCCTTGCACTCGGGTGAGATGAGCTTGTGACGGCAGATTTACTCCAGCAGTCCTGCCAGTCTGGCTGGCCACGGACACCACGACATACCTGTCAATGAGGTGTCACTGTGTAGTGCGCCTGCAGGGCTTTCTTTCTTCTGCGGCGAAAACCACGGAAAAACTGACTCAACACCTCCACATCCACACACAGCATGTGTGAGCTCAGTCCCGTCCCTGCCATCCTGCCCAGGCAGTTAAGGCAAAGGCATGCCTTGAGGCTGAAACAAGACGTTAATCCATGATAACTTTTCCCCATGCCAACATGTGGGTGCAGGCCTCACCCCCGCTGCCTGGCCCTCTCCTTCCAGCCTGAATAACTCTACCCTTAGCTGCAAGATTTAGGAGGCAATATCGGCTGAATGTGTGTGTGTGTGTGTGTGTGTGTGTGTGTGTGTGTGTGTGTGTGTGTGTGTGTGTGTGTGTGTGTGTGTGTGTGTGTGTGTGTGTGGTTGTGGAGGGGGGGGGGTCTCAATAGGAGGTTATAAATCCCTTTCTCTTTTTATTATGACAGACACAAGACTTAAAATGCTACATGCCAGCCAGCAGGCCTTGAGAAGCCTTTAATGTGGCTGAACATATCCATATGGATAATAAAAGACGCAATTCAACGCTAGTGACTGCTATGACGTTTAACTTCTAATTCTTTTAAAATCTCAAGGTAATTTTTTCCTCATGCATTTTAATTTTTAACTTAAACATTTCAGAAATAATCCTTCACATGGGATCTACAGATTGGCACCTCAACTGGAGTAATCTAAGATTTCCAGTTTTCTTACTCACTTTGTATAATTATACTGTACCTCTTGACATTTGCTATTATATTTATCAGATTTTGACTCATGTATCAGATTCTTGCATTACCAGAGCCCTTAAGAATGATCTAAACGTGATGGGCTCATTCGGTAACTCGTCTAAAAATAAGTAATGTGTTTTTAATGGAATTTACAGAAGTGATGCACCTAGCAGAGCACACAAAGACGCTTTGTTTGTGTCAGTGTAGTAAAATTGCTAGTGGTGGGGTGAAGCATTCTGTCCTTGTGACTGAGCACATAAACTAAATATTTCTCTAAATAGTCCTCTAAATATTGTATTGCATGATGAAATACTGAGAGAGATGAGTTTGGAAAATGTTGTCAAGTACAAGTCTACACCTAAACAATGCCTTGCTTTTTTCACTGCCAACATGTTTCATTCGGTTGTTAAATTTGTCCGCTTTTAGCATCATCTTTTCTGCCAAGTTAATTCAAGCGACTAAAATTAAAAATGTAGGTGTGGAGCCAAGAGCTGCTCATCCAGTCTGCTCATATTGACCACTAGGGGGCACATTATATTTGGCCTGGGTGGGAATTGCAAAGGACATTTTTGATTGTTGAGTCTTTATTTTAAAGCAAGTGTAATTAATTATTAGATAGTACATAAATATGGGTAAATAAACAAAAATAGGAACATGAGCCTACAGAGTTGATATTAATGAATATATTACAACGAGAATAACACCAAGCCTTTATTGGTATCCTGTACATTTCATGTCTTTCATCAACAAGATTCTAATTCTTTTTTGACTAGTTTGGATCACATTCACAAAGCATTTGCTGAGACATGTCAGAGGTGTCAGAGGCTCCAGATCAGGATTCCTAAGAGCTAAAGCTATTCCAGCAACTCGACAAACCACAGAAACTCTGAGCTGTCTTGTTTGATTGGTTTTGTTGGCTGTGAAGGATGTGGGGATAAAAAGGGGATTAAAAAAGATATATTCTCTTTGAAAACTGTGTAAGTTATATTTTATACTGTCTCTATCCATCAAACCGTGACACATGTTTACTTTGAAACACACAAACACAGACACTACACGCCAATGTTCTTTATGACGGTTCTCTTCTTCCATTACTCCACATGCTGGAAAAAAGCACCGTCTCAGAATGTATAATCAGAAATTTTCATATAAGGACATTTTAGAGAGTGGTCTATCATTCTTTTTCAAACAGATAATTTTATACAATTGCAGACAGACAGAAACTGTTATGTACACACCCACAATGCTCTCTCGCTCTCTCTCTCTCTCTCTCTCTCTCTCTCTCTCTCTAATATAGTACAGACAGCAGATATGCGCATACACACTTACACATAATACAGAAGCGGCGCCACAGTCTGCTGGGTGCATTTATTATGGATCAACGTTGCCAATACTTTCAACACCAGTCCAACCTTTTCCAAACAGCTACAAGCTGATACATGATGGATCTCATTCCACCACAGATGACTGATGCAGACAGTTCCCATGTGTCCTTTGCCAATCCTAGAGTCCAGGAATCCTCACACTCCAACACCTGAATCATCCGAATGATGAATTTGGACAGAGAACACAGCATGTTGAGATTTAGACCATAGACCCTGACCCAGAGCTTCGGTTTACTGCAGACTTCTCTCCTGAATAAATGTGATCTGTTCCACGACATTATAAATTAAGCTCATATGCCCTCCTCTGAAGTAACCATGCATAAACACTAAAAGCTGGATCTACTAAGCTCCATCCAACTTGCATTTTAAAGCCTCTTCCTATAAAATGTCAAAAATGATTGTGTAGCAGACAGCTGGAGGCTCTGAGAATGCTACGTAGAAGTAGAAAATCCATTGCCAAATGATCCTAAGGGTACAAAAGGAATAGGTGCAATGATGGCAAGCAGCCCACGCAGGCCTGGCTACTGGGAGAAAATTACAGCAGGAAGCTGCCAGTTTCTTCTGCCATAAGCCAGGCAGAACAAAAGAAGATGCAGCTTGTGGTTCGATTAAGCCAAATTGACTCAAGCATACTTTTTTTTTCACTAATAGAAATGGAGAAAAAATCTTGAGTTGCTAAAAATTTAAATATTCATGATGTGAATCTAGCAGGCAAAAGAAATTCAGATTTTTTCTTTCTTGCTGCACTGTACATATACTGTACAGCACTTTAAATGCTAAATTATGTAAAAAAAAATAAAGGGTGGTTATACGTATACATACAAATCTGATATGATCTTTGAAGGTAGTTTTTTGTTTGTTTGTTTGTTTGTTTGAAGGTATGGTATTTCACAACATATCCAAACACCATTAGCTATTTCTGTAGAGGTTTTATAAATGTTCTGGACACCGTTACATACAGTTTATATACTGTACAGTACAACACCAGCAATAGTTAGTAACTGAGCTAAAGTTTAAGTCCTGGTTAAATCTCTTTAACATTATGATAGACGTTTGTGCTTAAAAAAGCAATTCATTAGATTTGGATGATTGTTAGATTTTTTAATGCACCAGAAAAAAAATATGTTTATCTTCTTCAGCCAATTTGAGCTGAGGAATTTAACCTGGAGAAGTCTTACTGATGAATCAGATGCAGAGTAATCTCACCCCTACCACACCAAGCAGTATGACACATCTGACTGACAGAAACTTGTGCACGTCTTTCATTCATTGGAAGCAGATAATAAGGTTACACATGACTTACCCAAACAGCGGATCATGCCAGTGCCAGTTAAAACCGCTAGTGAGTATGCAGGTTAAGAATGCGTCTCTGTCAACATATTTCAGAATGGCTGTCATTTTAAGCACAACAAACTATCTGCTTCTTTGTTACAGTACTCCTAAACACCAGCCTATTCTGGTTTACTAAATGATATTTTGGCTGGTTATAATAATATGATACGATAGTAAATAAAAAGAAGTCTAAAGGCATGACTGTAGATACCTCTAAGTCATCCAAATGATGTGGTACAGTGCATAACAGGTCATTATAGATTATATTTTATTGTTATATAGCTTTATTAATCATTATTAATCAGAATAAAAGTAGTTAGTATACTGACACACAATAATATGTGCATATACTGAGCAGCAATAGCTATTGCAATGTACAGTAGTACAGGATGTTTTAAGACTGAGTTACATTTTGTGTTAGATACTATTGTGTTTGTTCTACATTTCTTTTACGTTTATGAACCAATAATGATCATCCAAAGTAAGAAATACCGACAAATGGAAACTGACAGGAATGACAACATCTTCTCTTAGTGGTTGGTGCAAACTGTATATTTCTGAAATATGATGTGTTCTAACTGGCTAGATTTTCTCATTTGACCATCTCATTTAGCCTGAGATCTACCCATGATGCAAGTTCGAGATTTAATTTAACGTTCGGTATTACAGTTCATTATTTTTATACAAATTTTAGAAAGTTCTGGCAAAAAAAAGAAAGTTCTTTGAAAAAGCAATATACGATACACCAGTCTTTCTTTTTCCAGGCATCCACACTCTGTTATCCACATTCTAGTCAGAAAGATATTTAGTCTAGTTACTAAGCAACAAACACCAGTAATAAGAATCCATTTTGTTGCCAAGGCGTGGCTGGAAAAATCCAGTGTGAAAGTTTAAAAGCAGTGATTTTTACCACTCTGGCATGGTGAATGTGAAATTGTGGGTGGCCAAGCAAGCCCTCCTCATGGTTGAGGCCCTGACACCTGATTGTTAGTGATTCCGGATAAATGCCAATGCCTGGGTGGCATGCTGTGGTTTAATGATACAGAGCTTTCTCTTATATCACCAGGAATGAGATGGTCTAAGATTTGGGGGACATGGTCTGTGAGAATCTATCAGCATCTAGCTTAAGGCAGCAGAACTTAATTATATCATTGTTTTTTAACACTGCCTACTAATGTGGAACAGTGTACAGTATATTACAAATGATGAATCAGTAATATTGCCATGATAATCAGCAAGGGGAAAAGGGAATGTAATTATTATGGAAGATGCTTATTAAACAACAGACTGTAACTGTATAATATTATTATACGGGTGGAAGGAAAGTCTAATATTTATGATACAATAAGTCATGAAGAAGAAAAGTAAGTAATAATTTAACACATTGTTTATGATCCTAGATTTAGCTGAATATGTTTGTTACCCATGAGGCCAGCAAACATTAACCAGTCTTTTTTATTGGCATCACGTACACAAAGAGGGGCAGTGTTTCTCAGTCTGCATGGGGGAAATTTAAAGTCTGTTTTGAAAACTGCCAAACACACACAGCGCACTAGGCCGTGTAACATAGTCCCGAGCATGTTATGACTACCCTCTCAGACGACTATCAATATGTCAAACTTGCAACAAATCACTCAGCAGCATAGTTTCATCACTTCTCGAACTGTATGCATGGAAAAATTAAGCTTATCATTAGACTAATATTATTTTTAGGTCTTACATCGCTTTGATACTAATCCCCACTAATTTAAGGTTGCTTTTAAATGGACTGAAGTTATACAACAGCATGGCAGCCTTCTTTCGGCATGACATATAAGAAGCTTTAAACTTAATCGATAGAGAAAGAAACTTTAGTGTCTTCATTCTTCACCAGGGTCAAGTTGTTCTTTTCATGCCAATAGACTTTAGGCTGCAGACAGAGCAAGAATGTTTTTACATGTGATCATTCATCCACTATGTGTTTCAGGCGCCACACAGATTAAAAGCAAGAATCTGAAAATGAAGGTCTTTAACTTTTAATCCTTTTACAAAGACCCTTCAGACTGTCTGAGGATGGATGGCGTCTGTGGGGAAAAAAAAAAAAAAATCTAAAGTCACTGATCCACTCCTTCTTCAGCATACGAATTAAATTCTAACACCTAGGGCAAGACATACTGTATGTAACTTGCTCAATAGTTTTGACATGATAGATGGAATAAAGTAAAAAAAAAAAAAAAAAGATAGCAGATTTCACATTAGTCAAGTGCAAAGCATTTACAAAAATTAATCAATTAACAGACAAAGAAACATAAAACAATAATGCAGTTTAAGTGGTTTTATTTCAAAAGACTTTGGACTACATGGAAATAAAGAATAAATAGGTGTTTCTCTTAATTTACAGGTTTATGATTACTCTATTGCCACTTAATATTCACAGCTGTAACAACGAAGCTGTAACAATTACACCGTAATTCATACTTTATTTGAGGTCTATAAAAAAACATATATTTTTTTTCCGAATAATGGAAAAAAAAAAAAAGCTTACAATTCCTTCAGTAAAATGTCCTTTAATTTTTCGCAGCGCGAAATTTTCTCCACATAAATACATTAACCCAGAGTATGCTCAACAAATACAGTAGACGCTGGATATAGGTAAATACTGACCTCTTTTACACTGTATAAACAAACAAGTTAAAAATAACACCACATATACATCGCAGAGACATTCCTACACTTCGGGCAGTGCTTGAGAGACAGGGTAACCCGCAGGTTCAGTTCGGGTTCAGTTCGGACAGGAGCACTTGCACTCGGATATGACTGGATACTGCACGGGGATCCATGTGCACTTGGATGTGCGCCGGGACGTGCAGTGCCAGCGCAGCAGTGTGAAGTGCGCGGATTTGGAGGGTTTGCACATCATGCCCTCGGGCACTGAACACGAGCGCTTTGTCGAGCAGTTGCCCACTTTGACATAGCGCGGCCAGAAGCGGATGCCCAAGTCCTGCCACGCGTACACCACCGGGCAAAAGGCGTACGACCAGATCCACGCCAGGACGCGCCTGCGCATCTTCCTATTTTTCTTGGAGTCGTGCATGTCGAAGTCCAAAGTGCGAATCTCTTTGGGCATAGGGCGCTGCAGAAACTGCTGTCTGAACTCTTCAGTGTCCACGCCCGGGTCTTCACGTCTCTCCTCGGGCGACACGACGGACATGAAGCGCGCGTCGAACTGCGCGCCCAGCACGCCGCGCAGCTCCGTCTCGTTCAGGTCTCGCTCTTTGGGGTCGAGCAGCGGATCGCGTTCTTCCCTGATCAGCACGACAGGCAGGCTATCGCTAGGGATAGGACGATGGAGGTAGTGCATAGGTGTGTGGTGCTGACACGAGCCGCCTTCTATCCGGAAGCCGAGAGCGACAAACAGTACGCACATGGCCAGAAAGTGAGACACGTTATCCATGTTATCCATTTGATCTTGCGCGCGAGGATATCTTAAGTGTAATCCCGGAGAAGACTGGCGCGAACGTCCACGCGTGCAAAGCGCCAAACTCCTGATCGTGTCTCTGAAACACTGATGACAATCAGTGTCCTTCTTGAAAAGTTCGGGTAGCCAAACGAGTCACCCCAAGATGAGTCGATATCGCAGTGGGACACGTGAGAAGCGCGCATCCACCAAAGTCGCCTAGTTGAAGGTCATGCCAGGCGCCAGTGCAGTAGTAAGCGCATGGCTCCGTCACACGGCGCGCGCTCGGCGCTCAGCTCCTCGTCGCTGCGTCCGCGTGTCTCCGCACCGCCCCGCGTCCGCATGGTGCTTCCTCGCGTTGTGCCGTCCAGCGCCCAACTGAGGGTCTCCATGGCCTGTCCGATTTATGTTCGCCGTTTGTGATGTAACGCAAAAAAGCCCAGTGTGAATGCCGGGGGCTTTGCCAGGGCTCCCCCGGCGCCTCCTTCTCTCAGAGGGAGGGGTGGAAGGGATTATGGAGGGGGGGGGGGG
>JAAGKR010000393.1:164899-212758 GCA_011419295.1 Clarias macrocephalus
ACCCTGCTCCTCCTCCCCGTATCATTGAGGGTGGTCCCGCCTACACCGTTCGCCGGATCCTTGACTCACGTCCTCGGGGCAGAGGGCTCCAGTACCTGGTCGATTGGGAAGGTTACGGTCCCGAGGAGCGATCTTGGATTCCGGCTCGTTTCGTCCTAGACCCTGAACTCATCCGGGACTACCGTCGTCGGGTATCCTCCACCCCAGGACCGTCGAGAGTCGGTCCAGGACAGGGGGGTACTGTCATGCACACTCGTAACACGACCGGCACTAGGACCTGGAAGTAATGCGGTCGCATTTCAGGAAGCATAAAAGGAAACAAGATGGCGCCTCACATTGCTCAGTCATTGAGTCTACCCATGCTGTCTCAGATGCTATCGCTTCCATTTCGTGAGTACTCACCATCTTGGGTTATCTTCTTGATTGAGTGTGTGTTGTTAGAACGCGGGTTTAATTGTGTAAACTCTTGCTCTCTAAGTGAGAGAGTTCTAATAATAAATCGCGTGGTTATCCTGCCTGTTCGCGCTACTTCCGCGTTTGGGTTTACCATCCACGCTACACGGGCTAACTGCTAGTCTTCTGATCATTCTCCGGTTGCTTCGTGACAATGTGTGACTGTTTCATATATGATGTGCAAGTGTTTCACTTGTGTGTGCATGAGTGAAGTTTGATTTAAGCCCTATCCGGCGCCTCATAATTTAGGGCGTCTATTTTCATCATTATGAACATAATATGAAGCACATATACGCACATTCATCATAAAATATTATTATTGTAAAACAAAATAAAATTCATGTTTGCTTCAGCATTGGAAACAATATTGTTTTAGGCTAACTAATTATACACAATTCTTCGTTGTACTTGGTCTGGCTTTTAGATAATTTCTGTCCATGCACCATCTGGCGGATATTCAGTTAAGCACAACACATTTATTTAAATTCCCGAATGTTACTTGAGGGATCTCGCGGCATGTCGCGCGCCAAATTGTGGGATCTCGCGGGAAAAAGCATTCTTAAAGGCCAGATCTGTATGTAGGTCAGGGGATGAGATTGGCATGTGCTACAATTGCACAGTGATATTGTGGAGGAGACAGATAACACTGATGATGTTGCTTTCTAAACTGTGGTTCGTGTCTGTGTTTAGATATGATTGGCTTTCAAATCTGATTCAATCCGTGATCCACTTTGCCATACCATGATTGAGACCACCTTCTCCAGCCCGGAACGCTGGGTTCTCACTAATCAAATTGAGCCAGACTATGGGGATCCTGGGTCCCCAATAAGAAACCTGCCTTACAGCAACCAGTCCACATAGTCATATTTGTGGAAGAGGTGAGAAGAAACATGATATTGTCAGCAACCTGAGGCCTGGAGCTGTGAGGTGGGAATGCTTCCGCTTCACTGTTTACTTGTTCAACACACACACTAACACAACACACACACACGTACCTGAACGAGGAGGAAGTGAAACTGAAGTAAATGAACCTAAGATTGAAAACACATGCATTCAAAAAATTTAATGAAGATGTAAAAGGAAATTTTAAATAAAATCACAAAAGTATTAACAACATTAAAATAAAAATATGGTAAATGGCAAGTTAATCTAATATGTTTTTTACAACAGCACAATATGTTTTCTCAGATTTTTTATGCTTTTCCTGCAGCGTGTCTCAAGCAGAAGCTACACCTAATAGTCTATTGAAAGCCAAGAATAACTCATTAAAGATATGAGGCCTTTAATGGCATTAAAGAGGTGTGGTTTTTGCTTCATTGGAATGAAAGCCTGCACCCACGTGGCCCTTTCTGAACTTTTTATGCAGAGGTTTGCAGTTCAGCATCTCAGAATCACTCATAAGAAACGGGCTAAAGTTAATTTAGAACTGAACATTTCCTTGCACAGAGTAGTACATAAAAGTTTATGAAGCTTCCTACTTTTTCTTCCAACAAGGAGGACGACTGCGCATGAGGAAAGCATGTGTCACTTTCTTTTACGACACTGAGAGCCATAAAGTAGTCTGCACGTCATAGTGGATGTTGTGCCAGTTGTGTGAAAACCTTATGCACACAGACAAAACTTATAGATGTGTGACTTAGGTGCATTACATTTATCCTAATCAGACTGCTCCAATATCAACTGTTTAAAGTCCCTATAATAGAGCTGTATAGGACTGGCGTAATCTGATCAAAATGATTTAGAAAAAAGAAAGCAAAACTGGAGAGAGAATGAGAGAGTTTTGCTCTCATCCTCATCTCATTTGAGGGAGTAAAATGTAAAAAATGTATTACAGCAAAATTCTCCCCTACTTTTACCTCTAAAGGTATAAAGTCAACGGAGGCAGTTTGGGAAAAGGATCAGTGCCACCTGTCAGTTTCCCGCACGAGGAGTGTGAAACACTGGGATGCACAGTGTTAAGTGATAACGTGCTGCTTATAACAGAATCTAAAATAAACAGTTGTGTACATATAGTTGTGTAAATAATTTATAAAATCCTAATTTAATACAAGTATATAAAATGTATATATAAAAATGATTATTTTAATATAGTTTGTGCCATGGCTGATGCCCACAACTAAAATTCAAATAAAGATTATTTTTCACATACACAACTGTACATAGTATGATATGCAGTGAAATGCTTACATGACTGTTTTTGACCTTGAAAAGAAGGAAAAGAAGGAGGGAGGCAAAATGCTAATAGGAAAGAATAAAATATAGAATCTACTATTTTATTACAATGAAATAAAATAAAGTATAAAGAAGAAATATGTAAAGTATATAAAAAGTAAGAAGTGTATGAATACAACACAATACAAAACAATAAAACTGTATTAAATATGTGGAATGTGCAAATGTGAAAACTGTAGCAGCACGCGGTGATCATGGGGTGTGAAATGAAAAGTGCAGTAGTAGTAACTCCATGAATGCAGCCTGTTTTTATTTCACACCACATGGTGGGGAAATTTATAAATCTATGAATGATCTCTGGATGTTGTTGTAATTTATTATTTCCGACACTGTCGGAAAATAATACACAGCTGTGTCGCTGTTTCAAAGCTGCATCTTTACTATTACTAAACAATCATACAGTATCATTCACATGTGAAGACAACATACAACATGTCCATTAATGGACAAGCTACATACTGTATGCGATAAAAAAGAAAAAGAAAAAAATACAAACATATCTTTTATGAGCATTGTGTCACACAGGGTTACTAGAATGTCTCTCTTCTGTTTGTGCCTCTGCCTGAATGCCATTTCCTCACTACTCCTAACCAGTTAGAGCACTTCCAGAGCTCTCAGGGAAGGTTTTGATGGAGGTAGAAAAGATTTCTTATTTTCTTATTTATCTTGATAAATAGCTCTTACTCCTACTCTTTTCTCTACTACTTTTTTTTTTTTTTTGGTACTTGGAAGAGATTTACTACTCCGAGACTCTTAGCAAAATATGGGCCCTGGGCTCAGTCTCCACTGTTCAAGTATGAAGTACTAAGAAGTTGTTCATTATCATTTCCTGTAGCCCATGAACATAAGTTGTCAAGAAACTGCTGAAGGGGCATTTTTTTCTTGTGTTATTTTCACACATGCAAATGCGGTAGTGTGCAAAAGACACATGCAATGAAATGATTTTCTTTTCTGACATACAAATATTTTTCTGTAACTTTTAATTAACAAGGAATACAGAGATTGTCATGTTTAAAAACCAGAAATATTTTTATATTGATGCAACAAAAAAAGCCATAAAATGTATACAAAATCCAAGGCAAAGTTTGTACAAATAAAACAAAAAGTCCTAAGACTTTTGCACAATACTGTACATAAATGGTAATGTGTTTCTTATCATCCTTCTGTCTCTGAGTTTCTCTATAACTTACATGTTAGCCACTTTTGTCCCTGACGCAGGGCAAATGGACAAAAGTTTAAATATGCTGTCTTCGCTATTAATAAACACAGGACTTCAGACACTATGTTTTTTTTTTTTTTTTTTAATCATTTTTCATTGTATTGTAGGTCCACAGCAGTCGTATAAGCGTTTCACTTCATATCATATTGTGTATGACTGTGTATGTGACAAATAAAATTTTAATTTTTAATTTGAATTTCCTTTATTTCAGTTTAAACTTAACAAACTGTATGCTCATCTTAAATATAACAAGTTGGTGGCTCATTCACATTAAATACATGTAATTATTATGACATAATACCTGATATTTTAAAATAACTTTCTATTGTGTTTCCAAAATAGCACTTGTTCATTGGTTCCAGTTGTTTTTAAACCAGCTATCCTTGGTATGGAAGTATGTGGATTAAATGATCCATTTTCCTGAGATTGTTCTTATGTATTAGGAACAGCATGAATTGGCACTTATACACTTATCTTTTGTGAAGATTTGCAGTAATTTATTGTGTTGACCTTCTCATTGCTTGGAGGACTTGAGCTTAGTGTGTCATCCCAGTTCTGGCATGTTGTGAGCAAACCTGAGTCCCCAAAAGCCCCTGAAATAATGCAGTTTCTCAATATGCTGTCTGGTATAAACAAGTGGCAAGGTTTGGGCTAAGTTACCTGCGGGAACTTCCCTCTCCATCTTCTCATCTTATACAGTTACTCTTCCTTCACTTTTTTTACGTGCGCGCACACAACGGAAACACTGTTTTATCGAAAAAACAAACAAAAAAACACAAGAAATCTCTCTAACGACACTCCATGAGCGACACACTAACAGAATCACTGCTGTAAAGTAAAAATAAAACAAAATATAGCTGCAAGCAAGGATGACGGGCCCAAGCACCATGCGCCATTGCCACTCCGGGGGCACCGCACAATGTGTGTGTTATTAATGTGCGTTAAGACCTCGAAAAAGCCATCGCCACCCGGTGGCACTGCACAACTTGCACACATCGTATGTTTGTACAATAGGTTGCAGATGCTGGAAGAAAAGCATCACACTATGATGATGTTCCCCAATGTGATGTCACTGAATGTGATGTCACTGAATATAATGTCACTCAATATAGTGCCACACAAAGTTATTAATAATTTTTCGGTGTAGGTTTAAGATATTGTCACAGCTGACTTGTTTGAGATATCAAAAATCCCTCCACAATTCTGCATCCTCAGTGTCTTTAGATCACATCAGTCCAGTTTGGTGGCGATTGTATAAATTACCTAGGGGAAGTATATCAAAATCCATCGGGTGCATTTTTGCGTGTCTGGGTGAGACAGAGATGTGGGTGTGTGAGTGTTAAAATTTGTGATGGCCAAAAGATTTGAGAATTACATAAATATTGGAAATTGGAAAAGTTGCTACTTATGTTTTTATAATAGCAATTTGCATATACTCCAGAATGATATGAAGAGTGATCAGATGAATTGCGTAGTCCTTCTTTGCCATGAAAATTAACTTAATCCTGAAAAAAACTTTCCACTGCATTTCATTGCTGTCATTAAAGGACCTGCTGAGATCATTTCAGTAATCGTCTTGTTAACTCAGGTGAGAATGTTGACGAGCACAAGGCTGGAGATCTTTATGTCAGGCTGATTGGGTTAGAATGGCAGACTTGACATGTTAAAAGGAGGGTGATGCTTGAAATCATTGTTCTTTCATTGTTAACCACGGTGATCCGCAAAGAAACGCGTGCAGCCATCATTGCGTTACATAAAAATGGCTTCACAGGCAAGGATATTGTGGCTACTAAGATTGCACCTAAATCAACAATTTATAGGATAATCAGGAACTTCAAGAAAAGGAGGCTTCAGGGCGTCCAAGAAAGTCCAGCAAGCGCCAGGATCGTCTCCTAAAGAGGACTCAGCTGCGGGTTCGGAGTGCCACCAGTGCAGAGCTTGCTCAGGAATGGCAGCAGGCAGGTGTGAGCGCATCTGCACGCACAATGAGGTGAAGACTTTTGGAAGATGGCCTAGTGTCAAGAAGGGCAGCAAAGAAGCCACTTCTCTCCAAAAAAATACATCAGGGGCAGATTGATCTTCTGCAAAATGTATGGCGAATGGACTGCTGAGGACTGGAGCAAAGTCATATTCTCGGATGAAGCCTCTTTCCGATTGTTTGGGGCATCTGGAAAAAGGCTTGTCCGGAGAAGAAAAGGTGACGCCACCATCAGTCCTGTGTCATGCCAACAGTAAAGCATCCTGAGACCATTCATGTGTGGGGTTGCTTCACATCCAAGGGAGTGGGCTCACTCACAATTTTGCCCAAAAACACAGCCATGAATAAAGAATGGTACCAAAACACCCTCCACCCAGTTAAGAAAACTGTGATAAGGACACACATCTGAGGACAATATGGCTAATTATAGTGTTTGTTTCTGTGAGTTGGAGAGCATATCAGCCGGAGAGAAAGACAGAATTTGCATGTGCAGAGCCTAAAAGCATGTGTGTGGGTGAGATAAAAAAATATATAGTGCACAACAGTACAGTATGAAAGAGAGAGTAAATGAGAATGTATGTGAATTTCACTTTAAAAGGTTAATTGAGGTAAAAGGAATTTCACTTTAAAAGGTTAATTGACACTGACTGGGACATGTTCCGGCATAGTTCTGATGACATCAACGTATTTACAGAAGGGGTTGTGGGATTAGTCAGGAAACTAGCAGATGATACTGTACCAAAAAAACAGAAAATCAGAACATTCCCCAATCAGAAGCCGTAAGTGGATAAAACCATCCACGATGCTCTGAGATCTCGCACCTCTACAGGACTTGCATCGGGCAATATGGACCTGTATAAGGCTGCATCTTCCAACGTTCGGAAAGCGGTGAAGTAGGCGAAGCAATGCTACGGGAGGAAACTAGAGTCACAGCTCAGACAGGGTGACTCTAGGAGCCCATGGCAGGAAGTAAGGACAAAAGTCTCCTTATCCCAGTTGATAATCCCCACATGCCTTAAAGAGTCGATCATTGGTCCTGTCCCAAAAAAAACATCCTGCTTTCATCAACAATTATAGCCCTGACTTCAGTAGTTATGAAGTGCTTTGAGCAGCTGGTCAGAGACTTCATCACCTCTTCACTACCCAACACACTTGACCTTTTACAGTTTGCTTATCGTTCATCTTAAACTGATGATCTTTCACCTCCTTCACACATCTCTCACTCACCTGGACACTAGGGAGGTGAATTATGTTAAAATGCTCTTTGTAGATTACAGTTCATCATTTAATACTGTAATTCCCTCTACACTCACCACCAAGCTGAAGTACCTGGCTCCTACCACCTGACTGGCAGACCACAGGCAGTAAGAATGGGCAGACATATCTCAGCCGCTCCCAGCACTAGAGTGCCCCAGGGTTGTGTTCTGAGCCCCTTGCTGTACTCATTGTACT
The DNA here is from genome assembly GCA_011419295.1 of Clarias macrocephalus. Classification (NCBI taxonomy): domain Eukaryota; kingdom Metazoa; phylum Chordata; class Actinopteri; order Siluriformes; family Clariidae; genus Clarias; species Clarias macrocephalus. The sequence goes on from JAAGKR010000393.1 coordinate 172,234, forward strand.
TACGACTGTGTGGCCATCACCATCATAAAGTTTGCTGACAATACTGTCGTGGTGGGCCTGATCTCTGACAACAACGAGACGGTGGCCTACCTAGAGGAGATTGGAAAACTGGAGAACTGGTGCTACAGAAACAATCTCCTTCTAAATGTCAGCAAGACAAAGGAGTTAAAAGTGGACTTAAGTACAAAACAGAAAAGGAACTACCCCATGATCAATGAAAACCCAGTGGAGAGAGTGGACAGCTTCCGATGCTTCTGTGTTCATATCACGCAGGACCTGTCATGGTTCTGTCACATCAACAACTTGATAAAAAAGGCCCGGCAGCATCTCTACCACCTCAGACACTTGAGAGAGTTTAGACTGCCCTCCAGGATGAGAAACCTCATGACCTGGTTCGGGAACAGCACCATACAGAACAGACGAGCTCTACAGAAGGTGGTGCGATCAGCTGAGCACATCATCCGCACCAAGCTTCCTGACCTGCATTCAATCTACAGCAACCTGACCAAGGCCAGGAAGATTGTGAAGGCCAAGATCATGAGAGGACTGTTCTCTCTGTTGCGGTCAGGTAAGCGCTTCTACTCCCTGAAGGCCAACACAGAGAGACTAATGTAGCGCTTTCTTCACCCTTTAATAGGAGGATAGTGCCCTGAGCTCGTAAACTTTATTTCCCTAGGTTGATTTATGAGCACCCAATTTAAATTTGAGTAAAGATAGATTGGACTCTATTAGCAAAACACTCACTCACCTCCTTCTATATTGGCTACTGTGTCACCTAACCTAAAATATAAAATAAATCACAACAACAATTATGTCCCCAAATTGCTGCCAAATTTATTATATGAGGAAATAAATAAATAAATGAATGAAATAAAAATAAGTAACAGTACTTTTGTTAACTCAAATCCAATACTATTCAAATTATATATTGCAAAAATGAGCAACTCAATATGGCAGTCTCTCAATAACTTAACACAAAATATACTGATACCGGTACAGTCTTCAACATTTGAATATGCTCCTTATCCTATATATCTGCTTTCAATACTCAATATGTAGGCTGGCTCACAGCTAACTGCAATGAGCAACAGGAGTCAGTCCATCCAGTAATATGAAACATGCCTTCCTCCCTTGTTGCCAAAGAAACTGCCAGGCTTTCTCCTGGTCACCTGGAGCGCTATATTGGAAATCTGGAAGAGTCTTTGTCCAGACTAGTTGGTTAGTAAGCCTGTAGAACTATTCAAACAACGCCAACTTTCTCGAGTCAACATTTATTAAAAGGGCTTATTACTTCTACTACTACTGCAGTACATTGAGATGTAGCGGGTACAACAACAGGAGTAACTAGCACAATTACGTAACCGTAAAGCCGTAAACCGTAAAAACTGGACTTTTCCTTTGTAATGTCTCTGTGTCAGCTGGTTTATGAGCACAGCCTCTAGCTTGCTCTCCCCTCTCCCTTGTCGTGCTTCTCTCAAGTCCCGTCCCACACCCAATCACACTACAGCACCACTGTCATGACACTGCATCTTCCAATCACAGCAAAGAAATTAAAAACCATTGGTTGTCCTCAGCACAAAGCACATGGCACTCAGCACACTGCAACCAAACTATAGAACACATATTAATACTTACACAAATTACTCCCGTGGACCCGAACACCAAATAAAGAAAATGAACACAAAAATTCTTACTAAAATTTCCACAATTCTATATTTTCTATATTGTACACCTAGATTTGTCTTATTTTTCTTATATTTTTCTTATATTGTACAGTGGCCAAATGTTTTGAGAATGACACGAATATTATTTTTCACAAAGTTTGCTGCTAACCTGCTTGTAGATCTTTGTTTCAGTTGTTTCTGTGATGTACTGAAATATAATTACAAGCACTTCATACGTTTCAAAGGCTTTTATCGACAATTACATGACATTTATGCAAAGACTCAGTATTTGCAGTGTTGGGCTTCTTTTTCAGGACCTCTGCAATTCGACTGGGCTGCTCTCAAATCAACTTCTGGGCCAAATCCTGACTGATAGCAGCCCATTCTTTCATAATCACTTCTTGGAGTTTGTCGGAATTAGGGGTTTTTTGTTTGTTCACCCGCCTCTTGAGGATTGACCACAAGTTCTCAATGGGATTAAGATCTGGGGAGTTTCCAGGCCATGGACCCAAAATTTCAAGGTTTTGGTCCCCGAGCCCCTTAGTTATCACATTTGCCTTATGGCACGGTGCTCCATCGTGCTGGAAAATGCATTGTTCTTCACCAAACTGTTGTTGGATTGTTGGAAGAAGTTGCTGTTGGAGTGTGTTTTGGTACCATTATTTATTCATGGCTGTGTTTTTGGGCAAAATTGTGAGTGAGCCCACTCCCTTGGATGAGAAGCAACCCCACACATGAATGGTCTCAGGATGCTTTACTGTTGGCATGACACAGGACTGATGGTAGCGCTCACCTTTTCTTCTCCGGACAAGCCTTTTTCCAGATGCCCCAACCAATCTGAAAGAGGCTTCATCCGAGAATATGACTTTGCCCCAGTCCTCAGCAGTCCATTCGCCATGCTTTTTGCAGAAGATCAATCTGTCCCTGATGTTGTTTTTTGGAGAGAAGTGGCTTCTTTGCTGCCCTTCTTGACACCAGGCCATTTTCCAAAAGTCTTGGCCTCACTATGCGTGCAGATGCGCTCACACCTGCCTGCTGGCATTCCTGAGCAGCTCTGCACTGGTGGCACTCCGATCCCGCAGCTGAATCCTCTTTAGGAGACGATCCTGACGCTTGCTGGACTTTCTTGGATGACCTGAAGCCTTCTTAACAAGAATTGAACCTCTTTCAATCTTAGTAGCCACAATATCCTTGCCTGTGAAGCCATTTTTATGCAACGCAATAACGTTTCTTTGCAGGTCACCATGGTTAACAATGAAAGAACAATGATTTCAAGCATCAGTCTGCTTTTAACATGTCAAGTCTGCCATTCTAAACCAATCAGCCTGACATAATGATCTCCAGCCTTGTGCTCATCAACATTCTCACCTGAGTTAACAAGACGATTACTGAAATGATCTCAGCAGGTCCTTTAATGACAGCAATGAAATGCAGTGGAACGTTTTTTTCGGGATTAAGTTAATTTTCATGGCAAAGAAGGACTATGCAGTTCATCTGATCACTCTTCATATCATTCTGTAGTATATGCAAATTGCTATTATAAAAACTTAAACAGCAACTTTTCCAATTTCCAATATTTATGTAATTCTCAAAACTTTTGGCCATGACTGTATATTTTGTATTTTACATATATTTTATTCTTTCTTAGTTAAATTTACTTTTTATTAGTTTTAGTAAAGTTTTTCATATTTATTTCCTATGAATAGTGTTTATTTTAAGGTCAAGGGCAGTCGTCTTAGCATTTCAATGCATATCATACTGTGTACATACTGTGTATGTGACAAATAAAGTTTTAATTTGAATTGATCTGAATCCCGCATGCAATATGGTCGCTCAATCAGAACACCGCACAGGACTAAACCATTTTTGCACACTGTGCATTTATGGACATTTGCACACAACCTAGACATTTATGGACATTACATATCTACACAAAAATGCACATTTGCACACACCCTGGACATTTCTATTTCATTTTTGCTTATTTTTGCACATTGCACATTAATGGACATTACTTCTACACATTCATGCATATTTGCACCCCCCTCAGACATTTTTATTAAAATTTTATGTCAATTTCCACAACAGTTTCTATATTTTCTATATTTATACAGCCAAATGTTCTATATTTTGTACAGCTATGTTTTTTTTTATTATTATATTTTTTATATTTTGTGCTTATTTCCTATAGGTAAAGTTTTTCTGTATTTTATTCCATCATTTATTTCTTATTGATAATCTTGTTTTTTTTAAGGTCACACACAGTATAAGCATTTCACTGCATATCGTACAGTGTATGACTGTGTATGTGACAGGGTCTGGGGTTTTAAATGCACTCTATTTATAAGAGATCAGAAGGACTGGAGATGGTCAACTGAATGCTTGTGGAGAGGTTTACAGTTTAGAGCTCAGTCTCTAACAGAGTTAGAACAGAGTTACCCAGTGTATTATCAGTTCCTTAAAATAAAAAACCACAAATGGGGTATTTTTTCTTCTTCTCATTTTCACACATGCACATGAAGTGCTGTGAAAAAGTGCACATGCCTGGACATTTGGATTCTGTGTTAACTTCACTTTTCACATTATAATTTCTTATGTCTATTTTATGCCAAAACATGACTGTTTCTTTATTTATTGTCAATTTCAATGTTAATAGTAAGTTAGTACTAGTAATAGTAATATAGTTCAAATAAATTTTGTCCGAATTTAAGGATGCATTGTAAGGTTATCTCATATTTGTAACAATGCGGGCCTCTTAGGGGCAGAACCGCGCATAAATACTCTGGACTATTCAGAACGGTCAGATTCGCAGGCTGCTACCCCACGGAGTTGTGAACAGGCAGAGGTGCGGCCAGGTAGACACGTGGTTGCCAGGCAACGCCCACATCTGGCGTCATGTTTATTTAAATATCCTGATACCTCTGCACTTCGCGCAATCATTTAGGTAGCACTGGTAACGTATCCGGGCTAGAGAAAAGCAAATAAAGAATGAGAGAGAGAGAGAGAGAGAGTTTTTTTAGTTACCAGAGCCCCATCTGTTCTTGTGTTGACAGCAGAGCCTTGTTTATGTTGTGTTTCAGTTTTCTTCTGTTTCCTTTTAAGTTTTGTGTGTAATAATCCCACACTATCACCAAACGGAATGGTCTTTCTGTGCTTGTCATAAGCACTCTCACAAACTCCTATTTCATTTACCCCCTCTGAAGCCCTGCCTTAGGGCTTTTTTAAACATCATAACATATTGTAATTCCACTCTCCATACTGCACCACAAAACAATATTCTATGAATTTTTTCTCGTCTTTATACCCATTGTCATTGTGTCTCCTGATTCTTATATTGACTGTTTCCTATAGCTAGTATCCAGACGAATATACACACAAAAAAAAGCTGATGTCTGTCAGAACCCTCGTTTTTAGCTATGTGTTCCCAATCATCTGTCTGAAAGCTTACAAATGCTATCTTTGCTGATAATGAACAGAAAACTTCGGACACATCATAAAGATGTGTGTGTGTGTGTGTGTGTGTGTGTGTGTGTGTGTGTGTGTGTGTGTGTGTGTGTGTCTTTCCTCATATCTTAATCCTATATATATATATATGGCATAATATATAATATGGCCTATATATATATAAAATATGTCATGCCGTTTAGGAAAATAGTCATGAGAGAACTTAATAAAAACACTGAATATATTGAATGAAACGTGAGAATATTGAATGGATTCTGAATATATTGATTGAATATTGAATGAAGTCTGAATATATTGAATGAATTCTGAATATATGGATTGAAAACTGATATATTGAATGAAAAGTCTGAATATATTGAATGAAACATGACGTCATCGAAACACAGCGCCATCTTTAGAAAGGATGAGTGAGTCGGCGAGAAACTTGGTTGCTGCAATTCTGAGAAATGGAGAGATGGTCAACACATTGGTGAGAGCGTGTGCGGCCCAAAGTGGTGGCGCAAGCCGCACTCAGCATCAGACTACGGATGAAGAAATGTATTCGCTATTTCACTGCGGAAGACCAGTCACAGACCGCTGTGAAGTTGGTTTTATATTGGACAATCGCCACACATTCAAGATTATTCCTTCAATATTTTGAGAAATAAACACACAAAAATGACAAATCGACAGTCGACAGTAGAAACACTGATCACAACCCCTGCAACTGGTTGGCAAAATGGCCAAAGAGCAGCTCAATTTTTTTCTCAAGCGGACAAAAGCTTTTATTACAGGGTTATGGAGAATTTAAAAGTAATTATTAAATACGTGAGTGCTGCCCGTGTTACATGTTGTGTATGTATGTATGTATGTATGTGTCCAACTGGACTATCACCCACTCTATCATTGCTAATAACTGCAACCATTCTCTTTGCAATTTTCAGTTTAATAGTTTTTTATTATTATTTTTTTATATGTTGAGTTTACAATCAATATATTCAGAATCCATTCAATATTCTCACGGTTCATTCAATATATTCGGAATCCATTAAATATATTCAGACTTTTGATTCAATATATATAGAGTTTCAATCAATATATTCGGGATCCATTTAATATTCTCACTGTTCATTCAATATATTCAAAATCCATTCAATATTTAAAGAGTTTCTGTAAGGGACTACCACCAGAGGTCACTGTGCGCACATGTTTGTTTTTGTTTTGTAGTTTTTGTTTTTGCTGGAGCTCACCTGAACCGAGGTAGCTCATTAGTATTGTTATAAATAGCTGGATGTTCTGGGAAACTGGGTCGAGCATTAATCCTGTCAGTGGGCATGTCTTCAGTTCGGTTCGGTTCGGTTCTGTTCTGTTCTGTTCTGGTTATGTTTTATTTTACTTATGTTACTTTACTTGGGCTCTGTTTTGTTCTGTGGTTTGAGTATTGTGTAAGTGTATTTTTTGGTGTATTTTGTGGATTTGTTTGTGTACTGTGCGGTGTGTTTTCTGTGTATTTCCTAGGCCACCAGTATGTCCCCCCTAGTTTCCTGTGTGCTCCCCTAGCTTTCCAGTATATTTCCCTAGCTTTCCTGTGTGCTCCCCTATGCTTCCAGTGTGCTCCCCTAGTCTTTAGTGTGTGTGTGTGTGTGTGTGTGTGTGTTCTCCCCGTCTTTAGGACTCCAGTTCCGTCCCGTCTCTCGTCTTCCAGTTCCGCGCAGTTCCTAGTCTTCCAGTCCCGTGCAGTTCCTAGTCTTGCAGTCCCGTGTCAGTCCTAAGCCTCCGTGTCAGTCCTAAGCCTCCGTGTCAGTCCGAAATGCTGATAATCATGTGGAATGCTGAAAGAGACTGTGTGTGTTTTGTCCAAAGTCCAAGTATGTTTTGTTCATTCCTTTTTGTTAATTAAAGACTTTTATGTTTAAAAACAACCCATCTGCGCTTATGCTTGCTTTTTCTGCCCACGGCAATAACACCCGCCCGAACTGCCTGTCATACCAGTTCGTGACAGTTTCAATCAATATATTCAGAGTTTTCATTATGTTCTCTCATGGATATTTTCCTAAACGGCATGCTATATATAGGATATGCGAAGAATTAATAATTGCCAGTAATGTATATGTGAGAAATACAGGCTGAACTTAACTACACAGGACGTTCAGACCAGGGTATCCAGGTTCACTATTAACACATGACAAATCATAGCAGTTTTTGACAATTTAGTGCAAGTCATGACTGGCTTACTGTGGCAAAAGAGCAATTGAATTTCCATGAACACCTGATGGAGCTCCACAACTCCTGGATAAGAAATATTTATTGCAATATTTTTGTTCTTTCCCTACTACAGAAAACAAACAGACTTATGTAGCTATTTAAGCTTTCTTTTGCTGTAGCTTTAGCACATGGATCAGTGATGTGCTTCACAAGCTCATATGAGCTTTTATTCACAATTTTGTGGATTCATTCAACTTAAACTAGATGTAACTTTCACTGTTCCTTTATTCAAACTTTTCAAGAAAGTAATGCAATTTAAATTAATCTGCTTAGGTTGTGGGGCACCTGGAGCCTGTCTCAGGAAGCTTAGGGCACAAGTAAACGATGCCCGGTCAAACACACTCACACATCCAATCATATCCCCATGGGCATTCGGCCTGCACTGCATTTTTTGAGTGTGTAAGAAAGCTTGAATTCAATCAAGGACACACAAAGCATGCATACCATGCAAATGGTACACATGTGGGCTGAGAATGAACTAGATCACTAAATCCAGCTGATCAAGGCGATTATGCTAACCACTAAACCACAGTGCTGCATTTTTCAAACAGTAACAGAATCAAGGTCAACTTGACATGTTTCCTGTTTTTTTTTCCCAGATGTTTTCTAATTTTGTATTTTTTTCTGTATTTGCATTTTTAAAAAATTATTTTACATTATTTCTTTTAAATTTGTTAAACATGTGTTTCCTTCATTGTAGTATGTTTGCTCCTGTCGGTCTAAATACCGTCAATTTCCTAGTCAGTGTTCTAGGTTCTAAAAAAATAAATGCTACAAATAAAACTTTCTTCTGACTAACTAGGCTTTTCTTCTGATTGACTGCAATCACTGTTAATAATAAATAATTTATAAAACTGGTAATAACATTTAGAGTGGCTATGTTGGTAATTTTAAAGCGCCTTTAATAATAATAATAATAATAATAATAATAATAATAATAATAATAATACTGTTACTGTGTGGTATGAAAAATATCCTCACATTAGGGCTTGTGCAGCGAAACAGAATATAAAAAGAAAGATGAATTCTGCTTTCAGGAAATTACAATTAAACACAGTTAAACAGATATAATAGATAGCCCTTTATTATATAAAAATATATTATTAGAATAATTATAGAATTATGTTAGCACATTTATTTGATTTTGAATGTAAATGGCATGCATGTAAATCTATATGCATTGTTAAACACTCTGTATTATGTGCCTGAAATGCTCAGTTCACAGTGCATAAGGCACTTCATGACATGTATGTACAGAAGAGTTCAGATTAAGTGTTTATAACCCATTTTAAGGAAAACATGTTAAATAGTAGCTTCCCCAATGTGATCCTACTGTATACTACTACTATTATAATAAAAAATTATTATAATGACATACCCGAGGAATAAAACTGTGATGAGAGTAAAAAATACATATGGCTTCAGTAGTCCTAAACTCATTGTGCTGCTCTTCTTTTGAGTCGTTTACTCGGCAGTGACAGAAGACGTCTGGTTGGTTGTGGTTATGTGTGTGTATATGTTTGACAGAGAGAGAGAGAGAGAGAGAGAGAGAGAGAGAGAGAGAAGACCTGCACTATTGTTTTGTTGAAAGGACAGGTCACAATTTTAAATTTAATGTTGCATTTGTCACAGTTTTTATTCAGACTTTTTTTTTCAACATAGTTACTGATTTTTTTTTTCTTGAGCACAAAAAGAGAAAGAGAAAACAAAAAGCAGAACAATGGCTCAGCACATAGACTAAAAAATCCAACTAGCAAACAAAATGTTGGCATAATGAGTATTTCTTAGTAATCTGGACAATAAGACATGAAAAAGCTGACTGAACTAGTGAAAACAAGTTCATTAAAAATGCTGGATCAACTAAGGTTTAATTACTGAACAGACTTTCTAATGCAAGTTACATGCACAGTTGGTTTGGACGTTTGAACATGTGCGCTGTTATGTTTCTGAAGTTGGCGCATGCGTGGTGAGTGCCGCAAGCATTTAGAACGTCATGTGGATTAGCATGTGGAGCTCCATCTCACAACTGCATCTTTTAAACTTTAGTAAGTGCATATATTTATATCGAAGTCCTAGGAATTCTCTTAACATAAATGAACGTTATTATACGGCACTTTTTGTGCTTGGTGCAATTGTTTATTTAACGTTAGACAGTGAAAAATCTGAAAGGCTTTCTAATAACTGTTCAAAACTCTGTATTCAAAATATGCAGTATTTGTGCCAAGAATGTGTTTGTAAATTTTGCATTTTACGTTTCCGAACACATTCTCTCAATATTCTCCCGGATAAACGCATTTCCAGATTTCCCTGCAAGACCTCAAACTTTGCCATTTCATAAACATTGGTGAAGTGATGAAGGGTTTGAGCTGGGAGATGTGGAATACCGGGTGGATCCGGAGCGCCGCAGGCAGCTGGAGCCGGTAGGTGACAGGATTGATAAAGAGGGTGTTGCGATATGGACCAATGAACCTGGGTGAGAGCTTTTTGGATTCAGTGTAGAGGTGTAGGTTCTTTGTAGACAGCCATACCTTGTCACCTGTGTGGTACAATCGTCCCGAGGGTGTCGACGGCGATGTTGTGAAGCGTAGCGAATGTTGGCGCGCTGGATGGCCTCTTTGGCTTGAATCCAGGACCGTCGACACCTTCGGACCAACTGTTGGGCTGAGGGTACTTCAACCTCCGGTTCTTGATGTTCGAACATCGGAGGCTGGAAACCCTGGCATACCTCAAATGGGCTCAACTTCGTGGCGGAGGAGACGTGGAGGTTGTGAGACAGTTCTGCCCAGATGAGGTAGCGGGCCCAGGAGCGCTGGCGGTCGGCTATGAAACATCTCAGGTAGCGCTCCAGTTGTTGGTTGGCCCGTTCCGTCTGACCATTAGTCTGGGGATGGTAGCCCGAGGAGAGACTGCAGGTAGAATTGATCAGACGGCAGAAGGCCTTCCAGAACCGTGCAGTGAACTGGGGCACCCTGTCCGAGACGATGTCCTTTGGGAACCCATGCAGACGGACTATGTGCTCTAGTATCAGCTTGGCTGTCTTTTTAGCTGATGGGAGTCCGGTGAGGGCCACCAGGTGCACAGCTTTGGACAACCGATCCACTATGGTCATGACAATGTTCTTTCCTTCAGAGACCGGCAGGCCTGTGATGAAATCAACGGCAATGTGCATCCAGGGTCGACGAGGAACTGGGAGTGGTTGGAGCTCCCCTGGTGTGGGTTGGTTGGAGGTCTTGGCCCTGGCCATTGAGGGCCACCGGAAGGCGCGCTGGATGTACTGAGGGGTGCACTGCGTGCCTGGGTGCCCTGACAGCGGCGAGGAATGACCCCACTGGATGACGTCGGCCTTGATGTTCCCGGGTACGTAGAGTCGTCCAGGCGGCACACTTGCCGGTTCGGTCTCCGTGGCTTGTGCCTGGCGAACCCTCGTCTCCAGTTCCCAACGGAGCGGGGCGATGATCTTGGAGGGTGGCAGGACAGACGCGGGGTCCGCCCGGGGGACGTCCCCCTCATGTTGTCGAGAGAGGGCGTCAGCCTTGATGTTCTTTGACCCCGGGCGGTAGGATAGGTGGAAATTATAATGCTCGAAGAACAGAGCCCACCGCGCCTGCCTTGGGTTGAGCTGTTTCAGGTTTTTGATGGAGATGAGGTTTTGGTGGTCGGTCCAGACAATAAACAGTTCTTTGGCGCCCTGGAGCCAGTGTCACCATTCCTCCAATGCCCACTTTATGGCCAGCAGCTCGCAGTCCCCTACCCCGTATCGCTGCTGAGTGGGGTCAAATTTTTTGGAGAAGAAACTACAAGGGTGTAGTTTCTGGTCTGGACCCCGCTGAGAGAGAACAGCTCCAGCGCCCACCTCTGAAGCGTCCACCTCCACAACGAACTGTTGGTTAGCGTCTGGATGGAGGAGAATTGGAGCTGTGGTGAATCGATGGCAAAGCCTGTGGAAGGCGGTGATGGCAGTGGAGTTGAGTTGAAAGTGATGAGGTGATGGGCGAGTCAGAGCGGTTAAAGGTGCTGCGACTGTACTGTAGTCCCGGATAAAGCGACGATAGAAGTTTGCAAACCCAAGAAACCGTTGAAGTTGTCTGAGAGTCTTGGGTAGGGGCCAATGACGTACAACCTCCAGTTTCTGTGGGTCCATGGCCACACCCTGGTACGAGATGACAAAACCCAGGAACGTGGTGGAGCGCTTGTGAAAAGCGCACTTCTCCAACTTACAGTACAGTCGATGGGCGAGCAATCTCTTGAGGACCGCCCTGATGTGTTGGATGTGCTCTTCGGCGGTGCGGGAGTAGATGAGGATATCACCTAGGTAGACAAATACCCATCGTCCCAACATGTCCCGGAGCACGTCATTAATAAAGCTTTGAAAAGCTGCTGGAGCATTACAGAGTCCGAAAGGGATGACTAGGCTTTCGTAATGTCCAGTAGGGGTTATAAATGCTGTCTTCCACTCATCGCCCTCTCTGATATGCACCAAGTTGTAGGTGCTCCGGAGGTTTTTTATGGTGATGATGTTTAGTCCCCGATAATCGACACAGGGACGTAATTCGCCCGAACTCTTCTTTACGAAGAAAAATCCCGCGGCGGCAGGAGAGGAGGAGGGTCGGATGGTACCTTGGCGGAGAGCGGACGACACATACTCCTCCATCGCCCGCGTCTCGGTGGGAGAGAAAGAGTATAGACGGCCGGGGGGTGGAGCGGAGCCCGGCTGGATCTCAATCGCCAGGTCACAGGGGCGATGAGGAGGAAGGTGGGTGGCGCGTCTCTTACAAAAGACCTCAGCCAGGTCCCGATATGCAGTGGGGATGGCCTGGTGTCGACATCGGGGACCTCGGACTCCCTAGAGCACGTCCCAGCCGGCGCCCATAGGCAGAGTTCGAGGCAGGTCGGCCCCCATTATAGGATCCGGTTTTGAGACCAGGAGGTGAGAGGGTCGTGTTGGAGCAGCCATGGATATCCGAGGATGATGGGTGGCGAATAGATGGAGGTGAGGTGAAAACGGATTGATTCTTGGTGTTGATCAATGGTGAGGGTGATGGGTCGAGTCTGGGTGGTGATAGGGCTGGTGTAAAGGGGCCGACCGTCTATGGATGTTATTCAAATGGGCTGGGATAACGCCTCAGTCTCCACCCCCAATCTTTTGGCGTAGGAGGAGTCAATAAAGTTTCCGGCGGCACCGGAGTCGATGAATGTGGAGCTTTGGACTCGTTTGTGGCCAAATTGGAGGTGTACCTGAACCATGAGACGCGAGATGCTGGGTGTGGTGGTGGCGAGATGGAGGTGACCCGGTGAGCTGCCCCCCTGATTCACCGGGCCTGGTCGTTTCCCGGGCGTGAGGGGCATATCGCCCGATGATGGGCTGCTGACCCACAATAGGCGCAGAGTCCCTCCCTGAAACGTGGTTCTCGCTCTGCAGGGTTCAAGGAGGCGCGTCCTAATTGCATGGGTTCCCCGGCTCCCGTGTCAACCACGGCGGGAGGTGGAGACCCGGCAGAACGGTAATGGTGAAAGCTGGTGATCGGGGCGTGGAATGTGAGAAGAGGGGCGTGATGGGCGGCAGGGTTCGGGGAGCTGGCTTCGGGCGAGCAAGAAAGCGCTGGCTTCGGGCGAGCAAGCAAGCGCTGGTCGATCCGGAGGGCAAGCTGGACCAAACCCTCCAGGGTAGCTGGAAGCTCTCGCCCGGCGAGCTCATCCTTGATGCGAGACGCCAGTCCTTCATAGTAAGCCGTCCGGAGGGCGGCATCTCCCCAGGTGGTCTGCATGGCGAGGGTGCAAAAGTCTGCAGTGTAACGGCTCATGGGCGACCCACCCTGCCGCAGATGGTACAGTTTGCTGTCGGTCTCCACCTCAGCAGCAGGATGCTCAAAGGTCAGCTTTAACTGGCGGGTGAACTCTCCATATGAGTAGGCCGTATCTGAATCTGACCTAAGAACCGCCGTGGCCCACTCAGCTGCCTGCCCGGACAGCAGCGAGATGAGGAGTGCAACGCGCAGTCGGTCTGTGGAGGACCTGGTGGGATTGAACTCAAACACAAGATCCAAAGATGTTAAAAACACACTGCACTTCCCATCTGTGCCATCCCATTTATCCGGTAAGGCTATGAACACATAAGAAGAGGAAAGGGGGGGGAAGGGGGCGGCACCGTCGCCGCCGCGGTGGGCGTGGCAACAGCCGGCTGAACAGCCGCCTCGCGGAGGGTCACGTTCTCCTGCCGTAGCTCCGCAACCTCGCGGCGCAAAACCACGACATCTTGGAGCTCCTTACGGAGAAAAGCAACTTCACCACGAAGCTTATTGATCAGCTCGGCATGCTGGTCAACCACACTGCAGAGGCGGACAAACTCCGCTGGGTCAACTGTTTTGGGCTCAGTCATTCTGTCACGAGCGACCGAGGGGAGAAGACAAAAACCTTAGCAGGTAGCCCGTGTTGCGTGAACGGTAGACCCAAACGCGGAAGTAGCGCGAGCAGGCAGGATAACTACGCGTTTAATCTCAGAACTCTCTTACACGAAGAGCAAGGATTTACACAAATAAACCCGCGTTCTAGCGACACACACTCAATCGAGGAAGCAAACCGAATTGGTAAGTACTCACGTGAGAATCGGTAACGCATCGGCAAAGGCATAAATTGAACTCAATGACTGAGCGATTTGACGCGCCATCTTGTTTCCTTTTATGCTTTCCTGAAAGCGCGACCGTCTTCCTTCCGGGACCTCGTGCCAGTCGCGGAGTGACTGTGCATGACAGAACTAAAGTTCAAAAGTTTTAGATCTGTATTATTTTTTGTTTTTAAAGAGGTTAATGTACATCAATGCTAAATTTATTTGATCAAAATTAAAAGACAACATTTATTTGATATGGTAAAACAGGAATAATGTGAAATAATGTTAGAATTTAAAATAACTGTTTTCTACTGGAATGTACTGTATTTAAAACTGTAATTTATTGCTGACATTACTTAAGTCTTTAGTGTCACATGATCTTCAGAAATCCCTCTAATATGAGGATCTGATCATGAGAAAATTTCTTGATATTTTTGTATAGAGAGTTATAACTTTTTTGCCAATTTTAATAATAATAATATTACTGTTATCCTATAAAAATGTCTAATATCGTTATTCAGTCCTGGGGGGAAAAGTTATTGTTTCCACAAAACTCAATAAATGTTTCTTGATCATTATGAATGATTTAAAGAAATTGAGTGATTTCTGAGGATCATGTGACACTGAAGACTGATGCAGAAAATACAGCTTTACATCCCAGCAATAAACATCTTTTAATACATTCCAATAGAAAAAAAGCTGTTTTGAATTATAATATTTCACATTATTCCTGTTTTTAATGTATTTCTGGACAAATAAATGTAGCCTTCTTGAACATAATTGTGCGAGTTCAGTGAGATCTGCTATGACGCACAGTTCTTCTCTAACCTAGGAAAAAATATAAGAAATAAAGACATAGTATTTACCTCTTATAGAAATGTAGATTCAAGCTTTAGCAGCCATAGAACAAGAAAACATAAAAATAAAACAGTCAAAGATTTCAGATTAATGCATAAGGAATCAGAAAAAATCTTGGATGAAACTTCACCTTGTGCAAATCTAGAATTGAGAAAACGGGCCATAGAAAGATTTGATGCTGAGACACTTGAGCACAAACTTGAACATCTTTTTTTCTATGCAAACAGTATTGCATATTTCAAAATCATTCTCTCATCATTAGAGTCTTCCTAACGTAAAATTTTATGAATACCTGCAAGTTTAGGTGACAATGCATAACATTAGCTCAGAGACAACTGATTTTAAGGATTTATGAGATGTTTCTTTCTGTACATTTTGTCTACATTAATCTAGTAGGATCCAAAACTATCATGAAACAAAAAGAAATATAACAACATAGAAAAGATGGATGTCAAAAGTGAATTTTTGTACTCTTTATTACAGTAGGACAGTACTCCTGATGGTGGACAGACCAGAGGGATGAAAGTGGGAGTTCCTATTGTGATTGAAGATGATGACTCCCCTACGAGTTTGACCAGTGTCATAAACGTTGCTGTTGTGTTGGAAGAAGATATTGTTTTGCCAGATGCCCCAGATCCGAAATCTGCTGTTGCTTAACTTGTTTTGCTATTTTTTAAAATTATTATTTATTATTATTTTTTAAATTATTTTGTACCTTTTTCCTTGTTTTATAAAGTTTAGACAGTGAAAAGCATTTTTGCCATGTTTCTTTAGGTTTCATTTGATTTAAAAGTCAAGGAACGTGGCTGTAATGTGTTACTTTTGGTTTAAAATAAAGTTTAGAAGAAAATTTCAAGCATGCAATTACAGCCTTTTTTCATTACATTGTGTTAAATGTTGATTTAAAAAAACTGTTTCAGTAAACTTAAACACATCTTTTAAACCCCGGATATCAAAAATGTGACAAGTTCACATTTATTAAATTAATAAGTCTTTTAAACTATCAAAACACTTTAAACTTAATGAAAGAACATAAATTGTAAAACATGTGACCTTACTCAGTAAATTGAGTTAAGTCAACAACCTGGTTTAACTTGAGTTAACTCAAAAGCTGTGCAGCAAGTTGCCTTGAAATTTTGAGTCAACATTTTATTTTTACAGTGTATGTGGACATGAAAGAAAATAAAGAATATAAGTAAATACATAGATAAGCAAATATCTACGTGAACGGCCGAAAATAGTATTCCTACACTGGCTTATACACTGTAAAAAAAAAAACAAAAAAAAAAAAACTAGCCACCACAACATAAAAAAGTTTAGTAACAAGTTGCACAGCTTTTTTAATTTTACTCACCTTTTAGAGGAATTTGCTGGCCAAACTAAACATTTCACATTGCTGTTTAGTTGACACAACATGTATCCAGTTCAAAAATTTAAGTTGACTCAACTTTCGGAAATTCAGATATTTAAGTCAGCTCAAGTATTTTAGCTTTTAGGTCACTGATGTAGTTCAAGTGATTGTTTTTCAAAAAAAAAAAAAGTCAGTATAACAATATCCCAACAATTAAAACAACAAACTTCAAAATAGGGTTAGTGCATAAGTCCCTTACAGATTTAGAATTTTTCAAAAACAACAGATTCCAACGAGGTCATTTAGATTGTAAGGATTCAATATCAAGCCAAATTGAGACATGGTCAGATATAAACCTGCCAACACCCGAAGATGAACAGCCAATTGATACAGTCTGATTCTTGGAAAATCTAAGCCCCCCCTCAGAACTGGTCATCTGGAGTTTTGCTGTCTTTAAACAAGGTTTCCTTTTGCTCCAAATAAAAGAACCAGCCTTCAAGCACTTTGATATCCTTCTTATATAGTAGAATATGGATCATTTGTAAAGGATAGAGTAACCTGGGTAGGACATTCTGTCAGCGGGTTCTGCCCAGCTGCATGGTCTCCTCCTGATTAGTTGGTGTTGGAGGAGAGGATGGGCGGAACATAAGTGGGAGGAGCTGGCAGGCGTGGCTCTCGCGGGGAATCCGTGAACGTGGACCGAGCTGTTGAAACCTGAAGACGCTGCATTTGGGCTGTGATGTCCGCGAGTGTCTGCCTGGTGGTGACAAGCTCCTCCTGATGTTTAACAAGGAGAACGCCTTGATTCTCCAGTGCTTGCCTCATCCTGTCAACTCCTGCTGGATCCATAGTGGCCAGATTATTCTGTCAGTAAATGTGGCTTTCGTTATCTGCTGAGGTAGATCCAGATGCAGGTGCGGAGGCTGAGCCGGCGCTGCACTCAGGTTGTAGAACAAGTATGTGCGCGCAGGTCCGTTGGAGGAGCGTCGAGTCGATTCGCTGCTGAAGAGGAGGGGCGTGCGCGTTGGGTCGAGGGCAGTTGAGACGTGAAGATCAGCCATGGTCGAGAAAACATGCACGTTGGGTCGAGAACCGTTAAATCCGGGAGCATGGTGTCCGTGCCGAGACGTGAAGATAAGCCGTGGTCGAGAGAGCGCGCGTTGGGTCAAGAGCCAGTAAATCCGTGAGCGTGGCGGCCGTGCCGAGACGTGAAGATAAGCCGTAGAGACAACATGAGACAACGGGGAAAAACGAGAAACGAAACAAGACTTCGGTAACGTGATCACAATCAAAAACAAACGCGAGAGAATTGGCTTGAGCACTCAATAATCTGGCGAAGAATTGATGTGCTGCGCTTCCCTATAAACCCAAGGAAATCAGCGCCGGATGAGAAACCAGTGTGCAGGTGGGGCGGTCCGGGGGTGTGGGAAATCTCATGACAGCGTGGGAAAACAAACCAGCGTGATGAGGAGCTTGACAGCATGGGAACGGAAATGTCAAATGAAATGCACGAGTGCCGAGAGCGTGACATTGCCCAAGTCAAATATTTATCTCTTCTCTATCTTCTGATGAACAGTTACAACTGTGGGAGATTTTTATCCTCCACTGTTGATACTTGTCACACTTTAGCACTCCAACATAAGCTGTAACTTCAATTAGAATAGTATCAAAAAACTCAGCAGTCGGTTGATCTGGCTGAAAAGCAATACAATGCGTACACTTTTTATACTGTTGGTTGAGGGAGGGACTCAACAGTCCCCTTCTTAGGTTTTTCCCTTTTTCTTACTTCCGATAAACAACTTTAGCCACTGTTCCTGTTACATGGTTTCTCTTTTTTTCATACTTCCTTTCACCAAATTTGGTCCATCTGGTCTTTTTATTTTTTCTTACTTCCCTCTGTCAAGGTCGCCCATTATCTCATATCTTGCTCCAGAAATATTCCCCATTATAATCGAACCCTTCTGCCATTCTGTATTACATTATTGTTCCTGTCACTAGATGGCCTATGTACTTTATATTAATTTCCCATTATAATCCTTTTTTCCTTATTTTATATTTCTATTAACTTTTAACCATCTTCGTTGATTTAAAAAAGGTGCTTAATTTTTACATACAGTCCTTTGTTTCTGGGCATATGTCATCAGTCATTCAGAGACTGACCATGGGTGAGCATCTCCCTTTCTGTTATACTTTTATTTCTTAATCATTCAGAACTTGCCCATGTCTCTTATCTATTCTTACTCCTTTCCTGCCTTCTCCTAGCTAAGCGCACCTGCAAGCGTAACCATAGCAACAGCATGGATAGCATGGACAGTGTGGACAGTGCGGATCCTTCTTCCCCTCTAACATTCATTGATCGCGCTGCTCTTGGACAAGTTAAGGCAGAGTGCCAAGTGTCCTTGAATTTGCTAAGGTTTATTCATAAAAAGGGACTTGTTTATCAGCAGAAGTATGAGCCCATGCCTCCTTCTCGCAAAAGACCTCTCCTGACCGATTCTCTTAATTCTGTTTTTATCTGTTGGGATCAGTTCCTGAGACCAATACTGCCCAGTCATTAATTATGGTATGTCCAACTCATCATGCATATAAGACACCGTGCCACTATGGGTTGCTGCAGGCCAACAGCTTCTTTCTTTACATATTTTCATTACATCAAGGATGTCCTTAACTCTCGTATACTTTAAAAATAATAATATTTTTAAAAAAATGCTTATATTTATATAGTGAACAAGCATGTTTTGCATAAATAAATCTAATAGCTAAGTATAGGTTATAATGATGACATACACATGAGAACGCATGAAGGCATTTCGTCATGCACAGTGGAGAAACTGAAATTACATATATCTAATTTAAATAATTTCTTAAAAATAAGATTTCAGCCAATAACTCGGACAACTTCCAACATGCCGAAATGGTTAATGGAGCTGCATTAAAAGCAGATTATCCTCATTTCCTGTGTTAAGAATACAAGCATATTATAATGTATATACCATGCTTATGTCGTGTAATAATGCATTTACACAGCAAGTTACAGACACTGGTGAACTATATTATTTATTATAATCACATAATGCACATATTTATATACTGAAGGCTACTAGGGTTATAGAGGGGATCTCTCTCTCTTTCTCTCTCTTTCACGCACACACACACACACATGCCCAGTCATGCAGCATTCTTGTTTTTGGTTTTGGTTAGTTTCCGAGATACGCTTAATAATAAATCACCACTTGCCCAATAAAAGCTACAAATTTTAGTAATTTAATAATTAGTAATAAATTGATGCACTTTCCCCCAAATATTTCTATGATAAAATTTGATAAAACTTAGCTATTAAGATTTACCAATATGGTTAGTTAATTTAAAAAAAAACTCCTTTATTACATATTTACATATTATAAATACATTTTATTTACATATATTTGTCTTTACTAAAGACAAATTTTCTTTAGCCACAGTAAAGGAGGAAATGTCCAGCTCTGTGGCGGTATGTGACATCTGCATAAGGTGCAAACACACCAACATTGCTCAGGCTTCCACCCTCAGTCCAACAGCCAGACCCAGAGAAAGAATCAGTGCCTTGAGGTAGCTCTGAGGTGCATGACTTCCCAAGATGTCTCCTAATGGAGCAAGTTCCTACCCTGAGTGGAAAACGCCTACAACAACCCTCTCCATCTACCGCGTTGTCTCCCTTCGAGTGCTGCCTGGTGTATCAACTGCCCTTGTTCCTGTCTCAGGAGCATTCATTCTGCACTTTGTCCGTCACTGTAAAAAGATCTGGTTGCAAGCCCGGAAGACAACTACTCAGCAGGACCTAGTGGACCATAGGGCTTCCCAGGCTCCCAAATATAGTATAGGGCAACGAGTCATGCTTTCCACCTAAGATCTTCCTCTAAAGGCTTCAGCCAACAAACTCTACCCTTGTTACGTTGGTCCCTTCACCATCAATAAAATTGTCAATCCTTGTGTGGTTAAGCTTTTACTCCACTCAACTAGGAGACTGTCACGCGCACTCACACCGCGACTGGCACTAGGACCCGGAAGTAATACGGTCGCAATTCAGGAAGCATAAAAAGAGACAAGATGGCGCTTCACATCGCTCAGTCATTGAGTTCGCCCATGTCATTTCAGAGTCATCGCTGGATTATCTGTGAGTACTCACCGATTCGGGTTGTCTTTCTGATTGAGTGTGTGTTGCTAGAATGCGGGTTTATTTGTGTAGATCCTTGCTCTTTGTGTAAGAGAGTTCTTAAAATAACTTGCGTGGTTATCCTGCCTGTGTGCGCTAGTTCCGCATTTGGGCTTACTGTCCACGCTACAAGGGCTAACTGCTAAGTCTTCTGGTCCACCTCCAGTAGCCCATGACAGAGTGACTGAGCCTTCCGCAGTGAACCCAGTGGATTACGTGCACCTCTGAGATGTGGTTAATCGGCATGCCGAGCTGATTGAACAGCTTCGCGGTGAGGTCGCGACCCTCTGTAGCAATGCCCCAAGACATCGTGGTGCTACACTGTGAGGTGGCAGAGCTGCAGCAGGAGAACACGATGCTCTGTGAGGCGGCCACTCAGCCAGCTAGCCCTCCGCCTGTCGCAGCGGCTGCCGTGCCACCCCCTCCCCCCCCCCCCTTCTTGTATTTGATTTCAATGCCACCAGGTACTCCATAGACCGGTTGCACATTGCCCTCCTCGTCTCGTTGCTATTCGGGCAGGCAGCTGAGTGGGCCACAGCAGTTCTTCGAGCAGACTCGGACACAGCCTATTCCTATGGTGAATTCACTCGTCAGCTGAAACTTACATTTGAACACCCTGCTGCTGAGGTGAAGACCGACATAAAGCTTTATCATCTGCGGCAGGACGGGTCGTCTGTGAGCCACTACACCGCAGACTTCCGAACCCTCGCTGTCCATTAAAGACGAACTTGCCGGACGGGAGCTGCCGGCGACGCTGGAGGGTTTAATCCAACTTGCCCTCCGAAGAGACCAATGCCTGCTCTCCCCTCCGCGGCCAGCCCCCCGTACCCTGCCGCCAGCCACACCACCATCGTACCAGACCACGCCTTGCACCCCAACCTTCTTCTCTCACCCTCCGGTTCCCAAAGCTTGCTCCTCTTTCACCACCGCCACTAGTGGACCATTCGGATCTCTACCGCCCGCCTTGGTTGAAACCGGAGCCAGGGAACCCATGCAACTAGGACGTGCCTCCTTAACTGCTGCAGAAGGGGAACACCGCTTCAGAGAGGGACCCAGGAAACGTGCAGACTCTGTGAGAGATGAGAGCAACTCATCGAGTTCCATCCACCTCTCCACCACTACAACCAACGTTTCCCATCTCACGGTTCAGGTACACGTCCAGTTTGGCCACATACGGGTCAGAAGTGCCACGTTTATCGATTCTGGTCCCGCAGGTAACTTCATTGACACTTCTTACGCCAAGGAACTGGGGGAAAAGTCAAGGCCGTTATCCCAGCCTGTTCCAATCACCTCTGTAGACGGTTGGTTGCTCTCCTCTAGTCCCATCACCTCCCAGACCCAATCACCGTCACGATCAACAAACATTAGGAACAGACCTGATTCTACCTCACTTCCATCTCCTCTCCTCCCATCATCCTTGGACACCCTTGGCTCATTCAGCATGACCCGCTCATCTCCTGGACACAGAATTTCCTTTAATGGGGGCCGGCTTGTACCGAACTTTGGCGTACGCCACTGGCTAGTGCCAGTGCTAGGGTTTGTTAGGTGTTCGGCATCCTGAAACATGGCAGGGAGGAACCGAGCACCTAACATTTCGCTGGAGTGCACTGCTCCCCAAAACACCAGCGATGGCAGAGATTGGACAACGGCCTCCAGAGGGTGCCAGGGAGGAGTCTTTATCTATTATTGGAATTTTTACACGCCCCTCCCCGGGGGGGAGACACCTCCGTAGTCCTGGGCATGTCAGCCTCAGGACTTCTTTTTGGTGGAGATGATGCTCCTCGGGTCCAGTCTTTTTGAGGCGGATTACGAAGCACGGCGAGTCCCTCCCCAGTCTCTACAAGGGGGTACCCAGCTTGCCACACTCTCCTTCACGCACTGTGGGGACCAGACCAGGTCTGAACTGTGTG
The DNA here is from genome assembly GCA_011419295.1 of Clarias macrocephalus. Classification (NCBI taxonomy): domain Eukaryota; kingdom Metazoa; phylum Chordata; class Actinopteri; order Siluriformes; family Clariidae; genus Clarias; species Clarias macrocephalus. The sequence goes on from JAAGKR010000393.1 coordinate 194,522, forward strand.
GCCGACAGTCCTGACTCCTGAGCACGGCAGGGGAGAAACCTCACAAGACCTGCTTGTAGAGCTTCGCCTCCCGAAACCTAGTAGTGGCAATGTTTATGGCGTCACCAAAGAGGCCAGAAGGCGAGATGGGGGCATCAAGGAGGAAAATGCCATCCTGGTCCTTGATGCCCCTGAGGTTAAGCCATAGATGTCTCTCCATGGCATCCATGGCAGCCATAGAATGGCCGATAGCACAGGCCCTCTGCTTGGTGGCACAGAGAAATAAATCCATTCCGCGGACTATCTCCACAAACACCGCGTCATTGATAGACCTGCCTGTGCTCAGATCTCTCAGCAGGTCAGCCTGATATGCTTGCCAAACCACTATGGTGTGCAGGGCAACACCAGCCTAATCCGCTGCCTGAAAAGCTTTCCCCACCAACGAAGATGTTAGTCTACACGGCTTGGTGAGGAGTGTGGGCTTTTTCAGGGAGGATGAGCTCCCAGGAGAGAGATAGCCCATAAGCGTCTCTTCAATCTGGGGCATCATCATATAACCCCACACTTTCGTATTAACGACATTCAAATTAATCGATGTTAATAGCAAAAACAGGGAATGAATAGGTCTTATTCCATGAATGTATCAGATGACGTCACCTGACCGAGGTTATAAGCCAAAAATTTTTGACGTATTTGATACATACATGCGTCACTACCTGAGAACAAAGAGATGTTCCCATAGCGTTTTCTTGAGTGTAGCTTTTGAGAGGGAACTTGGGTATTTCATCTGGTTTTGTTGAGATGTATAACTGGGTATCATCAGCATAACAATGGAAACTAATCTCATGTCTACTAATGATGTTACCCAAGGGAAGCATGTATATGGAGAACAACAGAGGTCCTAAAACTGACCCTTGTGGGACCCCATATTTCACTGGCATTGCACTGGACAGTTCTCCATTAAGACCTACAAAATGGCATCGATCAGACAGGTAGGATCTAAACCATTTTAATGCCTATCCCTGAATACCTATGTGATTTTCTAAGTGATCTATGAGAATATTATGATCTATAGTGTTGAATGCAGCACTAAGATCAAGTAGGATTAGTATCGAGATGCAGCCTTGGTCCGAAGCTAAAAACAAGTCATTTACAATTTTAACTAGTGCAGTTTCTGTACTATGATGGGGCATGAAACCTGACTGAAATTCTTCAAGGATATTGTCTTTTCTAATATTTTTGATATAAACGGAAGGTTTGAAATCGGTCTGTAATTTGTTATTTCATTCAAGGGGCTCAAATTAATCGATGTTAATAGCAAAAACAGGGAATGAATAGGGCTTATTCCATGAATGTATCAGATGACGTCACCTGACCGAGGTTATAAGCCAAAAATATTTGACGTATTTGATACATACATGCGTCACTACCTGAGAACAAAGAGATGTTCCCATAGCGTTTTCTTGAGTGTAGCTTTTGAGAGGGAACTTGGGTATTTCATCTCGTTTTGTTGAGATGTATAACTGGGTATCATCAGCATAACAATGGAAACTAATCTCATGTCTCCTAATGATGTTACCCAAGGGAAGCATGTATATGGAGAACAACAGAGGTCCTAAAACTGACCCTTGTGGGACCCCATATTTCACTGGCATTGCACTGGACAGTTCTCCATTAAGACCTACAAAATGGCATCGATCAGACAGGTAGGATCTAAACCATTTTAATGCCTATCCCTGAATACCTATGTGATTTTCTAAGTGATCTATGAGAATATTATGATCTATAGTGTCGAATGCAGCACTAAGATCAAGTAGGATTAGTATCGAGATGCAGCCTTGGTCCGAAGCTAAAAACAAGTCATTTACAATTTTAACTAGTGCAGTTTCTGTACTATGATGGGGCATGAAACCTGACTGAAATTCTTCAAGGATATTGTCTTTTCTAATATTTTTGATATAAACGGAAGGTTTGAAATCGGTCTGTAATTTGTTATTTCATTCAAGGGGCTCAAATTAATCGATGTTAATAGCAAAAACAGGGAATGAATAGGGCTTATTCCATGAATGTATCAGATGACGTCACCTGACCGAGGTTATAAGCCAAAAATATTTGACGTATTTGATACATACATGCGTCACTACCTGAGAACAAAGAGATGTTCCCATAGCGTTTTCTTGAGTGTAGCTTTTGAGAGGGAACTTGGGTATTTCATCTCGTTTTGTTGAGATGTATAACTGGGTATCATCAGCATAACAATGGAAACTAATCTCATGTCTCCTAATGATGTTACCCAAGGGAAGCATGTATATGGAGAACAACAGAGGTCCTAAAACTGACCCTTGTGGGACCCCATATTTCACTGGCATTGCACTGGACAGTTCTCCATTAAGACCTACAAAATGGCATCGATCAGACAGGTAGGATCTAAACCATTTTAATGCCTATCCCTGAATACCTATGTGATTTTCTAAGTGATCTATGAGAATATTATGATCTATAGTGTCGAATGCAGCACTAAGATCAAGTAGGATTAGTATCGAGATGCAGCCTTGGTCCGAAGCTAAAAACAAGTCATTTACAATTTTAACTAGTGCAGTTTCTGTACTATGATGGGGCATGAAACCTGACTGAAATTCTTCAAGGATATTGTCTTTTCTAATATTTTTGATATAAACGGAAGGTTTGAAATCGGTCTGTAATTTGTTATTTCATTCAAGGGGCTTAATAACTGCCAACTTGAAAGGTTTAGGGATGTGACCTAGATATAATGAGGAGGTAATAATGTTTAGAAGTGGCTCTCCAGCCATATGTATCACTTCTTTTAAAAATCTGGTTGGGATTTGATCTAGAAGCATGTTGTTGATTTAGCCGAGGTGATGAGTTTATACATGTCGTCCTGTCCTATACCAATAAAGCACTGAAAATCTAAATGTGTAGCTTTAGACTGGGCTGGATCAAGAGATGAATAGCTTTACTCATCTCTTCATGTCTTCCTGTCCTATACCAATAAAGCATACATGTCATGAAGCATACATGGCTTGTCATGAAGCATACATGTCATGTCAGGAAGCATACATGTCTTCCTGTCTTATACCAATAAAGCACTGAAAATCTAAATGTTTAGCTTTAGACTGGGCTGGATCAAGAGATAATGGAAGTTCAAGAGTTGGTTGAACTTCCATTATTTTCTTCCTGATACAATCAATTTTTTCATTGAAGAAGTTCATGAAGTCTTCACTTCTAAACTGTGATGGGATACTCTCTGCAGATATCTTAGGTTTTGTTAGGCGAGCCACTGTATTAAATAAGAACCTGGGATTATTTTGCCTTCTTGCTATCAGTTGGCTTAAATCCTCAGCCTTTTAGAGCCTGTCTATAGCTGCACATACTATCATTATACGCGATTCTAAAAACTTCTACTTTTGTTTTTTTCCATTTTCCTTCAAGGTTACGGGTTGCTCTCTTTAAGGCACGAGTATGACTATTGTACCATGGTGCAAGTGTTTTATCTCTGACTTTTTTTAATCTGATGGGAGCAACAGTGTCTAATGTAAGGGTAAAAACAGTGCCTATGCTGTTAGTCACTTAATCTAATAAGAAATTGGGACAGGTCCGGCAGTTACTTATGAATCTGTCTTTAGTAGTCAGATTAATATTATTACCTAATATTTAGTATTTCTACAAATTAATATTTCTAGCATATGCCCAAATATAAAAATTTTTATGGACATGTATATTATGTTTTATCTAGAAGTGCTGCAATTTTCGCAGGTTTCAAAACACAACGTTTTCAGATATTTGAGCTCCAGACAATCCCCAGGCATTCTGAGCTCATGTACCCGCCCAACAAAGTCACACCGCGGGAAGGATTTTTGAAAACTACAACTGAATAACTTTCTCTGCAGTAGTTAAAACAGCAGATAAATTTAATTTGGGGTATTTCTAACAGGCAATCTACTGTATTTACATTATGTGAAGTTGTGTACATTTTGGGACTTTTTTGAAAACAAAATAGTTATATCTACTTAATAAAAAGGAAAGTGTCAACCCAGCAAGAGTGTTAAGTTGCCCACTGCTTGGGTCAAATAAAACAACCCAGCACTTAAACATTTGTTAAATAAAATTAAAAAAAATCATAGGTTGTGTATAGAGTGATTAAAAACAATACAACAAAGGTTATGGTTCTTTGTTGACTCTTCCATTGCAGGGATTAAAAAACAGTAACAATGTCAATTTTAGAATCTGTAGAAGCTCAGTGGTCCGCACAAAACCTCTCACGGGGGAGCCTTTCCCTGAATTTGCCGTTTTCTTGGGTGTGGGATTCAAGATTCAGAAACATGCATCTTGATTTATTCATGCAGATGTTTTACAGTACATGAAAATTTACCCTGAGAAAGAGCAATATAAGAAAAGTGCCAGCTGACACACCTAAAATAGATGCCGAATTTTTTAAAATAGTCTAAATATTGAATTTTCGAAATTTTGTGCTATGTTGTTTACTTACAATATTAGTTAATTTAAAAAATTAATTTAAATGAAGCTTGGGCTCCGGGAGAATGCGCTCCAATGTGAGCTGATTTATTTAAGTCATAGTATGAAATAACATAATTTTGCTCTGTAGTTATTTTTTTGTGTGTGTGCATAAGAATTGCATTTCATTGAATGTTTCATGGTGCTGCAGATGGCCAGTCCTCCACGGCCCAAGACTTTCATCAAAACAATCTACCATGTTTGTTTATTCTCCAGAGAAAGCATAATACAACTGTCTATACAGGAAATAAAAAGAAAAGTATCAAAATAAAAAAGTATTAAATCCAACTATGAAGCCTGATTTAATTGCTATCATTAAACATTTTTATTTATTTTTTAAATCAATTTTATGTTTTGCTGGGGAAAAAAAAATTAGGCAGAGACGTCCATTCTGTCTTGTTAATTCATCTAACCCACCCCCTACAGTATTTACTAATAAGGCACCCAGTTTGATAATCCCTCTTTTCACCTTTCATTCACGATAGGTGTGAAATTATCAAACTGATGGGGAATTGGCAGAATTGAGCGGTTTAAAATGAATTAACAACACAGAGCAGACGTCTCTGCCTAAAATGTATTTCGCCAGCAGAATGAACTGAAGCTCAGCACAATGAATTCCTTTCATTGTTTTAATCTGGAATATTGTGAAATAATGTATTTTGCATATATGCTTAAATATTCCTTTTTATTAATGGCCATGTGTATTATGTTTGATCTCCATTATTGCGAGATGCGATTACTTTCTGGTATTGTTATCGATAAATCGCATGCGTTTATCAGCCTTTTGATTAAAACACTGCCTTTTGTCAAGTAAAGTTTACGCACAAATCGGGCTTTACGCACACCGATGAACAGCTTTAGTTAAGTCAAAAATTTGTAATCACATTCCAGCTATTATTTCCAGCTGTGGTCAAATAATGGATGAAATGCGCAAACAGCAAAAAGAAAAGCCCGAAGCACTTTGTGTGCATATAAGAATATTTGCAAAAAACATATGTCTTCTGATGGTGCTCAATGTCAACACATTTTTACGTTTTAACGAAGATATGTTGACATATTCATGAATCAGGACATTTGCATATTTAAAACTATCAGGTAGCCTACTATCAGGAAATGAAATTAATTTCAAGACCATTTAAACTGAGGGTTTGTTATGTCTTTCATTGTTTTGTCCCTGTTAAGACATTACAAAAACTATATAAGAAACTTTTTATTATGAGTTTTAAAGCACGATTTTGGGCATCTCATTCCATTATTATGAACATGAAGCACATTCATCATGAAGGATCTATTGTAAAACAAAGTAAAATTCATGTTAGCTTCTGCATTGGAAACAATATTGTTTTAGGCTAACTAATTATACACAACTCTTCACTGTACTTGGTCTGGCTTTTAGATAAAGTCCTTCCATGTGCCATCTGGCGGATATTAAGTAAAGCACAACACATTTATTTAGATTCCCGAATGTTGCTTGTGGAATCTCGCGACATGGCGAGGCGAAATGCAGGATTTCATGGGAAAAAGTGTGCATTCTTAATGGCCAGATCTGTACAGTGGGTTCAGTTTACAGCCACATATTAATTATTAACAATCATTAATGATGAGGAGAGCCAGTGAGCTGAATCATTCTCTAGGGACAGGGGATGTGCGCATCAAATTCAAATTCAAATCAAATTCAAATTTTATTTGTCACATAGTCATACACAGTACGATATGCAGTGAAATGCTTAGACGACTGCCCGTGACCTTAAAATAAAAGACTATTAAAGACTATTAATAGGAAATAAATATAAAAAGAAATTAGAAGTAGATTTAACTAAGAATAAAATATCTGTACTGTACAAATATACAATAAAGAAAAATATAATTGTGTGTTTACATCAACACGAAATGGTGTAAGAACTCTGTGCTAGTTTCTAGCTTTTGCTCATCGCTGGTGGAGATTGTGACTGTTAGATGTAGACCTTTTTATTTACTGCGGGAATTCACCACCGTTTTCATTATCGGAGTGTACATTCCACCTAGTGCTAATGCTAAGAAAGCGCTATGGAAACTGTATGCCAAGCTCAGTAATCTGCAGAACACACACCCGACCTCTCTATGTGTATATATATATACACATAGAGAGGGAGAGAGAGACGGAGGGAGATATAGAGAGAGATAGATAGAGAAAGAGACAGATTTTATATATATAATATATATATATATACTGTATGTACATATACATGCACACACACGCACACAGACGAAATCAACATGCATACAGTACATACACATGCATTCACACAGACGCACGCATAACACACACACACACACACACACACACACACACACACACACACACACACACAGTATTTACATATTTACACTTTTTTTTTTAAAGACACACACACACACACACCCTACTATTAACAAGACCTTTTTTTTCCAGTTTTAGTTTTTTTGTCCATTAGTTTACAGTTTCATTTACAGTTTGTGGTTTGGTTTCAGCTATTGTCCATTTTTTCTTCTTTCTGAGTGTCGGTTGTGATTTTGTTGCCTGTTGTCTTCGTTTTTTGCAGTTCTTTTAACATTTTTACTACTCGTTTCTTCTCAGTTTTTGACAGCTGTAGAAACAGATTGACCTGCTCCTCTATGTCTACAGGTGTGTGTGCAGTGCTGCACCCGGCCTCTTCACTCTCCTGTATCGCGGCGGTCTGAGTCTGACTGCAGGTTTTCCGCTTGGTTGTCGGTTCTGTGCTGGTCATTTCTTCCCGTTTCCTCCTCGGTTTTGTTGTGGTGTCTCTGGGTGTCTGTGGCAGTGTGCTGGTCTGCGGCTGCGGTGTTTCAGTGCAGACATTTGGGGCGTGGTCAGCACTGAACACTGTACTGACATCAGGTTCTGCGCTCGCGCTGTGTACAGTAGTACCGGTGTTGGGTTCAGCGCCGAGCGCAGGGTGTGTCTAGTTCAGGACTGACCCGTTCGAGTTCGGGTGTGTCGGCGAGGCCCGCCGCAGGCACGGACTGCTCGGTGCTCCCCCGCTCACTGTCCTCATGCCACTGCCGCTGTTTCCTGGCTACACAGTTCAGACTTTTATGACCGACGTCACCGCACTCGAAACACCTCAGCGGCTCCGTGATGGCGAACACAGTGTAGCAGCTGTCTCCCTCTTTACACTTAAAGTTGACATTGAGTGTTCCTTCTTCTGTTGAAGATCATTAGTATCTGCCGCCGGAAGGACAGCATGTGTCTCATGTTTGAGTTCTTGCACCCAAGCAGGATGGCTCTCATTGGGCTGACGAATTTCCCGAAGCGGGCGAGCTCCCTCATGACCGCCTCGTCCTTGATAAATGGGGGCATGTTGGATATCACCACCCGTGTGGTGGGGGCAGACAGAGATGCGACGTGAACCGCTGATCCTCTCACATTAATCCCACACCTGTTTTAGTTAAAAACACGACCACCGCTTTATTCATCCGCGAGGCAAGGTAGATGTTCTCAAACCCGATCTGTTCTCCCATGGCCAACAGCACTTCTTCCACCAGTACAATGTCTCCCGGCACACATCTAACACCATGCCGGAGGGACAGAGTCTCCCCACCGGCCTCAGAGGCCATGGTGCCTCGCTCACTCTCTCTCTCTCTCTATAAACCTTTAACTTTATTTTATTAATCTACGAACATTAACACAAAAATAAGTAAATAAAGTGGGGAGAAATCAGAAAAACTTGGCAAGACGCCAAACAGCCTCACGCTCCTCTCACATCCAGCGCCTGCGCACAGACAGAGAGAGAGAGAAAGAGAGAACATGTAAGATAAAAAGGTTGTGTGTGCGGTGTGTAAGTGCATGTGTGTGAGAGAAAATAGAAGAGAGAGCATGTAAGACAAAGCGGAAGTGTGTGCGTATGTGGGTGAGAGAGAGAGGAAACATGTAACTCAAAGAGGAAGTGTGGGTGTTTGTGTGTGTGCATGTGTGTGTCTGCCACCACCTCACCTCATCTAACCTCAGCTAACTTGGCGTTTAGATTGACTTAAGATTTCCATATGCTGCAGCCGATTTACTCATCTGATAACTACTAAAAACATTTCATAAAGACAGTTCCCACATTAAAAAGTTGGTGATTGATAGCTATATTTTGTACCTTTTTTGCAAGGAATATTTTAGGCAGCAAGATCCAAGATCTAAGATCCAAGATGGCGCCTTTGAGGTTGGCTGCCATCATGACTGCTCCGACCTATTTTACCTTGTTTTTGCTTTTTAAGTTTATTTTCAATAACCTTAAACCGGGTAATTCATCACCATTGAGTGCATTAGGTATGATAGAGATACTCTTATTTCTATTGGTATACAATGTACTCACAATTCGACGTTTTTAACTCCGGATCCGAGCTGGCCGAGTGAGATCATGAGGGAGAACAAAGGACGCGACGCAAAGCGGCGGCCTTGAGGGAAACGAGCCGGCATCAGGAACAGGCTGAGAGCCCGTGCGCACTGCACACGACTAGCATCCTGCTCGCCAACGTCCAGTCACTGGAGAACAAGCTCGATTAGAGCTCCATTCTGCCGGCCGAGTTCTTCTCGGTTCACCGCAAGGACAGGACACGGGACTCAGGGAAGACAAGGGGAGGCGGCGTGTGTTTAATGGTGAACAGCAGCTGGTGCAGCAGCGCGAGTTGTTCCTCTTACATGCTCCTGCACACCCAACCTGGAACGATTGATGTCCAGTGTCAACTAGTGTCGTCCTTTTTACCTTCCTCAGGAGTTTACATCGGTCATAATCAGCGCCGTTTATATTCCACCACAAGTGGACACGGACACTGCCTTATGCGCGCTGCATGTGGCGCTCACACAGCACCAGACTCAGCACCGGGACGCTGCGCTTATTGGGGCGGGGGACTTTAACAGTGCCAACCTCAAACGCGCAGCGCCGAACTTCTATCAACATATCACCTGCCCAACCAGGGGCGAAAGGACACTGGACCACTGCTACACAACAGTTAAGGACGGCTAAAAGTCACAATCCCGTCCACCTTATGCCAAAATACAAACAAAGGCTCAAACAGGAAGTTCCGGTTCAGAGGGAGGTTCCGGAAGTTGCGGTTCAGAGGGCGCTGGACAGACCAATCGGTGGCTGCGCTTCAGGGCGCACTCAATGATGCAGACTGGGACATTTTCCAAAACAGCTCAGATGATGTCAGCATGTTTACGGAAGTGGTTGTGGGATTCGTCCGGAAACTAGCGGATGATACCGTACAGAAAACGACCATCAGAACGTTTCCCAATCAGAAGCCGTGGGTGGATAGAACCATCCGCGACGCTCTGAGATCTCGCAGCACTGCCTACAACGCGGGACTTGCATCGGGGGACATGGACCTGTACAAGGTTGCGTCATATAACATCCGGAAGGCGGTGAAGGAGGCAAAGCAGTGCTACGGGAGGAAACTAGAGTCACAACTCCAACAGAGTGACTCTAGGAACCTGTGGCAGGAACTAAGAACAATAACGGACTATAAAGCACCAACATCCTGTAGGACGAACACGGACATGACTCTGGTAGACGAGCTGAACACCTTTTATGCTTGCTTCGAGGCTGCAGCTAAAGACGCTAGTGTTGCTAATGCTAGTGGTGCTAACGACTGCAGACAGGAAGTCACTGTCAGCACCGGAAACGTGTTTAAACGTAGTTTTCATGCGTCCACATTTTGGCAAATCCAACCCTGAACAAGTTTCACGAAACTTAGCAAGCAGTTTGCTAACTGTAGCATGGGAGATGGGTGGTCTCGTAGGGTGTCTTGCATTGAAATCTGCTGCAATGATCCGGTTACTGCTTTCACCAGATATCAACACAATTTCGATCCGCTCATCACGTGTTAACCTCTTCGACATGTCAATGGCTGGGAGCAAAGAGAAACTTGTAAATAACTCATGAAAGAATAAAGTTACGTTAAAACCAAGCAAGCACACCATTGTTTTTCTTGTGAAATTCCCAATGAGTTTGATGTGTCACATGACCCTGTTCCTATTGAAAAAAAAAAGTTGGATCCAAGATGGCCGACTTCAAAATGGCCACCATCCATCTTGAAAAGTTTGCCCCCTCACATATACTAATGTGCCACAAACAGGACGTTAATATCACCAACCATTCCCATTATATTAAGGTGTATCCATATAAATGGCCCACCCTGTACATTTATGAATAAATGTTCAACATTTTATCATGGCCAACCTAATTAAGCTTACAGTACATATAGATCCTAATAAAGAAATAATTTGCCGCAATTTCTCCGACACATGCTCCAAGCCTGCAAATGTTTAAGTGGCTAGTGTGTTAGAGAAATGTGCAGGGCATCACCAGGCGTCGGTGTCAAGTCAGCAAAAATACACTTTGTCCATCATTCATCCAGACCTTTAGGTGGCGGTAGCACACCACCTACTTTGCCTGCCGCAGATCAAATGAAGACCAAGAAGGTGAAGGTGGGTTTTTTTTTTCATGCCAAATTTAAAATTTAAATATAAAATTTATAAAATATTTATAATAATAAAAAAAAACCTGTGGTATACTCAGCTGAAATTAGCTGAAATTTAAACAGTTTACGTTTGTTCTTAAATTGCAAAAGGAATTCAAATGCTACCTGTGGGTGGTTTAGCATGTGGACTAGCATATCTAGGTAACTAGCACTTTTACATTTTTTTTTGGTAAATCAGTCAACATGTCCTAAGTTAACCAGTGTAGTTTGACATATTATGTTACTTTTTACCTTTATTTTTAAATAGTAAGTTAATGTTACTGTATAATCAGTTTTTGCAAACCAGTAGTTTTATTATAGAGTGTTCAGTGTTTAACAGTAGATACCAGAACATGTAACTTTAGGGACATCAGTTTATTATATTCTATAAATAAAGACCAATACATTTGTTTGTGAAAAGGTTATCTTGGTAATTATATACATTTAACTTTAACTGGGACCTTTCAGAAGCATGCCACCTCAGGAAACCAAGAATGCAGGAGAATGTTCCGGAGTCTTCATGAGCACATCATCATCACTCAGGTAAGCACCAGCACATGGGCAAGATCAAGCCCACCCCTCAACCTTCAGACAGTTTGGAATGAAGTAGCTGAATGGTGTTTAGGTAAATCTTAAATGTTTTAATATATATATTTATATATATTGTTTTAATATATATAGTTCCATTAGATTCTAAGCAACTCCAGGAGTTTCAGACTTTGGACAAACTTGTTGGACATCCACCACAAGAGAAGACTGAAGTAGTCGGTGAGAAGGAACTTTTCCTGGAACTGACCCGTTCTTGTAGCCCTTACGTACAGCAAGCAACCAATTTTCCTTTAACATTTTTCATTTCCTTTTTGACTGATTTTTTTTTACTGGAAGATTCTCACAATGCTGTGGCCTTTGTGTAACTCCTGTATGAATCATACTTTGAGTTGAGCAGGTTACACTCAATATCTTTGTCAGGTTTTATGACATTTTGCATCATTTAGTGTCTTGTTTGCCAGATTTAGCTGGTGTTTGTTATATTGTGTGAATTGTAAATTTATTACACTGTATGCTGTTAACTGAGGATTTTCGATATGTTCAATAAAACTATATTTCTCATTTATGTTTCATGCATCTTATTTATATCGGACTTTAATCTCATTATAGTCTTCTATATGGCTCATTTGCTTCTCCTTCAAATGCAGTCCTGTTTCTCATGTACATCTCAGATTTCTCAAATGTTTCTCAGGTATGTCTTGCTTTGTGTCTCAGTTATGTCTCTTTGTTTCTCCTAAGTAGTGTTTAGGAGAAATAGAAAAGACAAAGTCAAGCTTGTAATGAGACAGCTCAATTCAATCTCATGAGACAAGAAAAAGCTCATTCTGAGCAACAAAATTTAGCTATGGGTAGCTCCAAACCAACAATCCATTCTGGATGCCTCAGGGTCCTTGCAGTATTGGCATCTGTCTACTGAAGCTGGCACAATCTCCAGATGCCTCGGGATGGGTAGAGAAATAAAGAACAGGTGGAGAGAATTAGCGTAGTTGCCATTCAGGATATATGCACTGAAGTATGAGGTATTCATTATGAGGATGAATTACATGTATGCCAGATTAAAGAGATGCATCTTGAGTCTACTTTTAAATTGGGAAACTGTGTCTGAGCCCGAACACAGTCAGGAAGGCTATTCCAAAGTTCAGGAGCTAAATATGAAAATGCCCTACCTCCTTTTGTAGATTTTAAAACTCTGGAAACTACCAGACGTCTGCAGTTTTGTGATCTTAAGGCGCATGATAGATTGGAGCATATCAGAATTATGCTACCTAAAAGACTGGTTAGGTAAGTGGGAGCTAAACCATTTAGAGCCTTGTATGTAAGTAATGGTATTTTGTAATTAATTCTAAACTAAACAGGTAGCAAGTGCAGGGATGATAATATTGGGGTTATATGATCATATTTTCTGGATCTAGTGAGAACCCTGGCGGCTACATTTTGGACTAACTGTAGCTTGTTTATTGAGGATGCAGGACAGCCACCCAGTAATGCATTGCAGTAGTCCAGTCTGGAGGTCATGAATGCATGGACTAGGTTTTCTGCATCAGATACGGATACAATCTGGACAACTTGGGTATTTCATCTGGTTATGTGGAGATGTATAACTGGATATCATCAGCATAACAATGGAAATGAATCCCATGTCTTCTAATGATGTTACCCAAGGGCAGCATATATATTGAGAACAGCAGAGGTCCTAAAACTGACCCTTGTGGGACCCCATATTTCACTGGCATTACGCTAGACAGTTCTCCATTTAAATCTACAAAATGGTATCGATCAGACAGGTAGGATCTGAACCATTTCAATGCCTGTCCCTGAATACCTATGTGATTTTGTAAGCAATCTATGAGAATATTATGATTTATTGTGTCGAATGCAGCACTAAGATGAAGTAGGACTAGTATCGAGATGCAGCCTTGGTCCGAAACTAAAAACAAGTCATTTGCAATTTCAACTACCCCAGTGAAAAAAAATACACTTTAGTGTACTACAAATATATTTAAAAAAAACTTTAAACATACTTTTAAATAATTGTATCATAGTACACTTTCCAAAAATATATTGTAGGAAAATATACTTTAAGTGAAAGGATGGTCTAATTTCCAAAGTACACTTATTTAAACTTTGTTTTTCAATGTATTTTTAGTATATATTTTTTAAAATATGCTTGAAATAATCATTGTACAAATGTACAGAAAGTATACATTAGAATACAAATTTTAATATACAGTAGTCTCAGTATATTTTCAGGTAAATTTAAATGTACTTATTAATGCTTATATTTAGTGCACTACTGTCTCGCGCGCGCTTTAAGACTCGTTTTTGCACGCTAAATCTCTCTCACGCGTGCACTCTCAAACTCGTTTTTGCACACCGAAACTCACTTTTGTGCGTTCAAGATTTATGTTTGCACTCTCTCTCACTCTCTCTCTCTCTCTCTCTCTTCTGTGCGCTCACTATCATAAAGCTGTACACTTGCACAAAGCACAGCAGTGTTATAACGCTGCAACTATTGCAGCCAACCAGAACCGGCGCAACACTATCCAATCAAAAACTGGAGGCGGACACTCTGTCTGTTTTCTGATTGGCTCCCCAGTTCTTCCGCTTCTAGTTTGAATTAACGGCTGGAAGCTGCATCATTGTGTGCGTTAATTCGTATCGTTATTATTTTCTTTTCATCGGCATAAGGTAAATTTTATGGTTTTTGTTGGGTAATTTGTACATAGTTTAAACTAAGCAATGTATTTTTTAATGTGCTAAATATTGTGTACCTTCCCTCTGGTGTAATGCTCCATAGCTCTCGGCCTGTTTTCAGTCTCTGTGTAACAGAATCAACACACCAGGTTTGAACTGATACTGTACCTGTATATTCTAATACTGTACTGTACAGTATATTCTAATACTGTACCTGTATATTCTAACACTGTACAGTATATTCTAATACTGTACCTGTATATTCTAATACTGTACCTATATATTCTAATACTGTATCTGTATATTCTAATACTGTACTGTATATTCTAATACTGTACTGTACAGTATATTCTAATACTGTACTGTACAGTATATTCTAATACTGTACCTGTATATTCTAACACTGTACAGTATATTCTAACACTGTACCTGTACATTCTAATACTGTACTGTATATTCTAACACTGTACCTGTATATTCTAATACCAATGTCTGTCTTTGTTCAGACAACAGTTTACATTTTAGTTTGTGAGACGACCTGACGTTTTGTTGAACACAAATAAACTATAGTAGTGCTTTTTTGTAACCTTGTGCAAATTAAATATGTTGAACTCATGCATAAAATCTGGCTCAGTAATGTAATGTGATGTAATGTGTTTCAAAAACGTGTTATGGTGTATAAAATGCATTTGTAAATTGTCCAAAACACCTTTAGTGTACTGGTAACACATTTGCAATACAGTATTATGGAAGACTATGTGTACTGTATGATATAATAAAGTATATTTGTATTAACCACAAAGTGTACTTTTTTAGTATTTGTAATTGGCCAGAAGTATAACAGCATGCTACTGCTACAGTAAGAATATATTCATAGTATATTAATCATGTATTTGTAACACAGTGAGAATCGCTGTAATGTACTTATAATACATTAAATATATACTTAAAGTTCATTAATTACTGTCAGGTATGTACGTTAGTACACACACAGCCATATACTTTAAGTGTACGTACTAAGTATACTTAAAGTTGTTCCACTTTAGCTCACAAAACTATATTTAATACACTTAAAATTGTGCTTTTGTACAATTTAATTACAACTTAAATACACTTAGTACAAAATTAGTTGTTCCAAAATAGCAAACTTCAAGTCTACTCGTCATTAGTCTGGAGCAAGTACACTTAAGTATGTTTTGGCACGCTAGGATTTAATATACTTATACTTGAGTAGTGCAGTTTCTATCCTATAATGGGGCCTGAAACCTGACTGAAATTCTTCAATGATATTGTTATCCTGCAAGAATGTGTATATTTGGGCTGATACTACCTTTTCTAATATTTTTTATATAAACGGAAGGTTTGAAATCGGTTTGTAATTTGTTATTTCATTCAGATCAAAATTAGACTTTTTAAGAAGAGGCTTAATAACTGCTGACTTGAAAGGTTTAGGGACGTGACCTAGATATAATGAGGAGTTAATAAAGTTTAGAAGCGGCTCTCCAGTCATATCTTAGATTACAAACATAATAGCCGCATTATAACTCACCATACTGATAGACACGCACACATAGCTTGTCCTATAGAAACTGTGTCTGTTCCCTGAATAGTGAATAGAGAAAAAAAGAATAAATTCATTAAATTTGCCCAAAACAATCTGATCATCATAAAACCAGAAAAAGGCCAAATAAGTAATCGAAATCTCCCTCTAAAGTTTGGGCTTCTCAACATCAGATCCCTTGCGCCTAAAGCACTGATTGTTAATGAAATTATCTCAGATTGCTGTCTTGACGCACTCTACCTTACTGAAACCTGGCTTAGACAAAATTAATATATTAGTCTAAATGAGTCTACTCCGTTAGAATATTTCTATAAGCACAAGCTCCGTCAAACTGGTCGTGGTGGGGGTGTCGTAGCTATCCACAATGATGTTCTCACTGTTACTCAGAAAACAAGGCCCAAGTTCATCTCTTTGAAGTGCTTATCATTACTGTTGCACTCAGTGAAATACATAATAAACCCTTGCTATATTTTGCCCTGACCACTGTGTACAGACCCCAGGGGCCCTATGCTGATTTTCTTAAAGAGTTTGGACATCTGCTATCAAACCTATTGATTAACTCAAAATGTTGATAGTAGGCGACTTTAACATTCATGTAGACAATACTAACGACGCTTTAGCACTCGCATTCACAGATCTGCTAAATTCCTTTGGGGTTAAACAAAATGTAAATGGACCAACTCACCGCTTTAATCATACGCTAGACCTAATTATATCCCATGGCATAAATGTCTCTAATATAGAGATTATACCTCAAAGTGATGATATCACAGACCACCACCTCCTACAGATTAGCTGTGTCTCCCCACATTATCAAATTGGTAGAAATATTAATCCAACTACTAAAGACAGATTCATAAGGAATCTGCCGGATCTGTCCCAATTTCTTATTAGAGGCCTAAATGCAGATGATCTAGATGAAGTGACTAAGAGCATGGACACTGTTTTTACCCATACATTAGATACTGTTGCTCCCATCAGAATAAAAAAAGTCAGAGATAAAACACTTGCACCATGCTACAACAGTCATACTCGCGCCCTAAAGAGAGCAACCCGTAACCTCGAGCGAAAATGGAGAAAAACTAAAGTAGAAGTTTTTAGAATCACGTATAAAGATAGTAAGTGCAGCTATAGAGAGGCTCTAAAAGCGGCTAGGGCCTAGCATCTGAGCCAACTGATAGCAAAAAACCAAAACAATCCCAAGTTCTTATTTAGTACAGTGGCTAGCCTAACAAAACCTAAGATGCCTGCAGGGAGTATCCCATCACAGTTCAGAAGTGAAGACTTCATGAACTTCTTCAATGAAAAAATCGATTATAAGAAAATAATGGAAGTTCAACCTCTAATAGCATTTCATGATCCAGTCCAGTCTAAAGCTTCACATTTAGATTTTCAGTGCTTTACAAGTATAGGACAAGAAGCGCTGTATAAACTCATCACCTCGACTAAATCAACAACATGCTTGCTAGATCCAATCCCAACCAGATTCTTAAAAGAAGTGATACATATGGCTGGAGAGCCGCTTCTAAACTTTATTAACTCCTCATTATATCTAGGTCACGTCCCTAAACCTTTCAAGTCAGCAGTT
The DNA here is from genome assembly GCA_011419295.1 of Clarias macrocephalus. Classification (NCBI taxonomy): domain Eukaryota; kingdom Metazoa; phylum Chordata; class Actinopteri; order Siluriformes; family Clariidae; genus Clarias; species Clarias macrocephalus. The sequence continues at coordinate 211,912 of JAAGKR010000393.1, forward strand.
ATTAAGCCTCTTCTTAAAAAGTCTAATTTTGATCTGAATGAAATAACAAATTACAAACCGATTTCAAACCTTCCGTTTATATAAAAAATATTAGAAAAGGTAGTATCAGCCCAAATATACACATTCTTGCAGGATAACAATATCATTGAAGAATTTCAGTCAGGTTTCAGGCCCCATTATAGGATAGAAACTGCACTACTCAAGTATAAGTATATTAAATCCTAGCGTGCCAAAACAATTTACAAATGCATTTTATACACCATAACACGTTTTTGAAACACATTACATCACATTACATTACTGAGCCAGATTTTATGCATGAGTTCAACATATTTAATTTGCACAAGGTTACAAAAAAGCACTACTATAGTTTATTTGTGTTCAACAAAACGTCAGGTCGTCTCACAAACTAAAATGTAAACTGTTGTCTGAACAAAGACAGACATTGGTATTAGAATATACAGGTACAGTGTTAGAATATACAGTACAGTATTAGAATGTACAGGTACAGTGTTAGAATATACTGTACAGTGTTAGAATATACAGGTACAGTATTAGAATATACTGTACAGTACAGTATTAGAATATACTGTACAGTACAGTATTAGAATATACAGTACAGTATTAGAATATACAGATACAGTATTAGAATATATAGGTACAGTATTAGAATATACAGGTACAGTATTAGAATATACTGTACAGTGTTAGAATATACAGGTACAGTATTAGAATATACTGTACAGTACAGTATTAGAATATACAGGTACAGTATCAGTTCAAACCTGGTGTGTTGATTCTGTTACACAGAGACTGAAAACAGGCCGAGAGCTATGGAGCATTACAC
>JAAGKR010000394.1:0-193236 GCA_011419295.1 Clarias macrocephalus
TCCTTCTATTTAGCTCGTAGCCAATTAGCAACTGATACACTGATCGCAGAGGTCATCACCGTTTAATAATTTTATCTTCCTTATTTTTCTACTTTAAAACTTCATTACAATTTCCACACACTCACAGCACGCTCCTGTATCCATACCTACCTGAAGAATTGCACTAAAAGCCCCTTGACGCCGCCGTGACCCGTGATTTGGCCCACGGCCCTGCGGACTATCTGAACATACTGCGCCATAGCGACGGGCTACAGCGATAACCCCGCCTCCTGCCCTCTGATTGGCTAATATATGATTCTAACTGTACTAGGATTGGTTAATTCAAGCCTTTCTCCTGTACTTTGATTGGTTACCCTTGATATCAATCTAGAGTATACGGTGACGTAGTGTATTTTTTTCTATACTAATATATACTTTTATTAAAATAACGTTAATACATTTGTGATACGTGTAAAATTCCGCTGCATCTTGCGGTACTCTAATATAAACGATCTCTCAACTGAACGGATAATCAGGGTACAGGAAGCGGGACTCTGTCCTACACAAATATCATTCCGCATGCTACACGGGTGTTGTTTTTAGTTCCGCTTCTTTTTTTAACCGTTTTAGTTGCTTAACCTTTGGCTGCGTGTTTGGTTTGGAAAAATAAAGTGTTGTAAAACATTGTTAATTATTTCTTTTAAAACATGATGTTTTATTTTTTATCTTAACCTTTTACCGGATACATAAATAAACAGTGGCTTAGTGGTTAGCACTGTCACCTCGCACCTCCAGGGTCAAGGGTTCAACTCCTGCCTGTGTGCATGGACTTTGCATGTTCTCCCCATGTTTGGTGGGTTTCCTCCAGATACTCTGGTTTTCTCCCACAGTCCAAAGATATGCCAATTAGGCTACTCTGGGTTCCTAATTGCTCATAGTGATTGTGTGTGGGCCCTGCAGTGTATTGGCACCATGTCCAGGGTTTATATTCAGCCTTGTGCCCAGTGCCAACTCTGGGACCTTGTACAGTATATGCTGTATAGACAATGAATTAATAAATAAACCAGCAAAGCATGTGTTTCATTAATACCAGCACCAATACTTTAGGCATAAAATCTGATATTTTGTGTGTGTGTGTGTGTGTGTGTGTGTGTGTGAGTGTGTGAGAGATGGGTGTGTGTGGGGGAAGGGGGAGTTGTTTCATATTTTAGCATGATTACATAGTAATGACAGGAAGTCTGTTAATATCTTCGTATAAGAGTGATATTTATTACACTTATATACACAATTCATGTACAAACAGATAGATAAAGCTTTAGTTAAGTCCTTTCACAGTTCCAGCCACTTCCTTTAACCGATCCTGCCCAAATCAAGCACTCCGGTTATCCACATCCTTAATATCTGAAACAAAAAAGTGCGGCTGCGATCCATACAAATGTCAACACCCTCAGTCTTCATCATGCACCAGCTTGAAAAACGTTGACCTTCTACACTCATGCACGGTCTAAAGGCCACGTCTTACTTTCTGTTTCTTTTTCATCAATAAAAAGGTCACTTTTAGGGCAGCGAGATGGGGCGCAGTCAGTCAGTAGGCACTGTGGCCCTGGGGCTGATTGGAGTGTTTGTAGGTGGGGCTTAAATTACTCTGTGGTGGTGGCGGCTGATTGGCTGTTGTAGTCGGTGGAATCCATTTTGAGGATGTAGGGAATGATGCTGTCTATTTGGACATTCCCGATGAGGCCGGCGAAGAAGAGCTCCTCGGTCACGGCCGCGCTCATGAGACGCAGAGCGGGCAACCGTAGCAGCAACTTCGACAGACTGAGAAAGAGAGAAAGAGAGAAAGAGAGGCAGGAGGTTCAAATTACACTGTGTCTGGAACAACACTCGAAAGTCAACTCTATTCAACTAATTGTGTGACTTCTGATTTGCACTACAAATGATCTACATAAATCCTCTACATTTATTATTTGTAAATACGAGGGTGAGTCACAAATGATCAGCACTCAGATTATATGAAAACTTCTGTTGGTCTTACCAGCTCTTTCTGCTCAAGACTTCTGTTTTCAGTGCAAACAAAAATGGATGCCCCATTTTGCTCCACTGATTTGCACAAAAGAAGAACAGCATGCAATGATTTTTGTGGTGTCAGGGTGTATAAAATTTGCATCTTGGCAGGGAGGGAGTTGAAATATGAGTTTATGCTGTGTGTGTTTATCCTAAATATGAGGGTGAAACAAAAATTATCCACACACGGTTATATTAAAACTGTTGGCCTCACTGTCTTATTAGCACTCTCCTGCTGTGGAGGTGTGAAAATGTTACATCAGTTCATTTGTAACTGCGGAGCGGCAAAAAAAAAAGAAAAAGAAAAAAAAAAGCATAGCACACATTTGCACGAAAGAAGAGAAGTGTGCAGTGATTTTTTGTGGTCTGAGGGTATAAACAACTCACGGAAGAAAATAAACAGAGGCGTTTGGATATCTGCAAACAAAATTTGGACCGATAGGTTAAGGAAGGTAAAAGTTTCACAAGTTTCATGAGTGAGATGCTCATTGAAAAAACTCACTGAATGTATTATTTTTTTAAAATAAGGGAATAACTGAGCTTGTCGACAGATGGACAAAGTGTAAAGTGAAAAGCAAGACTGTGTAGAAAAATTCTACATTTGTCTTTTTCTAAACATTAATTAAAATACATTCTTTAGTGAGAGTGCGGATAATTTTTGACTTGTAATTTTGATTCATATATGGACTTTTCCTCCTAATAGCTAATGTGTCCATTCAAGACATACGGTTCCACATTAGTTCCAGGTTGTAAGACTACAAAACGTGGAGAAGTTCAGGACTGGCTGAAAATCAATGCAAAATCTATAAGTTACCGATAAGTGTCCTCTGGGTACACCCTGCTGACGTAGTCCTGCAGCTCCATGTAAGCTTTCTCCTGGAAACGCTCAATCTGAAGAGAGCTGTCCACTCCGGCATAATCTGGCACACACAAACACACACAATCCATCAGCTCTTCACCTCATTCTCGCTCTGTTTTCTCGCAGTTATCTGGCTGAGATGCTTTACATTCATTCAGAGGTGGAAGGTAGCCAAGTATATTTACCTTGTTATTGTACTTAGTATTTATTTTTCGTATCTGTACTTCACTTGAGCAGAATTATCTGTTGATACATTTAAATTTTACTCCATTACATCCTACAGCAAAAATCTGTATATTCGTCTTCACTACATTTCTGCATGGTGTTGCGTTACATAACCACAGGCGGTTAGTAGTGTTTCACTATTATACAAGTGTGAGATTTGCCTTCCCTCTGTTAAATACTCAATTGTGTAGCAGGTGTTTAAAATCAGAAAAATTATTTTATAAAAAAGAAAGAAAAAAAAAAGAAATATAATAATAATTAAAAAAGAGAGAAAGAAAAAGAGAGAGAAAGTGAGATGCTTTTAGACTACACTGAATCTAAATAGAGGACTTCTGCTTTTATTTAAGGTGATATTTTACCTAGGGTACATAAATAGATAGATATACTTTATTGATCCCAGGAGGGAAATGATTGGTTCCTCTACTTTTACTCAAGTACAAGACTTGTACAAATGGTGTACTTTGCTCACCTCTTCGTTTAAGGCTAACTCGCACAAACTCTGAAAATATCCAATAACACTCCATGTGACTACATGAATTGCACATCCATGAAGGAAGTTAGCAAGATAACCTCTCCCTGCCATGAGGAAAGATGATACAGATGTACAGTAGCCTGAAGAGCTCTATTACCTGGGCTGAAAAGGACGGTGGCTTTGAGGTAGGCATACTCATAGGCATCAGGGCTCACTCGATTCATGCTGTTACAAAACTCCTGCATCCTCCAGATGTGCTCCATCACTTGCTTTACTCTCTCTGCCGAGAGTTTCTCTAAACACACACAAACAAACAAACGTTTAAGTTCATCATAGATTTGATCCAAGTCACATGGGAGATGATTATGAACAGCATACAGCAGAAGTGAGACACAGGTCATGTCCCAAACTCCCCTAGATCACCTCCTACGACTAGATGAAAGTACGCTATACAAACACTGCATTATCAAACAATGTGTGGAGGTAGAATACGAGCCCTGCCGACCTACAAGCTCTTACCTTCTTCCAGACTGCTCTGCAGATGGGTGACGATTGCGCTGAGGATCATTTCCACATTCATGATGTCAGCACATTGAGCCAAGCCCAAAGCAAACAGCTCATTCCAACAGGCCTTTATCAAAGCGATCCCGTTCTCTGGCCTAACAAACAGAGAGAGAGAGAGAGAGAGAGATGGTAGGGGAAGGAAGAGTGAGCACAAACAGATGAACAACAAAAGATAAAATTTAGGCACTAAAGACATTACATTATCACAACTCTGATAAACACATGACTAAAAGTCCTGACTGCTTTGTTTAAATGTAAATATTTACCCATAAATAACGATAATAAAAAAAAAGTACTGTATACACACCAATCAGCCATAACGTTAACACCATATAACATTAACATTGATAACCAACTATACAACTGGTGACAGGATGAGCACTCAAAGCTCACCCATGCCCGCGTGGACCAAAGCCTAGCCCATTGGGTCTGATCCCATAGAAAAGTCAATGCAGCACAAATCACCAAAAAACAGAAAGGCTCCAGAACACTCAGGGCTTCAGACACTACAACACTCTGCCAGAGAACCCAAACCATTAATGTTAATGGTTTTAACCTTATGGCTAATCAGTATAGATTTAAAAGGACATCAAAAAAAGTAAAACGAAAAGTAGATTCTTACACACAGACGCACAGACAGACACACACACTCGCTCTTTCTTTCTTACTCCAACACTCACCCGAGAGCCTGGAAAGCAGGAATGGAGCGCGCCCAGTGCATGGAAAGGAACAGCAGACGGGAAGCCGACTCACAGATATAGTTCAAATTAAGAAACTCTGGCACAGGCAAGGGCATCATCAGCTATATACACACACACACACACACACACACACACAAACACACAAACACACAAACACACACACTTCCATCAGTAATGATTAATGACACAGGCTTTAGAAATTCTACATCAGCTTGCCTATGTATTTACAGCCTAAACTCTCGGATTAACATCATTCTAATTAAGGTAGCTGAGTTCATTTACTTAGAAATTTTCCAGCTTTGTTGTTGGTTATGTTAAAGACAGTGTGTGACATCTGACCTTAAAAGGCACGTGCATGTCAGAGAGGAGCGGTCCTTCCAGCTCCAGTATGGTGGCACTCTGCTCCTCAGGAACACTCCCCTCTACAGCGTAACTGTTCCCATCCTCTGGCTGCAGAACTTTGGCCAACGAGTCAAACGCTCTGTACAGACACACACGCACACTTTACTAATGCAACAAACAGCGCACTATTCAGGGTTTTCTGTTCTCCCATATTAAGTCTCGTCTGTGCTCTTACTGATGGACGACACTGGAATTCTGCTCCTCCGCTTGGACATCGGTCACAGAGACTTCCTCTGTGCTCATGCTCTCCAGCCCTGATTGGTCGGTGCTGTTATCTGTCATCTCACGGCTCTTGCTCATGTGGGCCAGAGACGTGACCACGTTAGCCAGCGTGCTGAGATCGCCCTGAGAATCATCATTCTGCAGGAAAATGCAACGAGGCACATCAGCTCATACATTCATTACGCTAAATATAAACACACTTTCATCGCTTGGGATTATACAGTATAGTGACATTCTTAGAATAATAGAAAATTAATAGCAGAAACTAAAGAAGATCACTGCAAGTTTCTCTATTCAAAAATCAGAGCTTATCAATGAAACGAACACTCTTGTTTTCAATTCTGACATTATAATTAAAAAACGTAATCAGTGATGTATCGCAATATGTGTTGCAAATCATGTATCATGACACTGACTCCAAAAATCAATTTGTAATTTAGATTTGTTTACATTTGTGGTGATAAAATCTTGCAGTTCCTTGTAGTCCTACAGGTGGTGTGCTCTAAACTATTCACACATTGGCATGTAGAACAGGAATTATGTGGTAGGAGTGAATTGTTTGCTAAGTTTGTTTAGAACTGTAACAAAACCCCCCAAAAAATATTAATATTGGAGCAGGATATTTATGAGGTTCATGATTACTTATAGAATTACAGTACATATCAAAATTTGTATTGTGATATTTTAGAAGGTGACTGGTGATTCCCATCACTAATAATTTGTTTAACCAGTTGTGTTCTAAGGCTATTTTCCATTTCTCCATTGATTATTTATCCCAAACAAACCCCACCATGAAGTTTGATAGATAGAAGTTGGCCGTATTAGAAAGAATGCAGTCTTTTATTGCAACCTTGTCATACACATGAATAACCATGGCTTAAACCCACAAGTCGGGGCTACTGCACATGAGTGTGTGCATGTGTGTTACCTGGTCTGGTGAGGAGGGGATGAGGATTGTGTTGTCTAACTTAGACAGAGACTGCTGGATGTTCAGAAGCATGTTGGAGTTTAACACATTGGCAGACCTGTGCAGAGTAAATATGCATATGTGTTAAAAAAAACATCTTTAAAAGCTGATCTACACATACACTTATAGTTGTCAAAAGATAGTGGTAGGTAGAATTGAAAAACGGAGACCTAAAGTGTGTACAAGTTCTGTTGATCAAACCAAATACTGTATACACACATCATTCATGCACAGGTTTTTTTTTTAATGAAAGCAAGACAGAAATTCTCTTTTCCCTCCTGCAACTTTGAAGACTGTAAACAAATAATATCTGCCATGTGAAAAGCCAGTAACACACAGCCCACAGTGACACATACAGTACTGTGCAAAGGTCTTTAGCCACCCCTCATTTCTTAATATTTAGTTTCCAAAAAGCCAGACTTTCTTGTATTTTTAATGCAGTCTTGAGGAATTGTTGTCCAGGCTTCCTGAAGTACTTTTTTGTCCTCGTATTTTTGGTATGTATTTGTTGCTCATTTTCAGTTCAGTTTCAGAATAATGTTTTATGTTTCTTAAGCCACACAGTGACTTAAATCATTTAAGCATAAAAACTTAAGGCACGAATCAGTGAGAAACAGAGGCAGATGATGACAAATAATCAGGCCTGTGATTAGTATACTGGTCACACCCCGTACTTTTTTCATTCTTTTGTACGACCTGCACGTGCCCTCGGAGACACAAACCTGGCTGTCTCCTTCTCGTTGACGAAGGTGGGCATGGCAGCCAGGGGGCTGCACAGGTTCTTGCGGATGTAGATCTTCTCGATGGAGGGGGCGCAGTTGGCCGGCTTTTCCCTCGTTGCCTCCACTGGCTTCCTCTCGCACTGCACGGCTGAGAGATGCATGCATGACAAACTTTATCAAGAATGTAAAGTGTGTACATATACAGTGTATACTGTTCATTTGTGACCCATTATAATTTTATACAAACAAACTAACAAAAACAATATTTTTTCATTTGAATTGAAAATAAGGCTGTTACACAGTGCACATGTATCTGGGATGTAAGAAATAAGATGTGTACATGGTTCTGTGTGCATGCGCGTGTGCACAAGAGACAAACAGAGAGACACTCACAATCCTGTTTCATGCCCAGGGCCATGCAGCGTTGCAGTCTGCAGTACTGGCAGCGGTTGCGGTGATGCTTATTGATCACACACTCCCCTGAGCCACGGCACGTGTACACGAGGTTCTTGCGGATACTTCGCTTGAAAAAGCCTTTGCAGCCTTCACAGCTCACGGCTCCGTAGTGACGACCTTCAGGACAAACACAGAAACTTGTTTATTAATTAAATACTGTTCGTCATAATGACCATGGGTAGCTCTGATTTTACTCCGACACTGCTGTGAGATTTTATGCTTCATCAGAACAGAATGCAATATCATTTTATGTGCAATATGGGTAAAGTGCAATATATATGCACCTTTCTTGTGCAATATACGTACATTTTAATTTCCTGTGCAATATTATTATCTAAAATCCTAACTCCAATATATACTCTTTTAATTTCTTATTAATTCATTTTAAAATTAATTTTCTAATTGCTATTGTGAATTTAAATTCTCTCATTTCTGCTGCTTCAATACAAATTTTACTTTTCTTTTAATATCTTTGTAGAACATTTTAAGCTATGATTAAACATATAAAAAAAAGTAAAATATAGTTGCAAGCAAGCCCTGGACGTTGAGGTCACTGAATATGGCATATGTTCAAGGCTTTGTCACAACCGGTCATGTCTTTCTGGTGCGCCCGGCCCTTTGAGAGCCCTCGCACATTTATGACATCAGCAATATTAAAATAGCATGAACAGAGCGATGGCGATGACATCATAGACATGTTATCCTTGTGCTGATATCATAGTGCTTGGGCCCTAATTAGTATTACGAGCAGCATTATTATTAAGCACGAACACTGTGCATTTTTAAACTACATTTCACTTCATTTGTTCAAGTATGAAAATAAAGCTGAATCAGATCAAGTCTAATCAAATAATTTTTCTATGACATATAGAGCAGGTGTGTGTGTGTCCCAGAGTGATTTGACAAAGATTACGGTGTTTAAAGTAATTAATGAAATTTGTAATGGCACATCACATGCATTAACGATTTTTTCGTTTATTTTATGATGAGGAAGATCTGTGAGGCAAGTTAGTTAACTATAGTTGTGATAAACTGTTATTCTATCAGTCTCTCTCTCTGTCTCTGTCCTTATCAGATATCCCTCAACACTCCCCCATTTACAATATCATAGCCTTGTCTTACACATTGAGACCTCCAAATTTCTGGGAACTACCATTTCCCAAAATCTGAAATGAATGACCAACTCTCCCTGCAGCAAACAATCACCACAGCAAAAAAATCACCACAGAAATCTTTTTTCGCGGCATGGCTTCTGGCAGGCTCTACAGAACCCTGTACACCAAAACTGCCAAGCACAGGAACAGTTTCTTTCAAATCACTATCATAATCAGTTGACACTGATCACATGCAATCTGCTATACAAAAGCACAAATAGTTTGTTTTTTTTGAAGTATTTTTTTGTGTGTGATTCACCAATTCAACAATAATGCATATGATTTAGGTCGAAAATGCTGAATCACACTGAATCAAAATAAATAAATAAATAAATAAATGAACAATATAATTGGGATTTCACAGAAAGAGTCAGTGAAGCAGTGACTGTTTACCAGGTACATGTTATTACCTGTTATCACTTGCCATACTGGTGGTAAACTGCCTCGAAAATCTTTTTGGGGATTTCAGTCCTGAACGTTCAATTGTCAGTGCAGTCACAAGTCATCAGAGACCTGCTCTCGTCTCATGCAGACAAATGTTCTCTGATGACTTGTGACTGTAGTCGCTTAAAAGTTCAGGACCTAAATTCCCAGAAGCAGTTTTGTACTTGAGCCTCCAATAATGAAAGTGGACTCTCTTGTTAACTTAAACCCCTTTCCTATTATACTGAATTTCTATCCTCCTAACACACACTACGACTGTTATGGTCTAATTCCTGCTATCTGATATCACCCAGATGAGTTTCCTGTTGAGTCTGGTTCCTCACAAGGTGTCTTCCTATTGCCATCTCGAGGAGGTTTTCCTTGCCACCATCACCCTCTGCTTGCTCATCAGGAAAAATCTGATAATTATGATTGATATATATTTCCTCACACTTTTTCATACAGATTTCCTTTTATAAAGCTGCTTAGTGACAATGACCATTGTTAAAAATGCTACATAAATAAAAACTGAATTGAACAAAATCACATTTATGTTATAGCTGGAACTGTTAGAGCTGCTGTTGCTTAAACACCATGCACACATTGTGCTGGATCACATTTTAACTACACTGTTATTATTTAAAGCATTATTCTTAAACATGTTCCTTCCACAATTACTTTCAGAAATCTAATGGGGACACAGATGTGTGTGTGCTGTCACTTACCTGACGCTTTGTCTCCGCACACCACACAATATTCCACCACAGGCTTAACAGAGCTTTGGTCTGTTCCCTCTGTGACAAACTGTGAAATAACGACACATTATGGATACAAATATAGCGTGTATGCAAAAGTTTGTGCACCCATTCTAAAAGTTCAAAGCCACAAACACAACCTTTGAAGCACGACATTTTAAAAGCTACTTTTTTCTGTTATTTTTGCTAAATAAAAGAAAAAAGAAAAAAAAATCCACCAATTGAGGTATGTGCAAAAGTTTGTACTCCCTAGCACATCAGTAATTTGTGTGCGTAGGGGTTTTATCTACCGCTTACCTGTATCTGCTGCCCTGCCAGCTCAGGGGATGTGAAGAGCAGTTGATTGACACCTGAGCCATCCGCTGAGGTCAGGATGACTTTTCCCGGTGAGCTCTCATGCTTTAGGAGTAGCTTATCCTGATTAGGATAGTCCACGTTGGCTAAAATGAACTGCTGTTTGCCGGCTCCCGCCTGATCATACGCCGTTACTATCTGGAGCTTTTGGCCCAGCTGCTGATCTGCTACGATCTGAGCCAAACACACACACACACACACACACACACACACACACACACACACAGACGGTTGAGTTTAAGACAGCCAAAATTGTAACAGATAAAACAAAAAAATGCTTATATATGGTCTATTACCTGCAGACCTCCATCTGCAGACACCAGCTGAATTCTGGGACTTTCTCCTGCCATGATGATCCCACACAAAGCTTGGGCTTAAATACACCTCCCCATCACTTACGCCAAACACACACACACAGCCCTTAGATGCACAACCTATACAAAGACAAGATTTGAGCTCACTTAAACAATGTAACATTCTGGCCTATTTATCACCTATATCAAAACATCTATATACTAAATCAAGCTTTACATGATTCAAATGGAAGTTGGAAGAAAATTAGATCGCCTCGTCCAGGAAACTGTGGAGTTAAATTGGTTACACTTTCTAATTTTAGTTACAGATTGCTAAAAGTAGTCTCTCATTAAAAGTTTAATGCCTCACGCAGTTTCAGCTACAAAATAAATATCTGTGGTATTATGCTCAGTATTGTACCAATTGCACATATTTTAATTGCACTGTGGGGAGAACATGGTAGTTTGCCTGATGGAAAAAGTGTTCTTGTCCCTGGCTGTCCTGGTGTTTGGTATTCTGTAGCATCGACCAGACGGCAAAAGATCAAAGAGAAGATAACTTTGGACCACTCACATCCAAGCTATTTTCTTCAATCTGGATAAATACAGTTCTTGAAGGGTGAGCATGGGAGCACCAGTAATCCTTTCAGCACTCTGAACTGTCCCTTATAGTCTTCTGATGTCTGATTTTGTATCTAAGCCAAACCAGACAATTATTGAAGTTCACAGGACAGATTTAATGGCAGTCAAGTACTGCGTGAACAGTTCTTGATGCAGGTTGAACTTCCTCAGCTGGCAAAGAAAATACAATCTCTGCTGTGCCTTTTTTAGCAATAGCGATCAAACAATGTGATCATCCTACTTCAGGTCCTGAGAGACTGTGGTGCCCAGGAACTGGAATGACACCACTGCTGCCACAATTCTATTCATGCTCTCGCATGCCTTCTACTTCATCAGCTACAGCTGTGTAGGTCAGAGGATGAGACTGGCGCGTGCTACGTGCATAAAGATTTCAGATGTTATGTGATGATGAAAATAAGAGCATTTCCACCCACATAACACAAAAAGAATGTGATTGATTGGGACTAAACAGCTATGTGGCCTTAGGAAAATCACTCATCAGTGAGGCTTAAAAAAAAAAAAAGCTTCAATCTGCTAAGGAGCATAAAGAAGCCCAGATTTACCCTGTTCCAGAATAATGCACCAGTGTGAGGCGCAAGAAGAGATGCAGATGAAGTGATGCACCCATCATGCCTAGTACAAGCTTGCAGGAACAGTGTTATGATCTGGGGTTGTTTCTGTTGGTCAGGTTCTAGGTTCAACAATGTTGTGTGCCCAAAAAATTACACCTCACCACCCGAATAGACTAAATTACCAGGTTTTTCAATCAATGCAAAAATGGCTTAAATTGTGACAGAGTGGTTCAGGGAGTTTGACATCTCATTTTCCCACATGAATTGGCCACCACAGAGTCCAGACCTTAACCCCACATCCCAGAAACGTTGGGATGTGCTGGTGAAGACTTTATGGAGTGATCCAACTCTCTCATCATCAGCAGAGTGATAAATTAATGTGATTCTATAAAGAATGTTCTGATATTCCATAAGCTTGTAGAAACAATATTGAATGTGTGCTGTAATCAAAGCAAATATTAGTGTGTGATTTTTTTGTTTTGGCCAGGACAAAAGCATTTGGAGAAACCTGTTAATTAATGAACTTAGGTGTTTCAATCAGACCCCTGATTCCCAGGGAAGGGCAATATTAATGCTTCAGCATACCAAGACATATTGGACAATGCCATCCTTCCAACTTTGTGGCAACAATTTGGTATTGAAATACATGTATTTGGATACAATGTCACGTCAGATTTGGCCAAATACTATTGTCCATATAGTGTATATATAAATATATACTCGTGCTATATCTCATAACAGCATCCAATCACCCAAAAGGAAATGTTTTGCTGTTGTGCATAAATAGTGTTATGATTTTTTTTTTTGCTTTGCTCTTTTCTGGACTCTCCAACCAAGTTAGCTTGATTAGCATGTTGGCTAATTAGCATAGCATTGAGTTGACATGTTTAATTTAATAACTCTATTTAGTTCCAGTCCCTGTAGGTGCCTCAACCCGGGTGTACAGGGGACTACAACAAGATCTGAGCAGAAACGTGAGACGGAAGATAAAGAAATTGTTTTTCCTGTTGGGTGAAAGGTCAACATTGAAGGGTTAAAGGACTTTGATATCGATTCCCAGCGCTGCTTCCTTCCTTCCTCTGGGATTAGCAAACACGCAGCGAGAGACTTCCTCACTACGCATAAAAAACTCTTGACTGAGAGTAGGAGAGGATTGTATTAGATTAAATTGGATTTCATAACACATTTTGTGCACGAAATGAACTAACGCTGAACACCGGAAGCGCGCGCAGGGAGCTGGTTTGGTTAGCATCGGTAAGCTAGCTATCATACAGAGGCTAAAACCGCGCTAGCTGTGTACACTTACAACGTTGTACTGAAACAAAACAAGATAATACGAGATCAAACGAAGCACTAAAATATGTTGAAGGAGATAAAATATTTGAAGTAATCTGAATAGTTATAAAACTGTCAATTCATGTTGTTGACACGCTAACTAGCTAGCTTACAGCAGGCCAAGCTAGCCACGGCGCACTTCTTTAATCACAGGGGAAAAAACACCCGTTTATGCAAGAGCTCTGGCGTCTCATTTTAAAGGAATACTGCGCTTACCGTTTAGCTGGATGTCTTATTCAGCAGAAATCCGAAGTTTTTGTTGAATTTTCCCGAAATCGCCTCGCCTCTGGGAGGTCAGAGTTCGCGACCCTTCTGCGCGACAGATGCAACTGCGCATGCGCAGAAATCATGTAACGGAATGAAGGTGTTCATCGAGGAAGTGTACTGAGGAATTATTCTACACTTTCCTTATTAGGATTATACTGTAATGACTTGATTACGCAATAAGTTGACGTTGGTTTTTGGACTGATCAAGTTTTATTTCCTCATCTTGTGCGTTTTAATCGAGTTTTACTTAAACACACAAAACAGACAATAAAAAAAGAATTGCTGTTTAAAATGATTTATTACCTCTGGTCATTTACATCTGACACACTGAGCACATTACTTCTCTGGAGTGTTTTACATGCTTTTTTTGTTGTTGTTGTTTTTGAATGTTAACAATCAAAAGTCAGTTCTGGGGGAACGAAAAAAGCACACACACACAAAACAATACTGATCAGTGAGCACAGGGACGAGTGACTAAAACAGCAGGTTTAATCATAGAAATTCATTGTGCCCTGAGCTTGTGCATTTTGTTCAGTCAAATGAAAAATCTTTCCTCTGCAAACGTCATAACACCAGAAGAAACAATGTAAGACGCCACAAAAGAATCAACCTGATTTTATTCACGTGACCATTTTCTTAAAAAAACAAAACACGGATAGTAGTGTAGAGCCTCGAACCTACAGGGTCTGGGTTCGATTCCCATCTCTGGTCTGTGCACGGAGTTTGCATTTTCTACTGTGCTTCCCTCCACAGTCCAAAGACATGCAGCTTACACTCATTGGAGTTTACAAATTGCCTGTAGTGTGTGAATTAGTGTGTATGTGTGGGCTCTGTGAGGGATTGGCACCCCATCCAAGGTGTAACACTGCCTCATGCCCCAAGTCTCCTGCGATAGCCTCCAGGCCCCCCCATGACCCTATATACTGTACATGATAAAGCAGTATAGACGATGACTGAGTGAGTGAGTAGGAATTACATGACCGACATGATTTCATCATAACGACAAAACGGCACAAGGTGCACAATGTTTTCTTTAAGTCACCCTCGGGGATCACCTCATGCAACGATATGTATTACACAGTCCTTGGCTCGCTGAAAACTTGACAAGTTAAATTACAAAATCATTAAATTTATTCAAGGAGACTAACAAACTTGAATTGTTATAAATAGACCTGCATTAATCCTGCATTATATTATAATATACAGTATATTTACATGTACATCCAGTCACGCCCAGGATCACATTTAATTTTTTTTTTTTAACTGTCAGTCCTATACAAAACAAAGATAAAAACATTTTTTTAAAGGCTTAACACAATAATTATACAATAAAATTTTTTTGCTTACTTTTGTTTAGGGTTTCTAAAAAATAAGAAGAATAATACGAAAAAAAAAAACTACTGGCTTTTACAGTGGTATCCTACATCTCCCATAATGCACCATTGCAGACACAAAACTTGTTGCCGTGTCTTTGACGCAAAACTAAAGGCTCTCAATATTTAGACTTGCTTGTGCGTGTCTGCATTTGACCCGTGATCAAATGTGGAGGGAAAAAAAATAAATTCCTGACACTCTCTTCACACTTACAGCCTTCCTCAGGTCCCAGGACGTGAGGTTATTGATATGTCCAGGGCGTCTGGACAGTGTCACAAGATCTGACTAATTTCTGGTAATGTATAATATCTCATTTAATCCCCTGAATTACACATCTGTTGGCACACACGTCCAGAATGAATGCAACACGAGGCAGAATCCAACTCAAGCTGTCTAAGAGGAGGTTTAAGGTCTTGGCATTCTTAAAATCACTTGTTGACAACCTCAGTGATCACAAACACCTGCTTGATTTTGCTTCAGAGAAACGGATCAATGCAGGACAGCTATAAGACACACTCCTTTGCTAGGTTGCTTATCATGCATCCTTTGTTCCGCACTTGAATAGGTGATTTCTGAACTCAGACACTGTTCCTCACTTTACTAGCAGAAAAAAAAAGACTCCTAATAAACTATCTGGATCCACATTGGTCAAAGAATCATGGCCTCCTGAAACGCCTCAATCCACCTGAAGTGAAAAAAAAAAAAAAAAAGTTAATCCTGTAAGATATATTTTAATCTTATATGGTCATCAGAAGTGCAGACAGTGTGTACAGTATGTACTGTATGTGTGCAGACCTCTGAGCTGTAGCGATATCTTCCGCTCTGAAGATATAATACAGTATGTTCTTGTGATAGAGTTTAAACTGCAGCTTCTTAGCTGGTCCAGACTTCTCTTCCCTCAGGAAAAAGCCCAGTAGCGGCTGGCTCTCCAGTGCTGCAACATCCTGAGCAGAGACACATGGACAGACATCAACACCAGACAACTCAGACTCATATGCAAAACACCGCTTGATTAGCAATTCCTGGCGAAACAAGACCGATGCACAAACAGGTGTGATGTACCTCACTAGCGGCGTAGGTGTAAAGGACTTTATTCTTGATGACGAACCACAGGCGTTTCCACGGTTTCTTGTAGCCTTTCGATCTCTGTAGATATCCACTCATCGAGGAATTCTCAGTATTAGCGGAAACCTGTCAGAGAAAATGGTGTCAAGGTGCCGCAGATGTATTGGGAACCTAATGATATTTCCTAAACCTGCTAACAAGTATTTCTGATGATGATGAATAATTTTACACTTTTAAGCAAAAAGGTTTTCCTTTTATATATATTTGCCAATGTTGTACATTGCATGGGAAAAAAAAAAGAAGAAAAAAAGCAGGAACAATTCCCGAGTGGCACAGTTGTAAATTGCTCGCCCTATCATTCCGGAGATCGCCAGTTCGATTCTGTAGCCTCTCTCAGGAGGAGGTCTAGAGAGATGATTGGCTGATTGGCCGAGCTCTCTCAGCAGGATGGGTTGGGAGGCGGTTAGCGCTCTCACATCAATCACGGCTCTACAGCCAATCATGGGCGTCTGTAAGCTCACACAAGCGGCAGGAGCGGACAGCGCTGTCCTCCGTGTGTATTACGCCGTCCCCAATGGTGCATGAGCTAGCAGTTTGAAAAGATGCGATAGGCTGGCGTCACGTGGTTCGATATAAAGGAACATCCCTGACTGACTGGTAATAGCCTTAATGTGGGAACCCCCTGGTGACGGAGGTCTTAGATATAATTAAATTAGGAAGAAAATGGAGAGCACTTAAACACTTGGAGTTGCATGGTATAAATCCCCAATAGTAATAGTGAATATAAGAGAAAGAGAAGATAAGATTGTAAGACCATAATCAGAAAAAGACTTCAGTTTGCTCGGGATTGGAATATTTTGAGAAATGGAAAATGATATGGTCTAATGAGTCCTGGACCCTATTTAAGAGCAATGCAAAGAAAAACATCAGCCACTGCCATTGGTGAACGCCAACTTATTAGCCGTTAAGGCAATGGCAGTTAACAAGGTGAATATCAGCTGATATGTACACCAATGTACAGCCTATAAATCAGCGCATCCTTGGCTCTTGCCTTAGGCCTCAGTTTGGCAGCCTGTTAACATTATTATTATTAATAATAATAATAATAAATCACTTCCTGCAGTTGAATTGATTCAAAGATCACAAGAATTATTCTACAGTTTATTAGGGATTGTATGGCTTCAGACTTGTTGTTTTGGTTTATACACAAATCTTAAAAAGTTGAGCAGAAGTGTTGTGCCAATTTATCAAATATAATGTAAAACCCGTTATGCTAAAGGAATAATTATTATCCAGGAAGCTGTGGTGCTGCTAAACATACGACCGATCCACAGATTTAGACCACATGTTGGCCAGCACAAGATCTTTGTATCCATATGGCACATAGCTGCAATAACAACCTGGTACTACACATAGTTCCATGTAAAATAATTAGGATCATTATAAATGTGACCTCTTTCAGTGCTGAGGGAATCTTCTTTTGTTTTCTAGAGAAGGAGAACGCTGAGCTGCGGCCGGTGGGAGAAACAGCAACCTCCGACTGCTCACCTGAGACAGAATCGGACACAGAGATCAGTCAGACAAGACACGAATGTCTGCATTGCAAGCCTTGAAGTGGGAAGAGAAAGCTGAAACCTTTATCTTTCTGCTGTAGTTTGACGTAACACTGATCACACACGCGCGCCAGCTGATTCTTCAGGTACTCCAGGTAATATTTGTTTGACGAACATGCCTGGCACACAACCTGCAAATAAAAAAAGGAGAAAAATTTTTAACACACAAAGTTTTTTTTACCTTCATTTTTAAAACATCTTTTTCCCCACTCAAGCTGACCGCTGACCTTGCCGCATGCCCTGCAGTGGTGGCGTCTCCAGGTGAGGGTGAACTCGCAGGTACAGATCATACACATGGTGGTGCGGAGGTCTGGGATCCAGATAGGAGCTTTAGAACCCAGGGGAGAATCGTCAGCTGGGACTTCTTCAGACTGGATACAACAGGAGAACAAAAATGAATGTAAAATATGATGTGATGACGAGCCATTTGTCATTTTTTTACCCATCTATAGTGTCTGAATACAGACTACAGAAAAGAAAAACATTAATGCTAAGATTTTCATAATTTCCTGGCTCTTACAGATGAAAACTAAATCTTAAAAGTTTTTCCTCATGGAGAGATGGGGCGGAGCTAATGTCTGGGCTGGAAAAGCATACATAAAATCCTGGAACAAAGCATTTACGTACAGTACATAAACAATATCCATCCATCTCCAACCGCTAATCCGAAGTCAGGTCGTTTGTGTAGCAGTTCTAGCAGAGAACTCCGAACTTCTCGTTCCCGAGCCACCTCAACCAACTGGGATCCCTGAGGCATTTCCAGGCCAATGTGGAGCTCTAATCTTTTCACCTAATACTCGGTCTGCCCTGGGGCCTCCTCCCAGCTGGATGTGCCAAGAACACCTCCCTAGGGAGGCGCCCTGGTGGCATCCTTACCAGATGCCCGAACCACCTCGACTGACTCCTTTCCATGCAAAGGAACAGCGGTTCTACATTGAGTTTCTTAAGGATAACTGAGTTTCTCATCCAATCTCTAAGGGGAAAACCACCTACACTAAGGAAGGTAGAGAAACAATAACGGTGGTGATTTTGGAAAGTGCAGAAGATATGTGCATATGTCTCTATGTAGGACAAGGATTTTACAATCCCTTGCTATAATATGCATTATTCATTCATTGATGCTTTGCCCACCTAGCTGTCTCTCTAGAACTATTCTTCAGCTGTAAAATTAATATTTATAATGTATGTGTGAGAGAGTGAGTGTGCTTGTGCCCTTTCGATGGATTGGCACCTAATCCACCTAATGTCCTGAATCCCCCGGGCTAGGCTCCAGGCACCCAGGCAAACACGTACAATATAAGCAGTACATAGAATGAGTGAGTAATGTCATCGGTGCCATGAAATCCAAATAGAATTGGTGTGAATTTGTAACTTACATAATATACTACAGCAGAGGGGGCTGTCTAACACTGAGTGTGAGTTAATCATGATGAGTGCACAGGGTCGTCGGGCTCCGGCTTGTACATTCAAAATATGTGCGTGTGTGTGATTTTCAACAGTGATACAAGTACAAGGATATGTGGCTATCAGGCCTCTAGCTAGGACTTCTGTGCCCCCAGAATGACTAGTGATGTATATATAATCTATAGAAAAAAAAAGAACTACATACAGTGCACATACACACCAAATATCTATTCCAAATATATACATCACCCATGGGTGGCCCAGAACTCAAACCAAAAAACCATGCAACATAAATTAATCCAACACAACGATGGTTGAGATGAGTGGACAAGATGATGAGTGTTTATAAAGCCTTTTTGGGGTTGAAATGAAAATCAACTTCTTGTTGTGATCAAGTGTTGCCAGAGTCTTCATAGTAGAAATCTTGGAGCCAGAACATGTGCAGTATATGAAACACCATCTCGCTCTCTCTCTCTCTCTCTCTCACACACACACACACACACACACACACACACACACACACACACACACACACACACACACACACACACACACACACACCTGTACATATCACATGATGTGATTGTGCATGCAGTGACTCATCATGGCAATGGTTTATATTTTTTGGTATTTTGGTCCGCCCATGTGCCATCTGGGACATCGGGTGACGGACACTCCCAACCCTGGAGGTATATCCATCATTTCCATGGCAGTTATTTACCAGCTCAATGCCTGATTGTCATTCATACACTATGGGCAATTTGGGAATGCCAATAAGCCTTGATAAACACCTAGAGTTCCCTGCCATCGATGTTTGTTTGCCACACCCCATACGGTTCCAAGCTGTAATAAAATAAAATGGCACAGGTTTTTTGCACCAGTTTCCTGACGCAACCCTTCCAAGTTGTGTGCGAATTGGCTGGTCCACCGTGGCGACCCCTTGACAGGTTAAGTTAATTAGCCTAACCTGCATGTCTTTGGACTGTGGGAAAACATGCAACCTCAAAGCACACAGACACCGAGAAGGGAATCAAACTCAGACCCTGGAGGTGCAAGTCCACTATGCCGCCTCCAATGTGGTATGCTAGATGCATACTGTAACTGCTAGAGTTAGCATTTGCTACTCTATCAATTTGCTAGACATTATTGACCTTTTAAATCAAAGTAATGCAAGTATACATAGCTAATGTAGAGTACAGGGTGTAAACATTTCACTCAACAATTAAACTCAAATCGTTGCTCTCAGTTATTATCAGCTAGCTTTGACTGAATGTTTTACATCTGAATAATGAAATTCTCTTTTGCATACAGAGAAGCGACTAGCTAACCTTAATAAACTACTTCAAGTGTTTGCTAAAGGTCATACAATAAATCGTAAAGGATTAAGAAATTAAGTAAGTGTTAGCTGCCTTAAATTAGGCCTTCACTTTACATTACACTGAACCAGCTTAGACAAGCAATGTACTGTTTCCACAGTTCACAGCGGAAGAAGACACGGCACTGGCATGAAACTATCCAGAGCTTCAGATGGATGTTGGAGTGTGGAGTATGTCCATATAAGAGGCTCTTAAATAACTGTCATGGCCAAAGCCTTACAAAAAAAAAAAAAAAATCCCATTTATTAACATAAAGAAGTGGTGTTCCACAATCAGCCACTAGAGGGAGGCACAAATAGTCTAGCTTTACTTTTTCAGACTCCAGGCCTCCGAGACCCTGTGCATGATAAGCAATATGGAAGATAAATGAATGAACTGGCATATTAAAATAACACTATATGGCCAAAAGTATTTGTTTATTTCCATATATCAATAGAGTCCTGCTATCCCTCTGACCATGTAGCACTCACAGATCTCGCAGATATACCAGGGGCATGCACACACAAAAACCCCTACCTCTTGGCTTCGACTTGAAATGAATGAAATCTTCTTTCTTGTGTAGTCGTCTATTGCTGTGGCGATGGCTTCTAGCCACTCGTCTCTTTCTGTGGCTGAGCTACACACACACACGCACACGCACACACGCACACGCACACACACACGCACACACACACGCACACACACACGCACACACACACGCACACACACACGCACACACACAAGCACATCAAAACCAGCCTGGCCACATGCATAAAGTTAATTCCATTGTGCGTACGTGTGTGTGTGTTTGTATGATTTTCACCTGGCTGACAGGATGAAAGAACGTTCCACGCTCTCGATGTTCAGTTCGTTTTGATAAGCCTCCTGACTCGGCTTACTAACCTGCAGCAAACACACTTATTAATAATCTTGTGTGTATGTAGGACGGCATTCGTGTGCGTTGGGGTGGGGTGAAAAATGCAGGATAGCCGACCTTCATACCAGCCAGAGACAGCATGCTGTTTACTTTGTACTGGCCAGACTGTACAGGAGTGGTGTACAGCAGGATATCATTAAACTGCCGAGAGACAGAGAGATAGGGAGTGAGGGAGGAAGTCACTCGATTCACTTCTTAAATGTACGATTGTAAGCAACAGGTCACGTCATAAGACAGCATTTTAAGCATTAAGTAACTCTTTATTCTTCTAGAAGACACTCGGCTCAAGGAATCAAACAAGCCAAGCGATACTGGTAATCTAATCTAATTCACCAAATAAATGCATCATATAAATGAATCCTCACATCTTAAACTAGGAAATCAAATTTTTGGATAAATGAAAGATTCAGTTTATTAATCAAAATATAATACAGTTTCAAAGCAACAAAAACAAATCATTTGCATTGATATAAGTAAAAGTGAAATAAAGTCTCTCACCAGGAAGAACATTCTGGGCTGCATGACTTTCCTGGACAGTTTCATCAGCGTGCCTTCTTTAAGAAACACCTGCATGAGAAACACAAGAAGATCCATCATACAGTCACAATAATCAGTCCACAAATACAGAGAGAGAGAGCGACAGAGAGGATTATGGATAACATAACATAACATGTACCCTTCCAGGCTGCACGATTTCATGATGGCCGTTCAAACTGCACTGGACCTGCATTAACTTCTGGAAGTTGTCCTTAAAGAGAAAAAGAGAATTTTCTCGAAAAGTAAGACAAAGACATGGAAGCTGCCGCTTACTGTTCAGTATCGTCAATATCATCATCAGCAGCAACAACAGCATCAAGTTGGATCACTAATCTTTCGAAACACTACGGTCAGATTTGTCAGCTCCAATTAAACATGTACGTACACATGAAATGTTTATGTGAAGTCATGTCGAAATATTAAGAAAACACTGCGGATGTGATTAAAGCAGCTTTTGAGCTTTGGAGATTGACCAATTTCTCACCAACACCCCATGCATTTTAAATCACATTGGTCAGAAAGAAGAGTTCCTTCTTTAGTTTTCCTAATTTGGCTGATTAATAGACTAAATGGAAATCTGTCTTATCCAAATCTTTTCTGGGAAAATATATTTCCCCCGAACCCACATTGTCTTGGTCACACCAACTGGCTGGCATCATTAACAATATACAAGTAAATATTTTACACAAACTGTCATTTCCATTTAAGTGCAAAGCATTTGGTGGAAACCATTAGATTGATCTGAATCACTTCCAGTGCTGTCAGAGTGTACGTGTGTATCGTCTTACCCCTTGTTTCATGATGTCATTGGCATGATTTGCAACTTCCTTCACCACCTCAAGGGCAGCTATGTTAAAAAAGAAAGAAAACATCTAAAGATTATTTTACACTTGCACTACTTAAGTCTTGAGCCATCCCTCATTTCTTCATATTTTGCTTCCAATGAGCCAAACTTTCTTCCTGAAAGATTATTTGCCTCTCATTTTTGGTAAGTTTTTGGCTCTAATTTTCAGTCCAATCCCTGAGGAATTGTTAAGCCACATAGTAACTGATGAATCATTCAAGCACGAAAAAGCATCTACCTTGAGGCATGAACCAGTAAAAAACAGAAGATGACAGATGATCAGGCCGGTGATTAGTATATTGCTGATGCTGAGTGATTGGAACAGACGAGAGGGGAAATGAGGTCGCTGCTGAGGTTGTTACATTAACACTCATTTTTAAACTGTATATTTAGGCATTTTGCAGCCTGTCAAAGTAAAACTCCGGTTTAATTAATTTATTCTACATCATTTAATTTAAAGTTTGACCTCATACATGCTTCCCAAAATTAATATTACATGTGTAAGAACGTATATTAAAATGAATGAGAAAAAATAAAATAAAGTCAGTGTACACGCCCATCTTTGGCAAACGCTAATGAATATTAATGAGTATGCAAATGCAAAGGTCACGTGACAAGGGTCCTAAACAAACCAGATGTCGGAGACCCAAACAAGCGAAGATTTTTCTTGGCAGATTCCATAAAAAGCTTGGTTCTTGTTTTAAAGGAAATTATTTAATTTAATTAATTTAATTTATTTAATTTCATTCATTTATAAGGTCTCAGGTCATGTGATCTCAGAGCCATGGACGAGAGGTTGGGCCTAATCAGCATATAAAAGTACAGGCTGCACATAACTGTTAAAAAAAAAAAAAAAAGATTTTTATAAATAGATGTGCAAGGCCAAGACAATACCGGTATCACTCGTTTTTTGTCACTCTACAAATCCGTATCACATTTTTATGAATATTCTTCATATCTATTGTGTACTTGTATACACTAAACCAATCTTTATTTTAACATGAAGAAATGAGTGTGGCTCAAGAACTTTTGCACAGTACTGTATATAATGGAGGACTGTTACTTGAGAACAGACTGAGGAGTCAGTGTCTGAAATCTCTCCCCCGCCCTCACTTACTATTCACTCTATAACCCGGGAATCTGCGCTTTTATAATGGCAGGTCATGATAGTGTGTTTACTTTATAACCTGCTATTATATAAACAATTTAATCATGTCAAATTACCTAATGAAGTGAAGAAGCATTTTGGTCTTGTGTTTCTTTCTTGATTGTTTTATTAAAAGTGCCTTAGTTTCATGTAATTATATCCAAAGCTGCTGCTATAAATTAATGGACTATATCAGGTAAAGAAAAAACACCCAGAAGAAGACCATTAAAAACATTAAAAGGTGTCAGAAATAAATGCACATAATTGTAAGTTATAAGGTTTCTGTAATTGGATGCTTATTTATGATAGGGGTCTTTGGTGCCGCCACCAAATTACGTTTCCACAATTTTTTAAGAATTAACGCAAATGAACGCACCACAATTAACACAAAAATAAGAAATAAAAAGAAAGACGGGTACGGGAATGACTGATTACAGCTATAATAACAGGAATGCCCATGTTTCTTTAGCATCACAGAATTCTGAATTATACATGTTTAAAAATTACGATGGAGTATTAGGACCAATATGGGATTAAAAAAAAAAAACTGTTGGAAGGGGAGGGGCAGAAACTTTCAGAGTTTAAAACTTTAAATTTTCTAGGAAAAAATCTTTGAAATTTCCAAAAAAAAAAAAAAATTGTAATTTCCTTAAAAGTTTTTTCTTTAAAGCTCAAATATCCTTAATGTGTGTTTTTTTTTTTTCTATCAACGAAGGTATCCGCATGTACTGTATATACTTTGCAAGGCTGGGCAGACATCACTTGATCTGCATTAGCCTGGAGTGAAAGATTTAAGTAAACTTTAATTATTTAATTATTATAAATCTAATTAAAAATTTAAATCTAATTAAAAGTTGAGTGAGTTTTTTTCCTCGTAATTGTTTGAGTTTTTCTCTCAATTTTTGAGTTTTTTATTTATTTATTTATTTTAGTTTTTTTTTTTTCTTGAAAACTTCGACTTACAACTTAAAAATTTCAAGTTTTAAACTCTGAAATTTCCTGCCGCTCCCCTCCCACCTCTTTTTTTTTTATTTTTAAATCCCATATTGGTCCTAATACTCAGAATATTTCAGAATGCTGTGATGCTGTGAAGCGTCTAAAGAAACAATAATTTCTGTTATTATATTTTTAAAAAAATCACCACACTCTCATTAATAATAATTTTATTTTTATTTTTTGTCAAAATGCTATGGTTTAGATGTGGTAGAGTTTGGTAAAGTGTGACTCAAATGTTGTTATAGGAAAAAAAAATACTTCAATTCAGCGTGATCATGGCTTTTTACTTCACCTCTAGTTGTATCAGGCTCTTCAACATAGATTATTTTCCTAAACAAGCTAAACCCTGTCAAGTTGTATTCCTTATATAAGCTACACATTTCACTGGAAATATTAGATGCTTAATTAATCATTTAAATTCTGCTGTGTTGGTCAGGCATATACAATGCGTTGTGCATGTTGTGTGTTCCGGTAATTACTTTGTGTGTCCTTGTAGTCAGACGAGTCTTCAGGGAGATTTTTTAAGTAATCTGAAAGGCAGAAAAACAATTTTGTGAACAATTTAGAATGTTTTTTTTTTTCATATATCATATATCATATGGGTAGCACATGCTTGGGCAAAATGTCTTTCTTCAATTTTAATACACAGAGTGAATGAGTGCAGTTGCAATTTGTCATTGATTAGATGTAGAGGTATAATTATTTCAGTGGTCACCAGTAAGTGCAATAAAAGTAGCTTCTGCCTTACTTTCACAGTCTTTTTCAGTGTCTTGTATTTAATGTATTTTTGTAAAAAACTGTTCTCCTTGAATGCAGCTCAAGCAGACAGCTTTGGTTTTATCCAAACTTCCAGCTAGAAGCTGTTTATAATGAAACTTGCTGCCCAGCACACCTGGTGATGTTTCCTCCATCATCTTATTATCCGCACTAAACATGCCATTATCATTCATAGCCAGGTATCTGCACTGTGATTATGGAAGGCCACTAGGGTCAAACTTGGTCCTATGATTAATTTGCTTAAAAAAAAAAGAAATAAAAAAACAGCAACTTGTTAAAATTTCTAGATGAATCACGTGCGTTAATATTGACAGCCCTACCCTTAACATAATAAAATTATGGAAATGTCGGTAAAGTTAAGAGTAACTTTAAATAGCAGTGTTTGAGATGTAATGCAGCATTGTGTCATGTACCTGTCAGCAGAAGGCGGTACTGTGGAATCCGCTGCACTGGTTTCAGTAGGTAATGCTTTAAAGCCAGACTGGCACAACGAGGACTCGTCTACAGTCGTGAAAAGAGAGAAAATTCATACAGCATTCAGGCTTTTTTTTTAACAGGTCTGATTTTGAAGAAGTGCAGCTGCATTTAACAATGGTAACTCTAATTGACTAACTGCAAAACAACCAATTCAGTCAAAGGAAAACTGTGTCATTCTCCTTCTCAACAGTGGGCAGTATCAACACTGAGTATTCCTCAATCTCAATAGATGCATTTACATGGGCCCTAATAATCCAGTAATAACTGGAATAATACCCCAGTCAGAAAAAAATGAATGAATTTTCAATGGGAATGAAAATGAGGGGTGATGTAAATCTTTGCTAAACTGTTTAACAAGTAAATATTAGCTACATTAGCAATGTAATCACTTGATCAGGTCATATTTATCCCAGGTGAAGGTAACATTGTTTGCCTTTACAGGAAGAACATGTTTATTCCATCGAAGCAACTCTATCCAGCCTGTGTTTAATTTCATCTGTCTGGAGAAAGGGCACTGATTGATGAAGCATAGAACCAATCATAGGTGCAACTGAACTCTTATACCCAATCATAACACAGAAAGCGGAATTTGGCTGAAAATATGGGAATCCCAAACTAACCTAGAAGTTGGAGAAAATCCCACTTATTTATATACATTTATATAAATCGAGGTCACCACCGCTTACCTCGAACTGACGTACGACCGTGGCGAAAGAGGGGTTCTTGCGGCACTGTTCGTCCAGCAGAGCCACGTTGCGATCGAACTCTCGAATGTATGTGGAGTACATCTTGAGATACGGTCCCTTCTGCACGAAGATGTCAGCCAGCCTCTGGTGATCCGACCTGTGTGATGGGGAACATGGGGAATCAACTGAAAGGGATTAAAATTTCTCTTGCTGACACAATGACAATGAGTTACAATGAAAAGCGAAGCATTCATTATATTGATCTCATTTCAGGAAAAACAAACTACAACCAATCAATCTTGCTTATTTAAAGGATTTAATGCTAGCTTTGTGTTAAAAACCGGAAAGGAATTTAATTTTAATCAGTGTAATCGCCAGGTGTGGTTGTAAACGGAGGAGATGGTGAAAGGCATTGGTATAGTTGTGTTCCAGGATGCATTCATATACAATTATAAAAAATATCATCCGTATACAATTATGGTGATGTTATATAGACTACCTATTCATAACCTCTATACTACGAGACTCATACTATCAGTGTGTGTACCAGTGTGCGACTCTCTCCTCCAGCTCTCTCAGCAGGTCCTTGTTGAGCTCGTAGAGCTGAGGCAGGTAGTAAAGGATCTGATTCAGCACCCTCTCCTCCACCACAGGCTTCCCACTGGCACGGGTCGCCTTGGCAACCGCATCCCGGAAATCCTATCGGAAAAACCAAACAAAACATGGATGCTTTAAACAAGTGCCTTATCGTGCAACTGCAACAGATCAACACAAGGTGTAACATCTACACTCTACAATAGCAATATTCTACAGCAAGGGAACTGGAACGGTCCTGTCTGAAGCTGAAAAAAAATAAATCACAATCAGTCGAACTCCGTTCAACAGCTTGGAAAATACCCCCACTCAAGCGCACAACCCAAACCCGCACCACTTTAAAGCAAACGAGGGAAACGAGGGAAAAATACCATATGTTTTGACTCTTAGAGTGTTTTTCCGCTGCATATTCAAAAACAACAGCTGCTCATAGACAAAACATGGGACTGTAGTTCATTTTCCGCCACATGTCTAACAACTGGAACTGTAGTTCTGACAGGAAAAGCGACTACATTCGTCAATTAATAATAATAATAAAAAAATGCCTAAATTAATACTGATCAGACTGGATGCCTGGTTAACACTTTAAACTCTCCTTACTACCCAAATTTCACATTAGTTTCAGTGTAGTTGTTAATATAGTAGGACATTAAGTAGTCACCAGTTTTATATTTGCTGGTGAGGCAAACATTTCTTCAACACTATCATTTAGAAGAGGAAGAAATCACAGATTTTCAAATTTCAATTAACTGTTGACAAATCAACACCATGGCATACGATTGTAAAAATGTTACCACATATTCTTCCTTTAAGACTACGACTCTATCTCTAATGTCAAACCTCGAACAACTAACACAGCG
The DNA here is from genome assembly GCA_011419295.1 of Clarias macrocephalus. NCBI lineage: Eukaryota > Metazoa > Chordata > Actinopteri > Siluriformes > Clariidae > Clarias > Clarias macrocephalus. The sequence continues at coordinate 28,074 of JAAGKR010000394.1, forward strand.
ACACACCCTAGACTTTCGGTTCGACTCCGCCCAGATAAGACCAACTCGATCAGGCCTGACTTACACCCCCTTACACTTTTGGTTCCGCAGTGGTTATCCTGCAGGGGCTATTCACCTCCAGGCCAGCGGAGGAGCCCTGACGCCACATCACTGCACATAATGTGAAGCCTTGCAAGTTTCTCTTTCTGTTTCAGCTGTGCCTTTTTTTCTCTAATGGTCACTAGTAGTCTGGTGTTTGACCCCTGCCTTCAGCTTTCGTCTTAAAATCTTGTGTTTGAACCAGGCCAGTTTTGTTATGTAACACAGCATCAACCAATCAGCAGGGAGCAGGGATACAAGCCCCACCTCTAGCTCCAGTCTTAATGCCAGTCTTGAGCTAGTGTTCCGCCAATTTATTTATTTTTTTAACTTAACGATTCTGTGCATGCAAGGGCCGACAAGCTTGGGAACCTTTTTATTTATTTAGCTGTTTATATACTGGGAGCATTATTTGATGGGGATATTTGTCTACCATCAGAATATGCTACCTAAATGCTACCATCAGAAATTCTCCACTAAATGCATGTTACAGTAAAGTATTAAAACACACTCAATATACTGTTATGGTGCATTTACCCCTTAAGCATTTATAATTTTTCGACAGACTAGTCCAAGTCTATGAATCCATACTATGGTAGCATAATTTGATCCTTGGTACAGGATTGATAGCCAGTTACACACACACACAGATACACACAGACACACACACAGACACACACACAGACACACACACAGACAGACACACACAGACAGACACACACAGACAGACACACACAGACAGACACACACAGACACACACACACAGACACACACACACAGACACACACACACAGACACACACACACAGACACACACACACAGACACACACACAGACACACACACAGACACACACACAGACACACACACAGACACACACACAGACACACACACACAGCTCCAGTTTTTTGGTGGCAAAAGATTCAATATTTTATTGAATTATAAATTCAATATTTTATAATTTTGTGACAGACTAGTCTGAGTCTATGAATTCAAACTATGGTAGCATAATTTGACAAGACTTAAATTCTTGGTACAGGATTGATAGCCAGTTAAATAAAAAACGCACGCACACACACATGCATACGCACAAACTCCATTTTTTTGGTGGCAAAAGATTCAATATTTTGTGCATTGAAAAACAAAAAAAAAACTCATAATTTGATAGGATCAGTTTGCTCAGGAAAGGACCCTGGGAGTTTTGGTATGAAGATAATCTCTGGCTTACTCCCTCTCCGGTTCCCTCGCTCACACACGCATGACCCTCTTAAAGGCAGCTGTTAGGGATCACGGCCAACTGCGTGGGCACCAGAGGGGGTGGGTGTGACCTCTTTCCTAAAAATCTCTCCGTCTCTCCCTCCTTTGTCTCACCACGTCTCTTGCCTTCTCTTCCTTCCCTCTCTATTTTTGTTGCCGATCTCTTGCTACGCTCCATGCCCTCGCTCGTTCTGTGTGTTTGTTTGGGTTTTTAGCTTATTACTTCACGTCCCTTCGTTTTTGATCAAGTTCAAACTTGGTGCGTGAATCCACACGGTTATTACGGAAAGCGCAGGCTATAAATAATAAATCCACAGGTGTGTGCATAAGTGTGTATCAGTGTTTATACTGTGCTCCAGAACTTCCTGTGATGAAGTAAAAATATGATAAATCAAAGGTTTGTGAAATATGTATGCAAACATTTGTCCTGTCTGCCTCCACAAATAATATTTACTTACAATGTGCAGCAACTTCAGGACGTCCACAAACCTGTAACAGACGTTTTTATAAGCGTTATGTTCATTTTGTATAAAAGTAGATGAAGTATAACATTAAGACAGGATGGACAAGACGGCAAACATTTTATAATGCAACAGCTTCTATAGCTAAATAAAATGAAACGAAATATGCCACTCGCCTGATAGAATACATTTGGGCTAAGTGGGAAATTATGTGAAGTTATCATCTAGTTATTACACACACATTAAACTTAAAAACATGCATATATTATGGTTTTTACTCACACTTTCTCTGAGCTCATGATCTCCATGGCAATGTGAACCACTTTATTCCGTTTTGCTTTCTCGACTTCCTAACACCACACACACACACACACACACACACACACACACACACACACACACACACACACACACACACACACACAAACACACACAAACACACACAAACACACACACACACAAAATCAAAATCACAACAGCCATATCCAGTTACAGCATCACAATACTCTAACACTTACACTCCCATTGCATCCAACCATCTCAGGTAAATGAAAACACACCACTTCATATCAATGCAGACTTCACTGGTGTGAGTGTGTAAGAGAGAGAGAGAGAGTGTTGGGTGCAGGCTTAGGGAGGGTTTGAAGCTGTGGGTCTTTATTTGGATCCAGGGTCTGTCTCAACATAAGAATAGTTTGATGGAGGAGACCTCCTGTTTCTCACAGTGTGTGTGTGTGTGTGTGTGTGTGTGTGTGTGTGTGTGTGTGTGTGTGTGTGTGTGTGTGTGTTCTAACCACAGAGGAGTCAACAGAGAGCGAGTACAATGGAGGGAGGCTTATTCAAATGACTAGACATGCTAAAAATGTTAATGTTTTGATGATTAAATATAACCATGTACCAACATGTAACAATTTTCACACCAGTTTGAACAGAGCGAGGAGGTTAATTTCCTGTTTTTCTGGGTTCAATGTTTGGGATCTGGCACTTGGATAACGAAACACTGGCCTGCATTAATCAGCAGAGCTGTGAATCAGGGGCAAACTTTCAATTTTAATCAGTTTTGAGAGTTTCAATTTGATTCAGTAGCACTAATGTTTAGCGTATGATTTGTCTCAAGCAAAGTATTAAAGTATTAAAATCATCAAAAAATATCTATTGAACAAAACAATGAACTTCTGTTTAACCGTCATATCTAATACAAAGCAATCTTCTGCTCCTTGCTCCAGGCCAGCAGGTGGCAGTGTTGCTCTAACTGCCTCTAAAATCAAAAGAAGTAGCAGCAGCCATAATCTTTCAAAATGAGAGTGTTTTGCAAGTAATTTACTGACAACACAAGCAGTTTGTATTTTCTACAAAAGATTTTGTATATATGTAAGCAATATTACATGAGAGGGAGTGCTGTTGTACTAAAGATCAGCACGGGTGTGATGTGATCATAGGCATGTGGGTGCAGTCTGAGTACCAAAGGCAACACAGCCATGCTGCTATTAAGCACAACAGCACAACCTCGAGTGTGATATTGCTTTTACACAACGCTCACTCACTCCCTCATCGTCATTACCACTTTATCCTGTATTCAGGGTGTCAGGGGGGCTGAAGCATATCCCAGGAGACTTAGGGCACGAGGTGGGGAACACCCTGGACAGGGCGCCAATCCATCGCAGCGCGCACATACATACATACACACTACGGGCAATTTGAGAACACCAAATAACCTAATCTGTATGTCTTTGGACTGTGGGAGGAAACCGGAGTACCCGGAGGAAACCCACCAAGCACGGGGAGAACATACAAACTCTATGCACACAGAGACGGGAATCGAACCTGGCTGGGAATTGAACCTGGATCTTGGAGGTACAAGGCGACAGTGCTAACCACTACACCACCGTGCCGCCGCTTTTACACAACAGTTCCACAAAAATCATTTATTGTGTGTTTGTGTGAACTGGCTCAGCGATTCAATGAATTGAATTAACCTACAAGAGTTTGATTATACATAATACAGCTACTATAAAATATATTTCTTTTTAAAGAATCCAAAAACTGTGGTAAATCCCAAATGGCATTAAATGGAAAGTTGGTGTGCTATGTAGGGCGCAAGATAGAATCCCTTGTTCCTCACACCAAGTAACTCCCTTGGGAGTTAGAGAGGGATTTGGGATTCTAATTTCCTTGTGGTAGAAGCTATTTAGCTTTGAAACTCGCTTTAGCCGTGAACAAAACAACATGGGCAGTTCAAAGGCAATTCGGAAAGACTTTTCGCAATTGCGACAAAGACAAAGTGTTGCTTAACATGACGTAACATTATCAGATGCGTTTTCTTGCTGAAAGTACTTCAGTAACTGGTTATGAATGTGAGTTTTGGCCCAGAGAAGCTGCTCTTTCGTCTTTCCGGTACGGCAGCCCGTAGCGAACTACTTCCCCCGCATGCTGTGATTGACAGTACAATTAACTATAACGTTATTAGAATATATGACACAGACTGATACATACTGTATAGTTAAACGTCTCCGTGCTGTTACTGTCTATTATCACCAGTCGTGGAATACCTCTACCTGCTTATTCTGTAGCATCTTGTATAATTTTCAGTAAGTTTGCTAATTTAATACCATTAAATATGAGTAAGTCATCTATATAATTTTAAAAGTGTGAAATGATTTTGAACTGGCTCAGCGATTCAATGAAGTGAATTAACTTACAAGAGTTTGATTATACATAATACGGCTACTATAAAATATATTTCTTTTTAAAGAATCCAAAAACTAAAATCTGGCATTTTATGTCGATAAAACAACAATATTTTTTTATATCCATATTTACCAGATGATAGGAATTCCAGGGATTTCTTTCAATCTACATTACTTTTATAAGCATGTTCATCATTGGCGTACTGGCCTTAGCATTACTTTGGTTTGGATCAAAAAAGAAAATGAGTGGCATAACCCATCGATAATAAGTAGGATTCGTTACCATGGAGCTATTTTAATCCCATTGAGCTAAAATAATAGCTTTGGGCTTGTAGCTGTCGTGTGTAAATGCTGTGAGTATTTCTGTATGTACACCAGAATTCCTTCAAAATAAAAAAGTTCGACATTATTCTCAGGGTAGAAAGAATACCCGGAGTGCTGAGCTTTATATAAAACTACACTGTCTGAGCTTTGAATACACCCTGTAGTGTGTCGCATGCACATACTGATTTCACCATGAGATTCTGAAAGATTTCAGAAACCAATAATTATCCAGGTGTGTCAGAGGGGAAAAACCTGAAATCTGAGAAAATTATAGACTTAGTTTTGGTTGAAGAAGCACTGAATTGTTAGGTGTTAGTTTATTACATGGTCAGGAAGGAGTCCATTTTAGGGCACAAACGATAGTCATGGCTTTTATAACCTTAAAGAATGCGAGTGTAGTGTAAGTTTAAAAGTACAATCTCAAAGTACATCACTGGATCGTATTGAGGTTGTCTGGCTGCAGTCCAGGATAAACCCTGCTTCACACTTCATCATTGTGTAACGACAGGATTTGTGAGTGAACCCAGTCTCACCTCTTTGTCTCTCGATTGCTCCATTTCATCCTTGCTGGATGTGGAGCTGTTGTCATCTTCCTCATTTGAGCTCAGCCCTTCCTCTTCCTCCGACAAGTCACCTCTTAAATGAGGCCTGCAATTGATGTCAAATCAGATTAATTAAAATCTCACACATACATCATCCCTGAAACCTTATAATTTTACTCAGAGTCACTATTTCGTCTATTATGTCCAAACTGTAACGGAAATTCATTGAAGGGTTTGGTATTTTATTTTAAATGACTGTACTAGTACATCCGTCTCACAAGAGTACAGCACGCGGTTTATGAGCAGTCCTGGTGGGATCATTTCTTCTTTTTTTTTTTGGGTAAGGTTATTGCAACACATTTGGAAGAAAAGCTCTATCCGCCCTCTTCTACATACTTGAAACTTATAGACACCATGATTGTCCAGGGACTGACAGGAAAGAGAGTATGTCACTGGCATGCCAACTTTGCCCCTGTAACTCATCTGCATTCAAACATCATGTAATCTCCCTCCGTCCTGCCGTGTTCCTTGAGAGGCCCTGGTGTGATGTAACTCTGAAAAGAACCTATTGCTTAAGTGAACGCCTGATGCTTTTGCTAGTAAGGGCTTCCAAAACTACAGAAAACAAGTAACACATCCAAGCCGTTCCCCAAAATACTAACCAGTTCCATACACAAACTCAAACAATGCAGTTATTTTAGCCAGATTATTCTTCTTACACGCCGATATTGAGAATAGTAACAAAATATCATAATACAGTAATACAAAGGATGCATATGGAGGTATAACTAATATAACATAAGAGGTTCAATAGATTTAGATATACATTTGTTCACCTGTGATAGTTGCAAAGTTTCCAGCCCAAATACGTCACAAAAACCACACAAAAGACCTGAAACTAGAGATCACCAACCCAAAACACCAACACAATAAATGGGTAGTAGAAAAGGGAGCCTTTCTTAGATTGACTTTCTTAAAGACATTCTCAGTATGTGATCTACTTGGATCAGTTAATGTGCAAACTTACTTTCCATCTTCCAACGTTAGCAAAAAAATATATCTAAGAAAAGATTCAATGTGTCAGACACACTGTCTCCACTTAGGGAGCTTTCTAACTGGCACAATCTCAAAACCATAGAATATGGTAAGGATACGTTCAGGAACTTTGTTTTGACCATGCTTGAATATTTGAAATGTAATCTAAGACTTCTTCAGAACTTCTAAGCTGTTTTTATTCAAATTATTCAAAAGTGTGTTGTAGCAGTTTGTAGTTGGTTCATAGAGTTTGTATGTGACTCATGCCTGTTCCAAAAAAGCAGAATTCCTTGTTTAGTGTTGACAAGAAGCGTTCTGGGCTATCACTACTGGAGTGCTCTGTATGTACTGTAAAAGCCCTTCATATTTGTGGTGCAGCTAAAATTACTAAAGCCAACCCTGACACTTTACTACTACGGACATGGGGCGTTCGAGTCAAACTGGGACACAGTTGTGATAAGAAAAAAACCTCCCTTTATTTCTCTATATAATCCCCTGCTACAGTAATGCACTTATCCCAGTGTTTCACTAGTGCTTGGTTAGCATCAAGGTTTCTCAGTAGCCTTTAGCTATGATTGGACTGCCTGCTTCAAGTCTGAAATGCTGGCCTCCCAGGAACTCCTTTGTGGAAGTGGCTCGGAGCGATGTCAGGACTGTATGACTGTATGCAATAACTCCCAGCCAAGTTCCTGTCATATGCAAGTTCTGTTTGCGAATGATAGCGTGTACATTTCCCACAGAAAGACGTGTCTCTTACGCAAACTGACAACAAGTTATCCATAGATTTCCAAGCCATTCCACTCTATAAATGTTCACGGGAACAACATCAGTGGGCTCCGAGACACATCGGTCAGGATCGCCATTCATGGACGCACAGACTTTTTTAAAAAGGTTTTAAATATTTTACTGTGCCCAAGAGTCTCATCACCGTATTGTGCTTGATATTTTCTGTAAAAGTCTTTCAACGATTTCACACCTTCATTCAAGAGAAATTTCATCACAAGTCCCGGTTTGACTTGAACACTCCTTGTAGTACACTATAATAAAAATGGCACTGTGTATGGTGACATCGATTATAGAAGAAAGTAGCAAATTCATAGCTTCTGTAGTCACAGGTCACGATCAGTGAAATCGTGAATTTCAATTCGGGACAATTTGTAGCGCTTCAGGAATATGGGACAGCTTCCTAAAACTTTGCTTTTTACTTAAAGGTTATTATATTTCAATCTGAGTATTTGCGAGGAAACAAGAACTTGGTGACTATGAAGTCCTCAATTTCCTCAATCAATTAACTGTCCTATCCACTCCAAATGGATGTCTATTAGTGATGTTTCATGACTAGGTACAGTAAGTGAAACGTGGCAGCAGATGCTCTGCCACAAATACAGGCAAAACAACTGGAATATCAGCGTATATTTATCCAATAGCAACATTTTTTAAATTGTCGTTCACCCAAAGCTTGAGGATTTTTAATATTACTTATAGATTAGCCGTCACTGATTAAGACAGTTAAAAAAGGAGCTCGATTCAGGTCACTATGCTCTCAGGAGCTCACCAGGGCAAACTTCAATTCACCTGACATGTTCCAGACCACCTCCAAACATGACCCAATACATACGTGTACATTTGATGCATACAGTGCATGAACCAGATAAACACTGTCTTTAAATATAAAATATTATGTGATTCCAATGAATATATCCAAGCACTGCATCAAGCATAACTATTCAGCGTTATTTAGCAACAGTGAAAGATCAGAATTACGAAACGCATAAAAATTATAAATCCAGTGAATAGAATTAGTAATATTAAGTAAACCATATTTGAATCTAAAAAGAAAAGAAGAAAAACCTACAAACACTCCTGGCTAAACTAATGACGAGCTGCTACCGGACTATTAAGTGCCCATGAACTCTGAATTTCATTCGAGCAAAAGCGAGAAAAATGCTAACAAGTGAATATGTTTTAGTACAACATTTTCAAAAATTGATTATTATAATGCAGATTTCATTATACACTCCAAATACACTCCTAATGCCAACACATACTGCACTGCTGAAAAGAAATAAACTCTCTCTTATTATAACTGAATCCAGTATTAGCGCGGTGTTAGAAACACACATCCAGAATACAAACCCTGGTTGAAAACTCATCAGTGTGGATGTAAGAATATATTCCAATTTCAAACTCACACGGCCGTGTCGGGAATTTTTGTGAGAAACGCTGCTGTGGGTCTTATCGGATTTGAATAAGTAGGCCATTTTTAAAGTGCGAAGAACTAATTTCTCACACTCTCACACACACACACACACACACACACACACGGTCGCTCTCATTCTCCTTTTACACCTCTCTACCCCTTTTCTCCCTCTCCCCTTTTCTTTCGCTCAGTCTGCCTCTCTTTCTCTCATTCTGTCTCCCGCTGCAGGCGGACAGAGCTCCTCTTGTTTACTGCCTCAGGCAGTCTTATATAAACTCAGCCTGTAAAGAGACCCTAGAGAGACAACACACACACACACACACACACACACACACACACACACAAACACACACACAAACACACACACAAACACACAAACACACCGCACACAGTTCAAACAAATCTAGAATTTTTAACTGCCGTACATATATTTAACTAATTCCGTTACAATGCCAATAAAGATGCTAATATATTTAACGAGTGTCAACTCGTTCAAATGAATATTTCATTCACATAAATCATGGGGAGGGGGGGAAAGAAAAGAAAAGAAAAGAAAGAAGAAAAAAAAAGCACAAATGAGATTACACAATGATACCTGACTTGCATTAACGAAAGCCTGGCCACTTAAATAACCTTAAATTCAGACCTTTTCTGTTTGTTAATATCAGATGTGAAAAAGTGTAAGCTTTTAAAAGCTCAAACTCATAGCAATGAAATGATAATGAAAACAATAATCCTGGGTAAATAAATAAATAAATACAATGATTACATTAGAGTACAATGAAAAATAAAAAAATGGCTCATCATGACATCCATGTGAGATTACCTTGAAGAACCCATTAAGAAAGGACGGGTTGATAATCGTCACATCAGCATCTTTTTTCGGCTTAAACAAGTAAAGCTTAAATAACATCCGAATGGAAATTTATTAACATAATGGATATGTTGTTGTGTCATGAAATCTCAGAGCCAATCATGTTTCAGTATGCAACACGCTGCGCAAATCTGCAACACTAACTAGCTGGGCATGCAACAGTTTTGTTTGTTTTAGTCGTCCAGTCGTGTCCGACTCTTCATGACCTCATGCATCATAGCACATTAGGTTGCTATTTCCTTCTCCAAAAGATAATCTATGGGCAATTTGGAAATGCCAATTAGCCTAATCTGCCTGTTTTTGGGCTGTGGGAGGAAACCGGAGAACCTGGAGGAAACCCACAAAGCACAGGGGGAAACATGCACACTCCATGAGCACAGACCTGAGGCGGGAATCGAACCCAGCACCTGGAGGTGCAATAGTATGGATAGGACGAAAAAAAAATTGACATGTAAATCAAAATCACAATGAAACAAACAAACCAGATAAATAAAGTATAGAGAATGGTGATGCAGCTGCAGGAAAACAGTCATGTCATGATATGACTGCTGTATTGATAAGGGAAACAAAAGAAAACATGGCTGAAAGAGATGAGAGAGAGAGAGAGAGAGAGAGAGAGAGAGAGAGAAAGAGAGAGAGAGCGAGAGCGAGCTTTTTTTTCCAGAGGCTCTGCCCTCTCTCTCCTCTCCAGATATTTCCTGCTCTGGCCACTGAAAATAACCAACAGGAAAGAGAGTCAGTCTGAACTCCAAGTGCAGACCATTACAGTCACTGTTTCAGCTCTCGGCCTTCTGTGTTAAACAAATTGGCGGTCGTTTGACTTGTGTAGTGGTTTTGGCTCTGCAGGTTACTGAGGTTAAAGTTGCTTGCATGCACAGTGTCAGATACCGTGTATTAGATCCATGCAGTGGATCTAAGTGAGAGTGAGGCTAACTGTCTCAAAACTGCTGAACCAAACGTGTGTATTTCACATTGCATTCAGGAAATTACACAGAAAGAATTCACACGATCATACAGTGTAGGAAGTGTTTGCGAGTCCAAGAGTCACCCAAGTCCTCCCATGGAATGTAAGCTTTTACACACCCACTCAGAGTATGACCAGTTCATTTCTGCAATGTTAAATACAGTACTAATACTGTTTTCTATTAATTATTAATCGAACAAAAGGCTTCAAGATCTTGATTTCTCATGATAATATTCTTAATCATCTCCTGAATTATCCAAATCTGAGTCAATGCACTATGTGTCAGGATTTATGCGGCACTGCATGTACTGCGCAATGTGTAGAAGCTCATATGTACTCATCAGGGTTCTGTTTTAGGCCCACTGCTGGTTGTCTTACTTCCCAGACAGCCCTCATATCTGTGTTTCATTCTTGTTTTCCCTCTCTCAGGAGACACCCTGGACAGGGTGCCAATCCATTGCAGGGCACACAGACACACACATTACAGGCAATTTGGGAATGGTAAATAATCTAATCTACATGTCTTTGGATTATGAGAGGAAACCAGAATACCTGGAAGAAGCCCACCAAATTCGGAAAGAACATGCAAACTCCACGCACACAGACGTATAGGCGGGAATCTCAACCCTGGAGGTGCAAGGCCACAGTGCCAACCACTACACTACTGTGTCACTATACATTGACCTTAGACACTACATGACAATGAGCATACCGAACTGCTCTCTCTCACAAGCTACACATGGCACTCCTGAGATAGCAATCATCCCGACACCTTCAGCCCTCTGGACCTGTCCGGTACATCCTGGTGCCCCACTTCTGGTTAAAGTTCTGATCACATGGAGACCATTAACATTTGCTAAGAATGGCTCCATATGGTCTGCTTATACAGTAGATTCATGTGATAACTGAGGATGATTCCAGTTAACAATGAAAATGTTACAAACATAAATCCATTCCCTTTAATGTTTCTTCGTCATGTCATCTCACCTCTGGCTTGCTCATTAGCCACAATTATTATAAATTTTTTTTTTTTTGATGCAAAATTTCTCTTCCAGTAAAGCTGCTTTGCGACCTCGTCCATTGTTAAATGTACTATACAAATAAAATTGAATTGAAATGATCATTATTCCAAGAAAAACATGACATTGTTTCACACGTTGTTTGGACTAAGAATTGTACTATTCAAAGAAACGTTGCAACATTGTGTACAAGATAAATGTTATTAACTTACTGTTGGGTTCAAGATTTTAAAGGGGTCCTACTGTATTATACAAAATTCACATTTTACTCTTTTGAAGTCACTCAAACAGGTCCCCCCCCCCCATTGTGTTATAAAAATATCCCCCTCCCACGGCTTGCTGCTCAGCTCTGGTGTTTTCTGGAGGGACAACAGAAGGATCCTCAATTTATTTATACAGATGCAACATGGTCAGATTGCTTTATTCCTATGTGAAAAACAGTAATAAATGCACATAAGCCAGTTTTATAGCACAGTGATGCCTGGTGTCTGTTAGAAATCCCCTTCAATGGAGGGGCATAAAGAAATCAAGGTCGCCATTCATCATTTGCATAGTCCCCCGCAATAGAAGCATAGACACAATGCGACATTTGGCGAAATAATAAGACTTTTTTTTTTCTTTACAATAATGTGACATTTTTCCCAACTAACAAGTCCTATTTCTTGTAATAACTTGACCTTTTATCTATATAACAACATATTTAGTATCTTTTTTTTTATTTTGTGAGTGGCAGCACAGAGCTACAATAGCATTACAAGATCATTAAATATTAATGTACTTTATATAAATAGAGAATTTATTTATCTTCAGTAACTAGGAAGTGCCACTGCTGCCTCACCGCACAAGCGTCCCGGATCCTTTTGGTACCCAAGTAAACTTTTAGCTTATTATGACGGGTCATACGATGCAGGCTATTTATGAGTATCTAGAATAATGACTCTTCCAGCCATTGATCTTATAGTTAGTACTTTGGGGGCTTGTTTTATGATGTCAAACAGTGTTGCGATCAGCTTTTCTCCTAAGATAAAGGTGCAGGTCTGGTTGTTTGTGAACAGTCTGGTTCCTATCAGGATTTCTGCCTAATGCTGTCTCTGGCAGTTTTCCATCGTTCCTGCTTCCTTTGTCTAAGCACCATACAAAATAAAGTAGAATTAAGTTAACTTTAGACAGGCATATTGACCTCACTGGATTTCTTATTTTTCCCTGAGGATAGATGATAGCTCTGGGCTGCACATGTCACATGTATGAATAAGAGTTTTGGAAAATAAAAGACTGATAGGCTTGAAAAAAATACTTAAACTTAAGAAACCTCACAAGAAGAAGTTGATCTTTTACACACATCATCTAAAGCCACTTACCTGCTCATTTCATAGGGTTCCTGCACTTCATACACTTCACTATCCGTATTCTGACTGGAATAGACCCAGGGTAGGTTCATGTACTCGGGAATCTCCTCATAGAGGGGAACATTTTCATATTCTACTCCACAATCCCCTTCTCCATCGTTCCCGGTGACCTCCTCACTGCATGGTGTGACCTCAGTATTGGCTGCAGTGTGTGCGTCATATTCTGTATCCGTGCTAGTGCAGTCCAGTGAAGTCCCACCACGCAACAGCTTGGGAAAAAGCTTCACACGCGCTTCGAAAAGTTTCTTCAAGCTGCGATGTTTCTGCATACCGACACCTGAGTCCACGCGCAGGAGATCAGCCGAGGAGAACGACCTCGCCCTCTGCTTAACTAGTCTTGTTCCTGGTCGCTTTCTTTCACTGCTTTGCGACTGGCTAGTGCTTTGAGATAGCTGCTTACCAAATAGTGGGATTCCTGGAAAAGTGATGCGCCATGGTGAGTTTTTCTCGTTGGGTGGGGGGGGAAGGGCTCCAAATACAGGAGGGGGAGCTGGAACGGGTGTTTGCGGTGGTGTGATTTGTTTCCTTGACTGTGCAGACGCTGGAAGACTGTGTCTCTGCGGCTTCTTGGGAGCGATCTTCGGCGAGCTCTCGTCCGCCGAAGATGCCTTGGTTACAGTCGCCACCTGAGGGCTGCGGTTGAGTCGGATCTGTTTGGGTAAACTCCTGGTGAATGGACAACGGGCAAAATCGCCGTATGTGCCGTTTTCATCTTCATCGTCGTCCTCCTCTTCGTTGTTAAGATTCTCGTCAAATCCGTCCGATTCTGCATGCTCCGCAAGAACTAGGTTATCCAAGGAAGATGAAGTTTTACAGTTGCAACTGTCTGTCTGTAGTAGCGACTTCTGCCGAGGGGGCGGGGCTGGTGCCTGTTGCTCCTCCTCCGCTATGGGAACAGATGATAAACCATCACTAAAGGTGGGAACTGAATAGCAGACAGTCTCTGAGGCGGTCACACTACCATTATTGTGTGTATCACCATTAGAGTCTCTGTTGTGGGTGGAGTCTGTGATGTGGGTGGAGCTTGTATGTGAGTCTGGGGACGTGTTTGCAAGAGAAGTGCTGGATGATAACGCATTTTCTAGAACTTCTGATAAAGAAAGTTGGTCTTCTGAGTGAGTCACCTGAGTTTGGGAGTGTATCTCTGTCTCGGCTGGACACTCCACCACCACATTTTGGCGGAGAAGCAGATTTCTTCGTGGACGCCGTGGCTGAGGAACAGGAAGTGGCTTACTAGGGGGTGAAGGCACAGAAACAATGGTGGTGTGTGTGTCATCAGAAGTTAAACACTGTGTCTGTGATGACTCTTCAGCTAGTTGCTCTTGTTTTTGGAAGGATTCTTCTGCCGGAGGTTGTAACTCTGGTTGTGTGTGTATGTGATCCTTGACAAGCACATGTGTGTGTGGATCTTCCTTTGCATCTGGAAGCGTGTTTGGGTTGTGTGTGTGAATGTGGTTTTGCACATCTTGTCTAAGTAAAGTCACTTGCTCCTTCGCACTGTTGCACCCGAGCTCCTCTACTGGGCTGCTTTGCTTTCTTTCTTCATCATGTTCTGTTGTTTCGTTCGTCTCTTCAGATCCCCTCGTTTTACAGTTGCCCATATGGTGACTCTTGGGTGGTATGATGTAATGCGAGAGGCCCCCATTTTTGGATGCGGGGACGCCCTCGGATTTGCCGGTGCTGACAGAAAGAGTTGAGTGGGCGGCTTTGGGGCTGATTTTGTCCAGGCATGGTTTAGGCGCTAGGGCAGGTTTCCCCCGCTTTGGCGCAGAAGGAGAAGGAGAGTGAAGAAGGACCTCGGGTTTGGGCGCGATCGGCGGAGGGGCTGGCTTCTGAGAAGCCAAAAGCCTGGGTTTGGGGGCGACCGGCGGCTTCTTCATACCTGTACATGCACACACGTGGGATAGAGTTAGTACATTTCAGGAACATGGCAGGAAAGACAACTTTGATTGCAATGTAACAATTCCACAGTTGTGTAATAAACAAACAAACAAACAAACAAACAAATAAATAAATAAAAATAAAAAAGTCCATTGGGCGTACCATCACGTTCAGTTCTGAGTGATGTGCAAAGCTTTTACATAGAGCTGTCAATCATATGGAAGGACAAATCTCTAGCCCAGGACAAGCAAGTAGTTTTATGTGTGTTTAAACATAAGTTGCTGCAATTGGTTCATATTTTATTAATTGTTTTTTCATGCTGGGCCTATTGTTAAAAAAAAGAAGCAAGGATGAGGTCTGTTGGTAAGAATTATACACACACACACTATATATGCTTCCTCCAAGGCACATGATGCCAGCTGACCGTATGTTTTTGAACTGCTGTTCACACAAGACTGGTGACAGCAGAACACACCCTGAGAAAACACTATCTATCTCGTCCCCTTGCATGAGCTCACAGATACCCAAGATTGACTAGTGTCAGCATGATTCATGCAAGAGTGTTACAAAAATTGCTTTGCAACTTTGATACACTATTTACACACACTTCTTTTGTGTGACAAAACATGTAATATATATAATATATATACAGTATATAAATTTGGGATGTTCACAAAATCATGATATTTTCAAAATCACAATATGAATCAAATCAGTACTTAGATATCATGATAATATTGTATCGTAAGACAGTTTTATGCTCACGTGCGTGGTATGACGTCGCTCAAAAACATCACATGCTTTCCAGTCATAACATCAGCAGATTGTATCTAAAGGTATGTAACCTCATGCAGTATCATTCCAGCATTTTCAGTTTAAGTCTGTACTGAATATTGAGTAATCTACTGCAATCTACCTACTAAAAGTCTCTAACACAACACTGTACTCAGTACAAGCATGTGATCATGTAAAAGTATCATAGTACAAGAACTGCTATGCCAGTTTCAGATATCGTTACTATCTCCCATTACGGAATTAGCTGTCTTTTTCCCCCATTGTACCTTTAGACACAGTCGGGCACTCAACCAGACCCAATGGTGCACGTGATACGGAAAAAGTATTAAATGGATAAAGTGTATCTGAAATCCAGGAGGTTATAGTGGTGTGAAGAATACAGTCATTATTGCTCTCTAAACTGAACTGTATTTTTAGTAATCGTAATGTTTTTGTTGGATCTGCATTTGGAATTAAAATGGCTAAATTGTTAACAAAAAAAATATGAAAATACATTATATGTAGGTATAAAGAGCTTTTCAAAAAGCAGTATTAACAATAAAGTGGAGTTTTGGATAAAAGTGAGCACTGATCCTATGGTTACATGAGTTACGTTGCTGCATCACATCGCCGGTCTTCTCAGTGCCAACAGTTAAGGTCCTTCATCCCAAAGCATCAGGTTAAGCAGTTACTCAGTCTGTCAATGTGCGTCAATGTGTGTGCAAACTAAGTTTCTCTTAATGCAACATTTTTCTGGTATGTCTTCGCAAAATGTAACAGTGCTGTTTCTGCGCCTTTAAATTGAGAGGGGAATCCCGGATGCCATTCTGTTAGCTGTTTTCCACTGTGTTGGACTGTGAATTTCAATGGTTCCTCCAGCTGTTTTGTTGAGAATTTTACGAAATTAGGATTATTCACCGTCACGACAGCTTTAAAGGACAGACATTTTCTATCGTCGTACTCCCTGACTGATTACCTCCCCCTCCAACCAACACAAACACACAAGCATACAATATACAGAACTTTAGACATTTTATATGTTCACTTAAACACTGAATATGCTGCATGTAATTGTAAATATTGGAATCTTGTGCATTTGTTTTTGTACAGTACACATGAGCTACATCTGTGATTTGTTTGCATCTATGAATGTCTGTAGAACCGCGGCCCAGAATTTCATAACTCGAATGTTCGTAAGTCGGGAACTAAATGTATTGGCAAACGTCCTCTTTATGAGGTCAATCGCATATGTGTCAAAATAATCGCATTGTATTTTGTATTTTATTTATTTATTTATTTTTTATCAAATCATGCAGTCCTACTTCTGACCAGGATAATGTCTGTCAGGTAACAATGACTTTTCCTATAGGAAATTACTTTTTCTTGATCTACAGTAATAAAAAGCTCAGCTGTGGACACTCAGATTGGGGACTTTCCTGCTCTAACTCACCTGATTCAACTGTTAATCATCAGATTCCACAAAGACTTAGCAGGATGGGAAACAACCAAATTCCAGACATACCACGCAACTCTCATACATCAGTTCTTATAGCTTATAGACTCTTTACATCTGGAGTCAATCGCAAAAGGGAACCGAGAACATAGCGAGGACATTTTAGCTCTTGTAGCCATCAAGTAATGGAAGACTCTCTCATCTAAAGTGTTTTCTGTAACTCCAGAACTGTATAAAAGTCATGCGCGAAATGAGCCACCCCTCACTTCTTCATATTAAATTTAATTAAATGCTGCATAATAAATTAAAGGAAAAAAAAATTTTCTGCAAAGTGCCTAAAATTTTATAAAAAACTTAATTTAATTAAAGAATGTACCAATGTTTATGTAACAACCTCAGCAGTGAACTCGTTTCCCCTCTCGTCTGTTCCAATCACTCAGCATTCAACATCAGCAGTATATGAGTAATCAACAGCCTGATCATCTCTCATCATCTGCACCTGTTTCTCACTGGTTCATGCCTTAAGTTACATGTTGTTGCACATTTTATCATGCAATATATCTTCGTTGCAATCTAATCTACAGTAATTTAATCTTTATGCTTGTAATAAGCAATAACACATGAGAGGGAAGCCTGATATTCAACACAACAGCAGTGTGATATTACTTTTATACAACAGTCCCACAAACACCATTTATTATGAACAGATTATGATTTGTTTGTTATTTAACCAGTTATTACCAGTTATAACCAGTCAGTGACTGGCGGAACTATCTAACTGCGACTGGTGGAGCTAGTTACTGACAGTTAGTGTAATTAACAGGGGGAAGGTAGTTTGAAATTCTTATAGGTAAGGACAAGACAATGGAGTGAATCTTGTAACGTTTCTCTTAACATTTCTACATATTAAGCTTCAGAATATCAGCTCCATGCTGCAACCGACAGTTAATGTAATTAGCAATTGTTAGAACAGCTCTGATGCGGTGTGATACATAAAAACAGTTAGCGTGCTATTAGCGTCCATTATCACCACTTATCCAAACAGATTGCTCTTCGAAAGCAAAATATGAAAAAAATGAGGTGTGGCTAAAAACTTTTGCACAGTACTGTATATGCCCCAAGCATTATCCCAAAAAAAAAAAAAAAAAAAAAACCACTAACTGTAATCTATGAAAGAAACATGAGCATATACCAGAGCACTGGAATGTCATGGAGGCAGCCATCTTGGAACCCCTGACCCACTTTTTTTTTTTTTTTTACTTATTACTCACCTCACTCATCGTCTATATGGCTTTATCCTGTATATAGGGATGCGGGGGCCTGTATCCTAACCCAGGAGACTTGGGGCACGAGGCAGGGTACATCCTGGATTGGGTGCCAATCCATACCAGGGCATATACACATGTACACACACACAACACACACTACAGGCAATGTAGGAACACCAATAACTGCATGTCTTTGGACTGTCGGAGGAAACCGGAGTACCCGTAGGAAACCCACCAAGCATGGGGAGAACATGAAAACTTTATGCACACAAACCCAAAGTAGGAATCAAACCCTTGATGCCAGGACACACAAAAGGCGTCAGTGCTAACCACTAAGGCACCTCTATTTGAAAATAAAATTTCTATATACTGCTTTTTTTTTCTCAATTTCTAAGAAAGTACCTTATATAGTACTCATAAAAATGAGATTGAGGAAGTCACTTGACAATGTAGATGAAGACAAGTGTGAGGTTATGGAAAAGGCTCATTCATGGTTAGTTATATTAGCCTCATAGTTTGTAAAGCAAACAATGGATGTTGAAGACTTACAGGGGAAATAAGAAATTTTTGTTTTAAGAATTGTTTTTTTTGTATTGTACAATGTTATTTAACTGGAACAGAAATGGCACACATGAGAACATTCAGTGTAGTGAAGCTGAAATCAAAGACAAAACTCGAGTCAGGAAAATCTTTACTAATGTCAAACTCTGAGTCCTGGATTATTTAGTGTGCACATTCTTTCTTTTCTGTGCCGAGTAAGGACAGTAACTGAAACTGGCTTGATTTCCGGAGTTTACTCTGCTGTGCTTGTTTGTGCTCCAAT
This sequence comes from Clarias macrocephalus, assembly GCA_011419295.1. Lineage (NCBI taxonomy): Eukaryota > Metazoa > Chordata > Actinopteri > Siluriformes > Clariidae > Clarias > Clarias macrocephalus. The sequence goes on from JAAGKR010000394.1 coordinate 47,118, forward strand.
GAGGATGGGAAGCAATCCAGGACAAATGTAAGGAAGAACAACTTGAGGGGAGGGAGAGATAGCGAGAGAGAGGAAAAGAAGAGATTTTTCTGTCATTTTGAGGGACAAAAATCCTGTTATAGATGAAAAATGGATGCAAAACTTGTTGGATTGAAAAAGTTGAAATTGTTAAAAAAAAAAAAAGAAGGACACAAATGGTGTGAGGACCTGAACTTACGAGTACAAGCGTGTTACAGTACGAGTGTGTGCTAGTGTGCGTCTCAGTGTGTGCGTGTGTGTGTGTGTGTGTGTGTGTGTGTATAGTCATCAGGCGGATATGCTGAGATGGGCAAATTTGCTGGCTATGGAAAATTATCATAAGACTCCTTCTTACTCCTGCTGCTTCACATCATTCATAACGTAAATGCACAAAACTCAAAAAGAGCGAGTAGATTGAACACACCTGGGGTTTATTGTTGAGAAAGAAAATTAAAGAATCTGAAACAAAGAGTCTGTCCGTCACAAGTTATTCCAGTTTTAAGAACACATAAGGACTTCAAAGTTCAACTGTCCACATTGTGTTTCTTTCTAAACATTTCCATGCATTCGAAAGTTGGAGATGAATAGTAAGAAGTCTAGTTTGTGTCATTTCCTAAAGATCATGCTCAGAGTTTGAGTTCAAAACAGACTGAGGAGCTGAAAACAAACAAAAATGATCAAACAAGCAGAATGGTCAAACAAAAAAGAAAAGATCAAACAAACAAAATGTTCAAAGAAACAAAAAATTATCAAACTCAATTGTCTAGTTAGTTTTTTTTGTGTGTTTGTTCACTTTCTCAAGACGGAAACTGACCTGTACTCATGATCCTTCACTCCTTCAGCTCCATGAATGAGTTCCTTTGCTCTCTCTCTCTCTCTCTTTAAGGAAAATCCTTTAAATCTTGCTCTTTATCCCTGCGATATCCCATTGTAACTCAATAACCAAGTAAAAAATACAACAAAAAAAACTAATTCAACAAACTGCCTTCGAACAGCACGCAATGTAACCGGTAACAGTGTAACTTTTTTTTTTCTTTTGGGAAAAACCACTCCGTCTCCATTGAGTCTCCAGCCCCCACTCACTCAAACACACCACGACACATTTTGAACGCGTGCAGATTTTTAGTCCGCCTCTAGGGGCGCGCTTGAGCTGCGTGAGGGCGCGCGGGTGATTTTTACTCGTCCCATCGTAACGCGTGAAGCATCACGGGAAACGTAGTGCGCACACTGCGGTCGGCTTTGCGCAGTCCTTCTATAAGTCGAGTCAGGCCGTTAATTCGTATCGACTACAATCCCAGCATGCGCGCTCGCTGTCGGAGACTTATGGCGGAGAGCGAGCGAGAGAGCGATGACTGAGGATTTGGACGAAGAGGTCGTGTTCGAGGTGAGATTATAAACAGCGGAGCCTGTTGTGTGTGTTGTTTTGGTGATTCGTTGTTTTAAAGGCGCCAGTGTGTGTGTGTGTGTGTGTGTGTGAGAGTGTGTGTGAGTGGGGCGGTGTTCTTGTCTGATGATACACACAGATCAGACCGGTGAGGATGGGCGGAATCCGATCTCAGAGGAGATTGATAGAAATTTAATAGTGGTTACTGGTGGTCTCCATGGAAACGGATCATCTGTAGATCACTCGGTGATTCCTTAAATCCTGCACGTGCATTACACGTTTTAGTGCTTCCGTCATCTCTCTCTCTCTTTCTGTCTTTCTTTCGCACACACATTTTAACCTCATTAAAGACTCATTAATCAGCAGATGACATGCGTGAAGTCACGTGGCCCAGAACCGGAAATAAACCCCTTTTAGATCAGCACCACCTCCGACTATGACATCATCAGGCAAACTGTTGTATCCTGATATTGTTTAATAGGGATGGGAGTCACCAGGGAGAACATGATACGATATTATCACGATACCAAGCTGCCGATTCGATTAGTATTGCGATTAATGATTTTGTAAAATATAAAGGGTTTTTTTAAATTAAAAAAACTAAACGAAAATACGAACGCCCCGCCTTAAAAAAATTTCACCCTAAGAACTGAAATTTTGCAAGGAATTCGCCTCATCATACGAGTGAACAGACCGATCCAAACGGACCGCTAACGGCCAAGTTGCGCGTACGTCCAGGAGCCGTTCAAAACTTGTTTGTGTCAGTGGAAATCCAAGCAAAACAATTTCATGTATTTTATTGTGAGTTGTTTTTTTGTTTTTTTGTTTTGCATTTTGTGCAAGATTTAGTGAAAATATAGCACCATGGGTCCCAAGAATGTTATCAACGAACTCAGCACAAAGATAAAGGAGCCACTTTCAGTTTCATTTTTGAACCAGCCGTTGCCAGGTGGAATCATAAATTAAGGTTAAGTGAGGTTTAATGTCAATTTATTTCATGTTCTACTCCATCGACTGGTCTTTTCTAAATATTTTAATTGTTTTTATATAAAAAATATGTTGGAAATTGGAAATATTGATAATATTTTTTGGGTGTCTGGAATGAATTATCCGTATTTACATTACTTTCTACAGAAAAATGCATATCGCAAAAAAATTTAAGAACACTGGTCCAGAACAGATTAAAATTAATATGGCGAGGTACTGCTGTATATGTACTGGATATATATATATATATATATATATATATATATATATACACACACACACACACACACACACACACACACACACCCGCACCCGCACACTCACTCACATGGTCATTCACACGCTATGAGCAATTTGGGCACGCCACTTACTTAGCCTTTGGACTGTGGGAGGAAACCAGATTTCCTGGATTAAACCCACCAAGCACAGGAAGAACATGCGAACTCCATGCACACAGACTCGAGGCGGGAATCAAATCCTGAACCTAGAGGTGCAAGTCGAGAATGCTAACCACTAAGCCATGATTTAGAACCTTGAACCATTAAAAAAAAAGTTGTCATAACTTAAAAGTTTTATTCCTTTATTCAGCAGCTTTACAATTGAATTGAACGTCAGTAATCAAACGTAGCCCATTCCTTATAGGATTTGTTTTCTCACTTACAAACCGAGAGCAGCATTTAAGCAATAAAAACTAACTTCAAATCCAAGAGGTCAATGTTTAACTTTAAAATGAAATGAAACAAAAAAGGTACATTGTTACTGAGCAGTAAGAATCTCTGTTATGTCATCCGCCATAATTATTATTTAAAAAACAAACACAAATAATTCGTGCCTACGGCATGATATGCCAGCGTGTTGATAGTTTAGAGTGCACCACCTGTTGGATTAAACGGGAACGGCAATGTTTTACCGCTGCAAATGCCTCCAAAGTCTTGAGTGTGTGTTGAGCGATTGTGAGCATGCAGACGGGTGTGCGAGGCTGACCAAGCTGAAAACCAGCCATTTCCGATCACTGGTTGATCGACTGCTGCATCTCTTTTATTTAAAATGATAATACTAATTCCTATCCCTGGTTAAACCAGTTTTTATAACATGGCATCAAAGTAAATGCATTAAAATAAACAACGGATTATTTTTAGCATGCAAATTTTTTCATGAACATTTCCGTCACATCACTAGGGGTAGAAACACAGCTGATACAGAGCCAAAAAAAGAAACACAAGCAAAAACACAACAGGAAAGAACAGACGTACAGCAGCAACGAACACTGTTTATTTAACGTAGTGTTCACATTGGAGAGAAGTTTGAAAGATGGTCATTGTGATTTTCTTTTTCTTTTATTTTTATGCATTTATATGTACGATGCTTAAGTTGACATACATTAGTCTATTTATTTATTTGTGCAATGTTGCCAGTCATGCGCATATAATTTTTTATTATTATTATTTGTTTGTATTATATTTATTTTGTACCTTTTAGAATGTTCAAAAGTATTTTATGTATTTTATTTCATTTATATGTGGAAATCATAAGAAATAAAACACTTTATGGTGAACTGTTAAAGGAAAATAGTCTAATGACTGACTAGTGAAATTTGGAAGAGGAGATTTTGCTTTTTCTATCATATGATTTATTCCTCATATACCGCAGTCCCAGTGGTTTGCCACTGGTTTAGCAATTTTTATTCATTCATAATGGTCACGTTGTGCATGTTAACCATCTGTAGTTACATGTGATGTAGTAGAACATCCTCGAGATGCTCGAACATTATTACTCACTCATGACAGATATAACGTTGTCCTTTTTTTCTCTTTCTCGAAGTTAATACGATTTTTTTTTAAATGCAGCTTGATGTGTTATTGAGCTTTTAACACATCAGAAAACATTCTGACTGCAAAGGATTGAGATGAGAAAATGTTGGCATCCTGAACGCGTGTAGAAATTCTCTTCCAATAAAAAAGTTTTTCATTTCATGCTTTCATCATGCTGCTGGATGATAATGATGAGCACGTTGTTGTTGAACCTGGGATTAAGTTTAAAGTCGAAGATTTATCCGTTGCGACAGAGGTTACAGATGAGGAGGTGAGACAGCTGTTCAGGCTAAAGGACTAAAGTGGCAAAAGGGGAATGAAGCACAGGCGTTACCGTCAGCGCGCTCTACAGTGCTGTGGATAATGTAGGAAAAACGTCAATGAAAGGCGTTTAAACCCAGAAGTCAACTTGGAATTGAGCCATAAATAAAATCTTTCGCATCACTAAAGATGTCATATTGAATATAGACATCCTAATACAAGTTATTCTTGGAGGATCTTTCCTTTAATAAATCCCAGCATTCATGGATTTTAATGTTGAATATGTCTTGAGCGGTAGAGCTGTGACTCGTAGTCAGGCGATTTTAAAGATGTAATGATATAACGATTATGATATAAGATGATGATATAAGATAATCTTATAAGATTACGCCAAATTCAAATAGCGTTGTAATGGCGATATCTTCTCTTCCCGTGGGCCGATTGCAATGAAACAAATCCTATACGTTACCTCAAGCTCAACCAAATACACCTGTGAAAAATACACCATTGAAATTCGTTCAGTAGTTTCAGAAAAAAAGTACAGAAATTCCAAAAACTGTCTCAAGCAGCTAGATTTCATGCAGTAAAATAAAGCTTAAAACTGTAAGATATGTAGCATGTTTTATTTTGTGGTTTTATTATTATTATTCTTATATATATATATTTTAGAATAGAAATGTATAATATTATAATGTAGAATAGTTCATCCTGTGTGTGTGTGTGTGTGTGTGTGTGTGTGTGTGTGTGTGTGTGTGTGTGTATATACGTACCTATTTGCTTAAAATCATGAGTAATTTCATAGCTAAGCACTTTACAAGCAAAATTCTAATTATACTAATGCTTCTTGTGCTTCTACTTTAAATGGGTATCTTAACCGTTTGGTAGATATCCATAACTCTCAATGTAAACACTCACTCACTCACTCATCATCTATACCGCTTAATCCTGTATTCAGGGTCACGGGGGGCCTGGAGCCTATCCCAGGAGACTTAGGGCACATGGCAGGATACACCCTGGACAGGGTGCCAATCCATCGCAGGGCACAGACACACACACATACACTCACTCATTCACACACTACGGGCAATTTGGGAAAGCCAATTAGCCTGGCGGTGCAAGGCGACAGTTCTAACCACTACACCACCGTGCCGCCCCAATGTAAACAGTTAATTAAAAATTTTTTTTAAGAAATTCTGTTGAATGTGATCCAGTAGGTAAGAATTAACATGCATATTTTTTACCTGATTAAAACTAATATAACTTTTTGAAGGAAGAAAAAAAAAAACCTTGTTTTTTCAAAACCCACACCCCATAACAAGTAGGCATAACTTTTTCTCTTTTTTCTTATTATTTTTTTAGGACTTTTTTTTTTAGAACTACTTTTTAAAAATAACTACATTCAACCCACCAAAGTAATTAACAATCCAACTACACTTTGGTACAGATGTGATTTTTAACTGTTTATTTACATAAAATAATTTAGTCAAAATCTAAGACTCACCAGTCCTACTGGATGCGGTTTATAGGATGACGTGTCGCCTCGCACAAACTGTCGCCGTCACCTTTCCAAACATCCTTTTTTTTTCAGAAACTTCTATAGACTCTTTTATAACTTTCTTTCTGGTGGAGAAAAATAATCCGCAAAGCAATCGTCAGGTGTTAATTGTTCTTTCTGTTGAAATTGTGCTCAAGCTGAAATAAAGCCTCAGAGTGTTTGACTGCGTGCTGTGATCATCACCGACACTCTTCCTGCGTTTCTGTGGGTTATTCGATGAATCACTGCATTTCCCAGATCCAGCAGACGTAATCAGTTCGCATAGAATTGTGCAACGTTAACTCGTACGAGTTTTTAAATGTATCATATGGAGAACTGACGTCATCGTAATCCAAATATAGCAGCTTGTGCAGGGCTAGTGGAATATTAACTAGGATGCTGTCTAAGCAAACATTCATCATCATGTGATTTTATATGAAATGCAAAGTTCATCATGATCACAGTTGTACTTTTAGAAGAGCGTGTTTGACTTGTGGGTGGGTAAAAAAATATAATATTGGTAATAACCTGTATAGTTTTAGAGCTCGACTCTGATTGGTGCGCAGGTCGGACTGCAGTTCCAGCTGCGAGGAAAAACACGAGTTTGTATTAAAGCATTTTGTTTTAATACGTTTCTTTTCTGTAGTAGCAAAATACACAGGTACCCAGGAAGGTGGTTGGTTTTGAATCAATAAGAATGGTTTAAAACTATATATTTCCTACACGAGGAACAGTGTTTATGGGGTTTTAGGCAAAATTACTTTTATTTACTTGTATTAGTTTCCAGCAATAGAAGAAATAATGGCTGGGAGAAAAGTGTGGTTAATGTTTTTAGGTGTCCGTGATGAACTTTTTCACTGGTGTTCACTGAAAAATCTACTTTTTTATATTTCCTATACCTTGTGCAATACACCTTTTATTCTTTCTGTAATAAATGAGCAAATGATCAACTTGCTCCATTTGAAAAATGCATTTGTAGTCGTAGTTAAAGATGCACTGATCCATTGGCCAGCGCCCGGAATCAGCCAGTTGTCAGCTCGATCGACCCTAACCGCTGATCGGGTCTCAGATACAGTACAGTAATGTGCAAAGGTCTTGAGTCACCACTCATTTCTTTATATTTTGCTTCCAAAGAGTAGGGCTGTCTTATATTTTCTATGTAGTCTTTAGGAATAGTTCTCCAGGATTCCTGACTGACTCTCATTTTCAGTCCAATTCCTGTACCTCAGCAGTTTCAGCGCCTTATTTTTTGTTGTTTGTTAAACCACGCAGTAACTTACGAATCATTCAAACTTTAAAGACTTAATTCAGAAACAGGTGCAGATGATGACCGATGATCACGCCGGTGATTAATATACTGGTGATGCTGATGCTGAATGGTTGGAACAGATGAGAGCGGAAATGAGATTGCTGCTGATAATTAAGTAGTGTCAATAATACTATGGTACTGTATACCATGGTACAGGTGCCATTGGTCTAGCATGGTAACACGGTTCTTCTCGGACAGTAGCAAATACATTAAAGGTGGCAAACGTTTTTAAATTGTATCTTTAGTCACTTTGCAGCCTATCACAGTAAAACATTTTGTTCCCATTTCTTTAATTGAATCTACATAATTTAATGAAATTTTGTAAGAAGAAATGAGGGGTTACTCAAGAATTTTGCATGGTACTGTATATCCGGGTCTGTGCTGGTAAAATTTATGAGCACAGGCGCTTGAATGGTGCAAAAGAAAACAGTTTATCCTATAATTTGGATATGAATCTTGGCTGAGGCTAGGGTGCAGATTAGATTAGCAGCGCTCTTACAGAGGAGTGGGGGCATACTCGACTTCCTCTTTCATGTCAATTGTTATTTAATAGTCCATGAACATACATTAAAGAAAAGTTATTAAAAAATTGCATATGTCGTCAGTTAGAAAGAAAATCAGACTGAGCCCAACCGGAATCGACAGGTCGGCCAAGAAACTTGCAGTCGGAGCATTTTTAATTGTAGTAATAGATTACTGTAATAATGCAGCTACAATAGCAGTATTAATTATATATAATGCATTATTGTTTTTACGCATCGTATGTTTACGTGGCTTGCGAACTCAGGAAAGCCAGCCAGCACTACAGTGATTAAATCAATATAATTTATAAGAAGCGCTACGTAACACAAGGAATGAAAAAGATTTGTAAAGTTTCCCTATACTGAGAACAGAACTCAAAATCTGTTTACACAAGTCTCACTTACAAGCAATTTAACGGTACTGTTACAGCACATCGAGACACTTCGGGGTCTTAGTGATAAGAATAAGAGAATGTTTTACTAGAACAGTTCTGATTTCATCGCTGGAGCAATAAAGTATAATTCACCGCACACTTTCAGCAATAAAGTGTAATTATACTTTCCTGAAGGATTTGCGGCATCCATCCACATGACTAGAGTGGTAACTTTTAACCACAAATAAGTCATGTCTCAGCTTCATGTATAAACGCTTTCGACTTGCCTTGCATAAACGGTCACTGACGCAGATGAAAGTGGAGTCCAGTCCGGTGTTTTTATTTACACAGGAGCCTAAATGACTAGTGTAAAGTGTATAGTTGATTATTTCAGCAGAACAAAGTTTCTAATGTATCGCAAAAAGTTAGCAGGACTTTGGGAAACGTTTTAGCTGTCAGATGCCTTCGTTATTCATATACGAAGGGTATACAAAAGGCTGTATACAAGGATTGTTCGAGTCAAACAAGGACTTTTTCCTCTGAAGGAGAACAGAACACAGTTATTAGAGCGAATTGTTGAGGATGATGATCCTCAGATTGGACCTTATAAAGTGTGATGCATCACCATGATGCTTATAACATAAGCTGCAATACAAATTTTATTTGGATCTAGTTATTATGCAGTATTGTTTTGAATCTGGTTTTTGAATGTACTGAAAAAAAGGAAACAGCATAGCACCACGGGTACCAAGAATGCTATGAAGCACGTCAGCAAGGATAAAATGGAGCCAATTTCAGTTTCATTTTAAAGCAGCCACTGCAAAGAGGAATGATATGTTACGGTTAAGTGAGGTTTAATGTCTATTTATTCCATTTTTTTTTTTACTTCATTTAAATGTTTTGATTTTATATATCGGTAATATTTTGGGTGGCGTAAACAAATGATCTGCATTTACATTATATAGGAATTACACATTCCTATAGGAAAATGCGTTTTGCAATACGGAACAATGTGGTGTTCTGAGACCAGGTTCAAATCCCCTCAGGTAACTATTTAATAATGCTCCAAATCCAAAGTTTTGGATTTATCTCAGAAAAAGTCACTAAAACCAGGAGGATATGATGAACTGTAAGCAAAGCTGAACAGGAAGATCTGAGATTTATCAGGACGCTCTAATTATAAACAAGTAGGAGAGTTTCTAGCTAAATGTTCTTTTAATATCGCGCAAAAGACTTTTGTTGAATGGCGGCGATGTAATACAGCAGTGGTACCGGGTCTTTGGACCTGCCGAGTTCTGGATCGTCCGGGGTCTGTAGCTGATTCACATGAGACGAAATGTAGTGTAGGCGGATCGAGATGGGAAATCAGCGGTTGAGACAAAATCTAATTCTGACACGATTATCAAGGTGAAGTGTAGCAGGAGGTCTTCATAATTTCTCAACACTTTATTTTGACAGGCAAGATTCTTATTTTAAACATCATTAAGTCTATTTTAAAAAGGTTCACACTGGTAAACATGTAAACATGAGGGGAAAAACAAACCCTTTTGCAGAGATGGGTGAGAGTGTAGAGTCATTGCCAAACTCCTTCATTTCTTCATAAATTATATTACAAAATAATTACAACAGCAACAAGAAAAAATAAATAAATACTGTGAGACTTTTAGCAAGTCTCAGTGTGAGGTTAAGAATTCCTGCCTTGTGCTTCATGATTGGTTACAAGAGTTTAGTCTCTGGTTTTGTTTAGAAACCAAGTGGTTTACAAGCTTTAATCATAAACATTGCTTTAAACCCGGTTTGACTTTACTGACATTAATGTAAAATGAAGTGATTTAGGGATAATAATAATATTATTATAACAGAATTAATTCACAGTCATTCACAAATTTCACAATTCATTCACAAAGTTAGCAAAACTGTTCTTTCAACAAGCCTCTGTGAGAGCTTAGGAAATCCCGCCTTCTCGGCTCTGATTGGTTCAAAGAATTCACTCTCATCTTTTATTGGTTAGAAACCTAGAGGGTGAAGGAGATTGTGTGTTTTAAGCCTAAGCACAAGGTTTTATAAGATCTGGCAATAAACGGACAATTTTTTTCTCTTTTTTTCTATTCCTGTCCATTTAGAGTCAGTTTTCTAATGTGATTTATTTCAGAGCCATGCTAGTTGTTAGAATAAAGCAATATCACATTAGAGGGAAAGTTGTACTGCTGGATATAGCATGACTGTGATTCGGTCATACAGATTGTGCTATATACAGCACAACACGACCTCGAGTGCTTTTATACAACAGTTCTACAAACACCATTTATTATCATCAGATTATGATTTTTTTTTCTCTTTATTTAACCAGTCGTTTTGCTCTACCAATACATTTCCTTCTGCAACCGGCGGAGCTGGTGACTGACAGTTAGTGTAATTAACAGGGGTGCAAGTGGTGTTAAATTCTTACTGGGACTATGTAGCCGAAAGCCAAAGAGGTTAGGTTTCATATCAGCTCCCTGACTGTAAGGCTGTAGGGTGGAACTAATACTCGAACTTCATTGACTTCAGTGTTTGAAAGCTTGAGCTTCAAACACTTGACTCGGATCCCAATCACTTGCCTAAAGTCCACCAGACCCTTGATTTAGTAAAATTAAAGGCATAGATAAAGAAAAGTTCATAGTATATGTACTTTGTATTTGTGTAAACATATTAGCCCTTAATTCTCGGTTGTGTAAAAACATAGAACATTTGCACTCATGGAACGAGGGATGAAGGAATTTGCATCTTATCTGATTTGCATCTATTGTATGACATATGCAAATAATGAATCGGCTTTGTGGAAACGAGCTTCCTGACCATTTCCACATGTTAGGACCATTAAAGGAGTTCCTGGGAGGCAAGAGTTTCAGACATGGAACAGGCAATTTGATCATGGCTCCGGCTCCAAGCACTACTGAAACGCTGGGATAACTGCATTAGTGTTATTCCAGCACACATTAAAAGTCCCAGTTTCACTTGAACACTCCTTGTTTTTTTTATAGAATAGAATAATTTCTATTATTTAGCTGGAAATCAGTTTATCTACAAATTATTAACTTTTTTTTTTGTACAGATTTTTAAAATGCGTTACACAGAAGTGAGTTCGATCACACAAACGATGAAACTGTAAGAAATAAATAAATTGTCTGTGTGGAGATTACGTATGTTTATTTTATAGTCATATTTGATTGTATGCAAGTCTGAGGAACGGTAAGCAGTAATAATGACTGTTAGTGTGAGTGCCCTGTTTGTCTAGTGTGTGTGTGTGTGTGTGTGTGTGTGTGTGTGTGTGTGTGTGTGTGTGTGTGTGTGTGTGTGTGTGTGTGTATGTGTGTGTGTGTATGGTGTCCTTTCGACACAGGCCTGCTCTGTAGCTCTGTCAAATTCCTCAAATTCTATCTGCTGTCATTGTAATGAACCATGCGCGCAAAATTAGGTCTTCGCCCGAGGCTAGTTCAGCTACTCGTCCTCATCCAGATACCACAATTTATGGATTTTCTCTCCCTCCTCCCTTTACTTTATGGAAGGTTCAGTGTCCCAACATTGATGCTTTTACCGTTTAGGATTAGTCTGATTGATTTAATCGGAACCAGGATGTAGAAGCGATAAGACGCTTTTTGCTACTCGGGGAAATGTGGACCGGGAGCATTCCAGGCATGTTCGGGGTGATTTGTAGATCTCTGGTGGGTGAATAGGACGTTGGAATAGGACATCCTGTGTGAAACGATGGCGAGCTGGGGAAGGGCTGGAAGAGAAGTGAGAGATGATGTTAAGGTAAGGGTGGCGGACAGGAAGGGATGCTGTGGCTGGAGCTTTTCCTTTTACACTGTGATTTCCTGTGACGAACATCTGATTCATGACCCTCCCTCCCCCCCCCCCCCCCTTCTCTCTCTCTGTTTGTATGTAGAACTCTCCTCTGTTCCAGTATTTACAGGATCTAGGACACACTGATTTTGAGGCATGTTCACCTATTTCTCAGGAGCGGGAGGAGGAACTGAGTGCCGGTGCCCACGACATCCTGCCTCCGCCCAAAGTGAGTGCCTATATCAACTAGAGCTGTGTATCAGAAGTAGACTGTTGAATGAATTAGATTTTTGAGCATTACAATTCTTCATTAGACTTGATTCAGTACCATTAAAGTTTATTGTCTGATTTGTCTCAAGTAGCTATGTTTCTTACGAATATTAAAAACTGGTAAAAGTATCTGATAAGCATGGAAATGCTGTGTAACTTGTGTTGCCGATTGTTCACGTCTCGAACAAAGCAATCGTTTCTTTTTTTTTTCCCCTGCTAATAAACTTCTGCTCCATCCTCAAGTACAGTAGGTGGGCTGGCACCATAATACCACCCATAAGCTCAAAAGAAGGAGTAATAATCTCACAAAATGCGAGTATTTGTGAAAGATGAAAGTGGTTTCTATTTTCTGTAAAAGCTGTGTGTGTGTGTTTTTTTTTATGTTTGTACATTTACCTAAATCACGTTGAAAGTCTGAATCACTTCTAAATCAAAAATTTACTGAAAGATTGCAGAATTGATGACATTGCACAACTCTAACGTCCACATATCTCTGTTCATATCATTACCACATCATCACTTGTCCATAAGCAAAACAGTTCAAAATTCTTGAACCACCCCTCATTTCTTCCTCTAAAATGAAATGTAACTAAATAATGTAGCTTCAATTAAAGAAATGTAAACAGATGTTTTACTGCGACAGGCTGCAAAGTGCCTAAAGATACAATTGATTGTTTATGTAACAACTACAACAGCAACATCATTTCCCCTCTCGTCTGGTCCAACCACTCAGCATTGAGCATCACCAGTATACTAATCACCGGCCTCATCATCTGTCATCACCTGCACCTGTTTCTCACTGGTTCATGCCTTAAGCTTGAATAATTCATAGATCGCTGTATGGCTTAACAAACAATAGCATTTCTCTGAAACTCAGGAACTGGACTGACAGATACAGATAACTGATCAGATACAGGAACTGGACTGAAAATGAGAGACGAACAAGTCCTTCACGAAGCCAAACTTCAGTCATCACTCAGTCAAAGTAACATGCATTAAAATTAACTATTTAAAATTGTCTTGACACAATGTTCCATAATTGAGCATCTGAACTCTAACAGTTGGTGTTGGTAATTTGGTTGAGTGAAGGATGTGGAACTTGTATGGAACGTTAATGGGGAAATATTTTAATGGGCTGGAAGAGAAATATATATACTGGCTTCAGTATAAAAAAGAAGCGAGTTTATTTCTGTACAATATCGTTGCAATGCAAAATGATTCAAAATTGTATCAGAATTATTTCTATGTATAGTATGAAGGATGCTTCAGAAAATCTAAATAGAAGCAAAATACCTCTCTAAAGTAGAAACTTTTGTGTATTACTGAAAAAACATTGCGTACACCTGTGCATGAAGATGGTTATAACATGACCTGAGAACTTTCTCAGTAATGGTCCTTTAGGTTGTGTCTATCTGCATGTCTACAATATGGCTCAGCATGGAAAAGAATTAGGAGAGGAACTGAACAATCCAAAATTGTAAAGATGGAAAAAAAACAGGAAGGTCACGTTAAAATAAGTGTAAATTAAGCTAAAGCAGCTATTAGGAGGTACTGTCTATATCCAGTCATAGTAACTTAGTGTTCATTATAACTTGAGTTTGGTTCCCCTATAGGTTTCTTCCTTTTGTCGTCCCAGGGAGTTTTTCCTTGCCACAGTCACCCTCGGCTTGCTTATTAGAGACAATCTGATAATTATAATTTTTGATCATACCTTACAAACTCATGTCCATAATTTTTTTATTCGGTACAGCTACTTTTGTGACATTGACTGTTGTTAAAGCGCTATATAAATAAAACGGTGCCAACATTCAGTGTCGCAGTGGCTATCCTCCAAAAATGACCCCACAATCTATAATCTAGCCCTGAGGAACAGATGTACGGTTCAGACTTGGCACAGCGGTTATCAATGGAAATCATAATTTTCTGTGTGAGCTTTGGCAGTGTGAAGGACATTGCATAACGACAACCCCTATGATAGCATCAAAGAAAAAAAAAAACCTAGCTCAATCTTTGGCACAAATCTGTAAGTTTAATGTGTACTAAAGAGCAAAAAAGAAGCTTGATTAGTATCAGGAGTACATACTTTGGTTAGATAAGACCAAGATCTTTTTCAGCTCAGGTGGTAGAAATCTGGCAAGGTACTTTATACCCCAGTGAGTCAATAGGCCCTGACAGTGAAGAACACTGGTGTGAGTGTGATGAATGCCTGTACCAAAATACTAGCTGACAAAATGACTCCCAGTCTCCAGGATCATGGAAAAAGGGTCCAAGCACGATCCAAAGCACACTGCGAAAATCATATAAGAATTCCTCAAGAAAGAAAAGGTGAAAACTGATCTGGCCAGACTAAATGTTGAATCCAATCGAACACCATTGGGGTATTTTAAAGACATGGTAGTGCAGAAATAGTTCTTAAGGGCAGCTGTAAAGAATGGTAGAGCATCTTAGGAAATTCAGCTCTGTAATCTACTTGGTCAAGCATCTCCTCAAAAATAAACATGGACATATAAAGTACTGTATTGAGAAAAAAAAAAAGATGTGAATCTCAGTAATGAATGGTATATAAATTTTACACTGTGAGGCCTTTTATTAATGAAATAAATCAAAACTATTTGTTTTTCTTGTAATCTTAGAACAAATACCTTACTGTTCAGATTATAAGTAACGCAATCACTGTTAGCTGATGCAATTTTGAATCCTTTGACGTTTAAGTAGTATCACACAAGTGTACTCACTTTATGTTGTACAGTAAATATAAACCTATATATAGTATAAAATGTCCCAAATCCACAATGTCATGAGTTTTCCTCGACCGCTCCACATTTAAGGCACTATTTTTCCCACCAGCAGCCATGTGACCACGTCCTGTTTTGTAATTTGGTGGTAAGTATTTTTCATGCATCAGTTACGCAGACAGTGTTGCAATTTGGATTTACAATCGAGGACAAATGTAACCGACCACAACAAGGCAGGACTGAGGTTTTCCGAAGCTGCTTAACTGAGGAATTTAGTCTATTCAGACTAAACAGATTTAAAGTTCTTATTCTAGACATGCAAGGGTACAGCTCTTGTTAAATGAACCTTGTTGCGTTAATAAGATTTAAGTCTATCTAGTTTAATTGAACGTTACCAAATATAGTGTGTGTGGGAATGAATGTCAGACTCATGGTCAGCATGATTTTCAAAACAGGAGGTGATAAACTGTTTTGGTTGTGCTTATGTACTATGGCAAGTGCGTACATGTAAAGGTATATGCCAGTTGTCAATCCTTGGACATACAGTAAATGTAGTAAAAAGGTCTGGCTGGTCTGTAACTGCAAATATCAATGGGCAAATAGGAAGATATGAATAGTGTTGGGTAGATTCCTACTGAGTAGGAATGAATCCACAGTGAATTTTAAACGAAACACTCAAGATATGAGTTTCAGCTTTAATTCATTGTGTTTGACAAAAGGGTGGCATTAACCATTTCACCATTTTCATGCACATACCGTCACAAATAATGGAACAAACTAAAATAACTTCAAACATAATGTACTTTGATGAAAATCCTTTACAGTCAACGACTGCCTGTAGTCTACTGTAGCTGTAACCCAGCTGTAACACAGATGCTTTGCGGGGTCTTTACTGTAGCTGCCTTCAGCTATTGCTTTTTTGTGGGTATTTCTGTCGTCAGTCTTGTCTTCAATAACTGAAAAGCCTGCCCTTTTGGTTGAAAGCAGGTGACTGACTTGGCAAGTGAAGAATTTCCCATTTCTTTGCCTTGGGTAGCTTTCGCTGTATGTTTTGGGTCATCAACCATCAGTACTATAACGCAGCATCTTATCAGTTTGGGAACATTTGGCTAAATATAAGCAAAGCATATAGCCCTTTAGAATTCAACCTGCTACTTTTAGCAGGCAGGTCATCGATAAACATGGTTGACTTGGTTCCACTGGCAGCCATGTATGCTTATGCCATAACACTGCCTCCAACATATTTGACAGATGACTAGTCAGTTTGAAATGGTTTGTCTTTACTCAGTCACTCATCATCTATACCACTTTATTCTGTATATAGGGTTGCAGGGGGCTTGGAGCCTATTTCAGGAAACTTGGGGCATAAGGTGGGATACACCCTGGATGGGGTGCCAAACCATCACAGGGCACATATACAGTACACACATTCACACGCTCATCTGCCAATTGGCCTAATCTGGGTGTCTTTGGACTGTGGAGGGAAACAGGATTACATGGAGGGAACCAACCCTGGATGAGAATCGAGCCTGGTCCCTGGAGGTGCAAGATGACAGTGATAACCACTACGCCATCGTGCCGCTGGTTGGTTTTCACCACGGACAAAATTCTAAAGTCATTCCACTTTAGCTCTCTTCTGTGTTTTTTTCAAGGCCTTTTGCTGTGGCTGAACTTACCAGTTAAATAATTCTTTCAAAGAATGTCCAATACTGTTGTATTGTATCACTCTGATGGTTTTTTTTTTTTTTTAAGCCTAATAATGGCCTCCTTCACTTGCATAGACCCATCATATTGAGAGTTTAAGTAACAGCTACCAAATGCAAATATAACGCTCAGAACCACCTCCAGGCCTTTATCTGTTAGTCACAGAGTAACAAGGGAACAGAACACAACTGTTCATGCAAGTGCTTGTCTGCCACTTGTTCCATTATTTACGAGCCCCCCAAATGGGGGGGAAATGGTGTTAAAAATGGCACTAATTGCTGAATGGAATTAAAGCTAAAAGTCTCGACTTTCAGTGTTTCATTTCAAATTCCTATGTATGTATGTAAAATTTTTATTCCCTTGCAGACAGCTTCATAATACTTGAGTAATATATTGGTGTGTGTAAAATTGGTATTCGTGCCATGCAATACCAATGAGTCAGATCATTACATAGAACACTGTACTGTATTACACAAGTTACTACTTAACCAGCAAGTGTTCATAGCGTACGCTTCACACGCACACACGCACACACACACACACACACACACACACACACACACACACACACACACACACACACACACAGTTTTTCATTCTTTACACGCTGTCTTAAACACACAAAGCACGGAGAATGTCCCACAGCAGCGCCAGCAGAATACTGAACACACAGACAAATACCTTTAAATAAAAAGCATTCATTGCTTTTATTCAGCCTTCGCATTCACACTGAAGAACAGTGAACCCTCTCAGATACGCACATACACGCGCGCGCGCACACGCACACACACAGATCAGGGCACAAAGTGTCCCATGAATGTTAGACAGATACAAAAGTGAGTTTAGTACTCGTTATGGTCAAGAAAAGAACTTTGCGGTTGAACTGCTACACATAGTGATATGTGATACGGTGCCTTATAGTATATTAAAAGCTAAAGAGTGAAAGATTAATGGCTTTAATCTGACATTTCAATATTTTTCGGACTATAACTACTAGGCTTAAATATGCATTGCCCTAAATGAGTCAGAATCTAAAGAAGTCCAGTAGCACCATCTTTTCATTAGCTGTGTCCAAGCCTCGACTGGGGTCAGCGACTAGCGTGTGTAGCATCCATTAAGGTTTAGGCTGATTTATTAACATGGACCTGGCCTTTGTTGTGTGTGTGTGTGTGAAAAAGTGATGTCATATCCTGTTACTCACAAATAATTCACTAATGGCTTTTTGTCTCCTGACCAGATTACATGTAATGCAATCGCCTTTATAGGTTTATAATGAATTGTGAACTTTCGTACCTTCATGACTCATTACGTGATATATTAGGTCAAGTTAAAAGAAAACTGAGCGTCATATATATATATAATGTGAGGTGAGCTTTATAGCTTTTGTGCATGTGACTTTTCATTATGAACTTGAGTCTAAGCTAAACACATAGCTGAATAATGAGATGGTGTGTTCACAGGCAGGTGGTCTTTGGAGGCTGGCTGAGATTCTGCACTCTCTCAGCCCATTTCATCAACGCAGTGCCCCCCAGCAGCTGGAGCAGCAGCTGGTAAGATGCTCTTGCGCTTTGATTTAAAATCACACTCACTTGTATTATTACACAGTGGGGGGAAAAAACACAGATCTGAGCAGCTTTTATGAGTCTAAAATCGTCTGGGGTCTTTCCGACAGTCAGATAGACTGTGTAAGACTGTGTAACAGGTGAGAAATTATACCCTGGCAGTTCTTCATTATTCATAACAAATTGTTAGGTGTAGTTATGACTTTGTTCTTAGTCAGTTCTTAGATAGATCTTCGACTGTTCTTAGGCCATATTTAACAGACCGTATTTGACCATTCTTAGACAGTTCTTAGTAGGGGTGCTCCGATCAGGATTTTTGGCCCTGATCTCCGATCACTAGAAACTGTATCGGCTGATACCAATCACCAATTACGGGGTCTACTCGAAGCCTTATCATGTAGTATTATTTATTAAACTATATCTAACAACAATGTAAATCAAGTATTGAAATTACAAGAAGAGGAATATCATGAATTGACAACTGTATTTATTGGCAAGCAACATGTGCAACACTTCAACTTAAAACATAGCAGCCTGTGCTTGGTTAGTAATTGGGAACAGCTTAGAGCAGTAATTTGACAGAACACATTCGTTACACTTTCCTGAAAACACCACTGCACTGCAGCGCAATGAACTGGTTAGGGTACAATATATCATCTGTTGCAACAGATATTTCATCTGTTATTTCAACAGATATTTCATCTGTTACTGTAAAGGCTTTGCTTGTGAGGACATTGGGACCTGCTGACACTGCGTGTGTGTTTTGTCCTGACAGGATGCTGCGTTCCGTCAGTACTCCCTGCGCTGTGTGTTGTCTCAGGACGTGCTGCTACAGGAGGATGTGGAGCTCATTGAGCTGTTAGACCCCAGTGCCCTCTCTCTTGGCTCCACGAGTACTGCCTGCCCCAGTGCCACCTCCGCCCTGCCTGCACCCCGCTACCTCTCCACACCATCAATATGGTACACACATATACACACACACACGGCCTAAAATGTTTCCTGGGAAATTCTGTAAGCTTTACTAATTTGTCTGTCTTTTCTCACAGGGATGTGTCTGTACTGGTGGGACTGTTGGCCATCCTGCTCACGGTTTGGTGTTCTTGTCATGAGGAGGGGCAGGGCCTGTTCTGGCTGTGTGTGTGTGCAGTGTGTGTCTTGTGTCTGCGTCATGGCGTTCATCTGTGGCACAAGGCGGCAATGCAGCAGCAGGTTCAGGCTCAAGCCGTCCAGCTGGAGAGTTTAGTGATCAACAGTCGAGCTCTCACCAGCCTGGCACGCAAATCGCTTCGGCTCATTCAGGAGACAGAAGTCATCTCGCGGGGATTCACCCTGTAGGTGTCCCCCCACACTCACACACCAGTTTTTTGGACCATAACAGGACATTGGATTATACAGTTGTAAGAAGATGTTTCTATAAATAATCCTAAATCCAATTCAAACCTTATCGTCAGAAGATGCAAATCAATGGGTTATCTTTCCATTAAAAAATTAAATAAGTGTAGTATTTAGTACACGTTTAACATTTAGTTCGGATATTCTTTTTTTTTTTTTTTTTTTTTTTTACTGCTTTTTCTATATAGTCTGTTCAGATTGGTGCTGAAAATTCACAAAAACAGTGTTGTCATCTTATGTCCTGTTACTGTTCATATATCTTTTTTATTATCTAAGCTTTGAGAGCGTTAGTCTTATAGTAGCTATATGATTTATGTATTTGGCATAATTTTAAAATGAACATATAAAGTATTGAATAGTGACATTTTTGGATTTGGAAAAAGAGCAAATAAGCATTCTTTGACTTTACAATAATTTACATTTAGTATTTCCTTGGACTCTGTCCTAGTTTGAGTCCTGGAATATGCCTGTAGATGTGATAATCAGGTCATTCAGTACATGCAGGTCCTCAGCTGATTTTTCTTATTATTAATTTCATTGTCCCATAACGTTGCCAAGCTTCGACCTGACCCACTGAAGCACCCCCAGATCATAACACTCCAGAGGCTTGTACAGTAACCACTATGCATGGCGGGTCATCGCTTCATGCACTTCCCTTCTTACCCTGATACGCCTTGTTGTCTGCTTCAAACTTTGTGGCAGCAGTTGGTGGAGGCAGCACGCGTGTGTGAGTATCAGGTGTCCACATACTTTTGGTCATATAGAGAATGTTATCCATATGCCTGCTAAATTACACTGCCTGGCCAAAAAATAGCCACCGCATGGATTTAATTAAGCAAATAGTTTAGATCCTTCCCTTAGCAACAAGCTTTTAAAGCCTAACTGAAGCAGTGAGTAGCTTATCATTTCTTAAACGACCATGTCATAAGGCGTAACCTGTGGTTGTGGCCAAGATGTTACTCTGTTTCAGAAGGATCAAAATCTTGTCCTGCATCAAAAAAAGAAAGTATCTAAGGAGATGGTTGAAACTTCTAAAATTGGGTTAAGAATTGTAATTATTAAAACCTAGAAGAATAATGGTGACCCATCATCTTCAAGAAAGAAAAAGATCACTTAAAAGTTGGGTGAAATCCATTTGTAGAAAAGAAAAAAAACAATGGTAGAACTCATGGCTATGTTTATAGTGAAAGTAGAAGCATTTCCACACACACAAGAGATTGGGACTAAACAACTGTGTAGCCTCAGGAAAACCAATTATCAGTGAGACTAATCAGAAGAAAAGGCTTCAGGTTGCTAGGGAGCATAAAGAAAGGACTTTGTAGCATTGGAAAAAGGTCATGTAGTCTGGTTCAGATTTACCCTGTTCAAGAGTGATACGGTAAGAAGAGAGGCAGATGGAGTGATGCACCTATTATGCCTAGTGCCTATCGTCCAAGTCTGTGGGGGCAGTGTTATGATCTGGGGTTTCTTCTGTTCAGCAAGGTTGTGCCCAAAAAATGAGGCCGCCCGACTACATGAATGTATTGAATGACTAGGTTGTCCCATTAATTAATTTTTTCTTCCCTGATGACACGGGCATATTCCAAGATTGTAACGGCAGGATTCAACTGGCTCAAATTGTTCAAGAGTGGTTCAGGGAGCATGAAACGTTATGTTCAAACATGGATTGGACACCACAGAGTCCAGACCCCATTAAGAATCTTTGGGATGTGCTGGAGAAGACTTTACGCAGTGGTCAAGCTCTCCCATCATCAGTTCAATATATTGGACAGGAATGAATGCGACTTTGGACGGAAATAAATTTCGGGACATTGCATAAGCAGACAAAAATTATGTCACGGCAAATTATGATAATTTTTTTTTTCGATCAGTACATTTCATATCATCCAAATAATATAAATAATTCTTTACTATGGGGTTCTCTATCGTCCCCTTTTTAGTTCGGTCTGATGTCGTTTCAGATCTAACCATGTCATTATCTGTTCTCATTATAGTTATAATTGCAGAAGACTAACATACATTACACAATACAGACAACGAGATTGATGCTTATAAATGCTTATACATCATTGAAATATTCGTCTGTAAAAAGTCAGAAGTAGCCATAAAGGTATATTATAACTCCTAATAATAAGAGACTATTAGTATGACTGTGAAGAATAATAGCCACTAAGTTATGTTAAATCGGTTAGCAGGTGTTTTTTTATTCATACATATCACAGTTAGTTCCGTGTGCAGATGCACGTTTCCCAGATATGTCTCGGGGATTAATTGAATCCAGACCGCCTCTAATCTAATCTAATCTAATCTAATCTAATCGACTTTTTTCTTTCTTTAAAAGTAACTGATTCTGATTGGAGGAAAATCCTAACAGTATTATTTGATTGGTTGCATCCACTTATTTCCCTGCTTTGTGTAGTTCATTAATCGTTTGTCGCCTGGTATCTGTTTGTGGTTGTTTGTGTGTTTTGTCGCATGTCCCTGAGGCCCTGAGACGACTGTTGTCTCTGTGTTGTCTATTTATGTTGTGTGTGGGATGGATGCTGCTGTCATTTACTGTCCATTTTGTCATTCCAATTCAATTATGTGTGTGTGCGAGTGCTGGTCTGTCTAAATGTGTCTTTGATGTTATTTTTATTATGTATGTGTGTGGGGGGAAAAAGTCTCTATGATGCTACATTGAAGAAGGCCAGTGGTTCTCAAAGTCTGATTCAGGTTCCATGAATTCTGATATTTTGGCAGTTAAAATAACCAGGAGGTTATTATATTTATTATCTACTGTAAATATTAGTTATTGTCCTTTATGTAGTTGCTTGGATGGTTCATTGTATGGTTTGGTTTCAGCTGAAACCTGGAAAAAAATGATAGGGCTACAAATACGAGGGTGAGTCAAAAATTATCCGCACTCTGACTGTAGAATTTGTTTTAATTAACTTATAAAAGACAATGTCCTTGCTATTGAAGACAGCTTGTCCACCTGTCAACAAGCTCCGGCAGAAGTGCACGGATGTGCATCATCATGCAAGACCCTTGGACAGCCGTCCTCCCCGTTTAAAGTTTAGGCTTCAGCTCTTCAATAAACGTCTCACTGTAACAAGCTTTGTTGATTGTTGAACATTTTTCCTGATAATGTTCCAGTACTGTCCCTCGAGAATCCACGAAAATTGTAAGCATAAATTTTCCAGCTGATGGTTGACTTTTGAACTTTTTCTCGGTTGGCGTTTGAGGATGTTTTCGTTCCATACTCTTCTGTTTACTTTAAGGCTCATAGTGATAGTGTCCTAGATAAAATATAGAATCCAGAAACCTGTAAGAAACTTTCACTTTCCAAATTTTGTTTTCAGATGTCCAAACTCTTCTGTTCATTCTCTTCCGTGAGTAGTCTTTGCACCAGGTACACCCTCAGACCACAAAAGACAAATCACTTTTACACCTGCACAGCAGTGACTGGGGAGACCTTGAACAGAAAGTGCTGATAAGACAGTGCTGTCAACAGAAGTGTTAATATAACCGGATCATTTTTGGCTTACCCTCATAGTATTGACTTGGATTTTTAACACTCTGTGGCTTCGATAAATAACCAAAATATAATGTTAAACATCCTGCTGTTTTAAGAGCGGTATTATGTTTGTAAAAATACATTCGGATTGAGGGGGTCTGTGGAATTTCATTCGCAGTTCACGCAGTTTTTGGCTGCACGGTTTGAGAACCTCTGCACCAGAACGATGAAATGTAAATGTAATGTTTATGTAAATGTATGTCTGCCCTGATGGTTCTCGGACGTCTGCACAGTTGGATCACGTTTCACTTGTCAAGTTTACTCGACAGGGTGAGTGCGGCCTGTCCCTTTAACAGGGCGGGGCATCTGCGCAGCCAGCAGTTGATTGGTTTGAGGAAAGCAGCCTACCAGAGCCTCCGCAGCGCGTTCCGTGCCTCCCGCATCGCCACCTGCATCATGCTTAAATCATATCCTTCTCACAGCACATCAGCGTAATTTGAATATCCCAGGTAGGAAGCTGGGGACAGAGAGCAGGGTCAGGGTCACCCCTGGAGCAAGGTAGGGTTAATGGCCTTATTCAAGTGCTCAACAGTAACCAAGTAACCCGCTGACTTATAACCGATTGAGCTTGACAGTTAATGTGACTTTATATATTACGTAATATTTCATATTATATTGGATCCTTAACATTGTTTTACATTTCCGCTCAACTCCGAGATCGACAACGTCACCAACTATGTCTCGACTGTGCCAATTAGAGAGCTGGGCCTGGGCCTGGGGGCTGAGCATCTCTCTGATGAGCAGGCGCAGGAGCTGACCAATGACTACAGCTTACCTGCCCTGAAGGCAAGTAATACAGATTGCTTTGCACGTTTTCTCTTGTGATTCGTTATCCTGGCTAACGTTAATTCTGCCTCTTTTACAGTTGCTTTTTCAGCTGTGGGTGGGTCAGAGCTCCGAGTTTTTCCGCCGACTGGCTCTCATGCTGTCCTCAGGAAGGGCGGAGCTAGAGTCCAAGCCCCGCGTTCTGGGGTACAACGGCGTGGCCACCGTCACTGCCTCGCTTCATCCCGCCCTGGCCTGTTGCCTTGGCGACCTGCAGCGCAGCTACGAGTTCCATCGATACTTCGAGATGCAGCAGCAGGCGCAGAACTCGGGCCGAGCCAATCGGGCAGGACAGAAGTGCAGAGAGCTCAACTCGCTGCACACGTCCATCCGCAGCCTTCAGCTCCACCTCAAAGCCCTGCTCAGCGAGTACGAGCAAAGCCTCATAACCCTGTGGTAACTGTGGTTTGTTTAGAGTTGATTTGATCGCTTGCTCTCTTCCCCGTTCCAGGGTGATCATCCTGGAGGACGAGCTGGAGAAGCTGATGGTCGACAAGGAGTCCGAGGAGGTGACGTGTGCTGGATACCAGGAGCTCCGTGAACGCCTGCACCTCCTGCAGCCTCACATGCAGGCTAGCTCCTGCTGCTGGGAAGACATGACTGCTCAGGTGGAGCGCATGCTGCGCAGGGTCACACACTGCCCAGGTCAGAGGTCAAACTCTTAGAAACACAGCTCTCTGCTAGGACAACACCAGTCTCAAAACAGTGGTTCTGGAGATTTTAACTTTCTTATTTTGTCATTTGTGATATGATATTTATCCTTATGCTTCAAAGATCGTATTAAGAGTTCAAAAGTTATATTTAAAGAGGAAATGGTACGCTTTTTCAGAAATAAGTTATGCTCTTAAATCATTCTTGATCCATTAAGCTAAATTTTTAATCATTTGTCGCATGTACCTTACAGTAGAATGAAATGATTTTGTTCACATGTCAAGTTAAGAAGGGCTAAGGGCCGTGCTCAAGAGCTCCACAGTGGCAGCTTGGTGATGGTGGGGCTCGAACCCCCGATCTTCCAACATAACCGTTTGTGCCCCCCTACATTATAATGTGTTTGGAGAGAAGCTCTTCTATTGTGGATTCAAATTCCCAATTTTGAGTGATTAACTCGTTAGAAGAGAAAGCAGTGTCAAGCATAAGCTGACTCGTCCGCTACACCTACAGTTCACTTTGAGATAATTAATGACTTGATTAATTTTGAAATAAGCAGTATCCCTGATGTGATGGAGTCTTTGAAGTCCTCCTGTAACTCTTTTAATGTTTTCTATGAAATGAATGAATTAATTGAAATGTTGCTATTTATGTTAAATATTTAAATAACATCACATTTTTTTTCAGCACAGAATGTGAAGTAAATTTGCAGTCCGTGTGGTCAGACTCTCTCCTCGAGATGATACTGTATCTTGGGCACACGCTACTGTAATGTGCCTAAGTTCTCGCACAAACGAGACGGGCGTCTATTTTACGCAAACTCATTGCATGCTGTTGTCTTAACTAGGGCACTGGTGGCTCACTGGTAGGTGTCTCGTCTGCCATGCGGAAGGCCCGGGTTCGATTCCCAGCTATTGCCTGGGTTCGAACCCCAGCCACTGGATGCAGTGCCGGACCCAAGCCTGGATAAAATGGGAGGGTTGCGTCAGGAAGGGCATCCGACGTCCTCTTTTAAATTTTCTATATTCTGACGTGTTCCACTTATTCTAAGAGCTGTAAGTAAGCAAGTGTAAGAAGTGATGAATTTGTTCCAGTTTTATTATGGCCCAGATATCTGTAATGAGTCATGTGAATTTGATTCAGTACTCATCAACTCTCAGTTCAATGCAGGACGTTCGTGTGAGTACACACAGTGATTCTGCCAAATGCTTTCCATTCAGCCAGACAGGTTTTTTTGTTGTTGTTGTTTTTTTTTCCCCTGCTCTAACAAGCCTGACCTGATCATTGGTACACCCAGGAGCTGATGCTAGGAGACATTGTTAGAGTTGGATGACCTGATGCTAATTGAACCCAGTGACTGCTCCGGGTTTAATCGTTTAATCACATGGGCAAATATGTAAAGATTAAATATTTCCTGGATTTCCTGGACAGTGTTTCCCACAGGTCTGAAATTTACTCATGGCATTACCTGCCAGCAAAACAGTGGTCTACTACATATAACAAACAACAGATACACATGAATTTTAACACAGTATGTGTAGAGCAAGAAGATTAAAGAGTGATATAAAGTAAAAAAAAAACCATAATATTTTATATAAATAATAAATATATACGGGTTGTCAGGCTCTAGATTATTATAGACTTGATGATCTGGGTTTGTGCCCCGCTGTCACTTTGGTTGCCACACCCCATACTGCTCAGCAATTCCCAGATAAAATGGGAAGGTTGCTTCAGTAAGGGCATCCGGCATAAATGCAATTTATGATAAACTGAATTTAATTTCATTTTAACCAACTATACGAACATGACTGAGCAAAAAAATTACAGGGTCACATAGGTAAAGAAATAGCACAGATTCATTTATATATATATATATATATATATATATATATACACAGTACAGACCAAAAGTTTGGACACACCTTCTCATTCAAAGAGGTTGAATTTGTATTATGGCAAGAAAAAAGCAGCTAAGCAAAGAAAAAAAAACAAGTGGCCATCATTACTTTAAGAAATGAAGGTCAGTCAGTCAGAAAAATTTGGAAAACTTTGAAAGTGTCCCCAAGTGCAGTCACAAAAACCACCAAGCGCTACAAAGAAACTGGCTCACATGCGGATTGCCCCAGGAAAGGAAGACCAAGAGTCACCTCTGCTGCGGAGGATAAGTTCATCCGAGTCACCAGCCTCAGAAATCGCAGGTTAACAGCAGCTCAGATCAGAGAGCAGGTCAATGCCACACAGAGTTCTAGCAGCAGACACGTCTCTAGAACAACTGTTAAGAGGAGACTGTGTGAATCAGGCCTTCATGGTAGAATATCTGCTAGGAAACCACTGCTAAGGACAGGCAACAAGCAGAACAGATGCGTTTGGGCTAAAGAACACAATAAAGAACACAATAAAGAAAACTCTTTGAATGAGAAGGTGTGTCCAAACTTTTGGTCTGTACTGTATGTATATATTTATTTCTTTTAAATGCAAAATTAAATAAGGCAACTTGATTTCCGCCCCCTATTGTGACCTCATATAAGAAGATCGCCCTCCCTGCCTTTGCTGTTCTGTGAGCAGTGTATCTCAACACTGACTCATTTTTCATAAACACTGTTTATGTAAACCATGTATTATCTGAGGGGATTTTCTGCTGAAGTATTAATACATGCATTCTGAGACCTGAGTTAACTTATTAAAGAGGGGGTAAAATAGGGGACCTTTAAAAGTTGTTAGTCGATTGACAGTTTTCAGCTGAGGCTCATACAGCTGTAATATAAAATCATGTATACGGTGAATTTTTTACATTAACTGAATGCAGCTGTCTGCTAACTACACTCGGCTTGCACATGTTCAATATCAAAGGCCTTAGAATCTCGAACACACCTACACTGACACACTTGGGGTTCCTCGTTATAAATTTATGTGCGTGTTGCACTTAATATGAAATGTTTCATCCTATAATGTTCAGCTGGAGAAATCTATATAGCATGCATAATTGTTTCCAAAGAAAAATATGTGAAACGTAATTGCGAAAGTTTTCACCCCCATTGTTGGAAACTCGTAATGCAGTTCTCATGCATTCAGTTGCTATAAAAGGTCATACATTATGTAATATCACTAAAAATAAATCCATCTGTTCATGGAGTTTGTTAAAGTACATATTTAAACAAACCGCATCATGAAGACCAGTGAAAAGATATTACACATACAGAGCGGTGAACACGAATACACTCTCCAGTGTTTTTTCCCTTTTCTCCCTTCCTGATTTATTTCCACAAATTTATTCATAGGAGAATGAATCAACACCTCGCTCTTATATTGGATATATGTATATGTATATTGGATATACAGTTGCTGTCTTTTATCAGGTTTTTATAACGAACCGCTTGGCCCTTATACAGAAACTTGCTGTCGTGCAGTTGCAGTGCATGTGACGGTGTTTTTGTGTCTGTTTGAAAGGAAGTGCAGATAGTCCAGAGGAAGCAGCTGGTCCTGCCCCACCTCCTCCTGCCCCTGTCTCACACATAGATGATAAAGACCCCGTCCCAGAGGAGCAGGTACAGTGTGTATGTGAGCTGCGAGTGGGGAAACACAGAGACACTGGATGAAAATGGTCTACATGTGCTTTGATCTATACACGTACTGTAACCTCCGACTCTCAGCCGAGTTTATTTGTATACAATAGATCAAAGGAATCGCAAGTTTTTTCTTGAAAACTGCAACAATATTAGAAATGAAAAGTCTGATTGTGGCTCAGGGGACTAATCTAGGGGTGTTCCAATCAAACCGGGACTTGTGATGACATTTCCATTGGACGATGGAATTAAACAGATTTTTTACAGAAATTTACAGAAGACACAGAGATGAGACTCGGGGAAAACATTTGAATGGCGCAAACTTTTTAAAGAACCTAGTATGTCAGTGAATGCCGATCCTGCAGTCGTTCCCATAAACATTCAGCGAGGTGAATGCTCTTAGGAAATAAACAGCCTGGTTTGATTCCTAAAGGTGTTCTTTTAAACTTCTCTCTTTTTTTTTACGGGACAATGCATACCCTGATACTGCACACCGTACCACTTGCACATTATAGGAATTGCCACATTTGCCATACAGTCCTGACCTCACTCCAAGCCATTTCCACATTTTTGGGCCGTTAAAGGAGTTCCTGGGAGGCCAGCGTTTTAGATCTGCAGTCACAAACTGTGTTCCGTTCTTCTGCTCAGTCAAAAGTCCCAGTTTGACCCGAACACCCCTGTTAATTTTATTAGCCTAGTAAGTATCATCCTGGACCTGGGTCAGTTTTCTGACCAAGAGGAGTTCTCCTAAGACTCACATTATTCATCATATCGTGATCTTCTCTATGTGCAATTCTGTATGATGCGTCATGAATGAAACGTGATCTCTTGACCGTGTGTCATGAGTCTGCTAGGGCACATTCTGTGTTGATTCATAGCCATCCACACCTTAGAGTTTTGTCACAAAAAAAACAAAACATGCCATATCAATATCAGATGTAACATGATATTAGATGTGATACTAATATCATCAGAATAGCGTTATAATGAGTTTATAGATAAGTAAAGACTAGTGTGTCCTCTAAGCATGTGATCTGTGCGTGCACTTGTGTGAACAGGAACTCGAGGCCTACGTTTCAGACTCGGACTCGGATTCGGAGTGGCGAGCGGCTGCGGACATGCTGTCGCCATGGGAACGGGAGCGGCAGCGGCGCGAGAGGGAAGAGTCGCGCAGAGTTCTACTCGAGCTTAAATCCGTCCTGGGGATCCGAACATCAGAGGGAGAGAGAGACAAACGCAAGCTGCTGCTGTTCAGCGACAAAGGTAGCCGTGGCACTCGTCGACACACACACACACACACACACACACACACACACACACACACACACACACACACACACACACACACATATATATATATAATCAAAAAACAATGTAGAGATTAGAGCACTAAAATGGCTTCTGATGTTATAATGTCATTATGTGTGTACATAAAGACCAGTTTGGGGTCAGTGCTGTTCCTCCTCCTCCATGCTGTAAGGGTTTGTCTGGTCACAATAGAAATTTGCAGTTTCTTGTGCAAGGAAAAAAAAAAAAGTTTGAAAACAAGGCAGGAGATTTAAAAAGTCCTCCAAGTTAGTGTTTAGCAGTACAGCCATGACTCAGCGTTTTTGCAGTGCACTGGTGAAAATGAGGAAACTATTGCAAATGCGATTCAGCCTTCAATGCTTCCTTGTTTTTTTTTTATTTTTAGAATGCATACTATTTATAATCAGGAACCAGTTTAAGGAATAGAATTATATAGGGTGAAGAATTTTTTCCCCCCTAGGTAAGCATTCTTAACTGTCCTGAGAGCGAGAAATAAAAAAATAATGGTGATAAAATGATTTTATCCTTATGTGTTCGAAATGTCATTATTACGTCTTCATGTCGTATTATATTGTATTCATATCTATTATATAGACAGTAACTAAATAATTTTCTGTCTTTCTGTTTCTGTGTTCCAGCTGCGTTGGGTCAGGTTGCCCCTGACGCATTAGATCCTTCCCCAGAATCCTCAGCGAGTCCAGATTGCTCTGGATCTGCAAGCAACCACATCTCCCAGCAGCCTTCACTAGAAGAAGGGGAGGAGCTAAAGGACGGAGGAGGAGAAGAGACAACGAGAGACAGTATAGAGGACACGAAAGAGGTCGTGACCGAGTTCTGTTGTGGCGAGTCCCAAAGCGTTCCAGAAGTACAAGACGAGAGAACAGAGGAGGAAGGGACGCGGCTCTTCCAGTCGGACGGGCTGATGGACGAGGAGGCGGACCCGGATGGATCCCACCCGCTCACTCCCAGGGTCCCCACCCTCTCGGTGATCGACAGACTTACAGAACTGCATGGCTCTGAAGTGCTCAGCATCGGCTCGGCCCTGGCCGCCCAGGTGGCCGCTCGCTCCCACACCTTCACACAACTGCAGGAGTGCACCTACGGGGACTCGGATGAGGAAGATGAGCAAGAGGAGGAGGAGGAGGAGGAGGAAAGGGTAAAGGAAGTGACATCACAACCGGAGAAATGAAGGACAACCACCTGAACTGTTTTAGCTTATACAGGTTATTTATTCCCATCTGCTCTGGATTTATTTATTGAGCTCGAGGTCAGGTCAGGGCGGCAGCACCGGTGCTCGAATGAGTTTTATATGTCCGTCCTTTACGTGCCTCCTCGTGTGTTCCTGTTTACACTCTCCTGTCTACCGTCACTCACTTAGCCCATCCGTCCGTGTTTTCTCGCATTATCCCTCAGGTACAGGCAAATACAGACACGCAAGTCCACAGTACATCAAAAAAATTGAGGCTTAATTCTGAATGTGTACAGTGAAATGTTGCCTTCTTACAGAATCGTAGATAGATTTTTATTCTAGAACATGACATTCAGAGAAAAGCGATTCAAACCGACATTATTCATCGGAGGCCTGCTTGTTGTTGTGTTACTGAAATCTGCAGTATACGTGTTTGATTCGATTCAAATGACGAGTCGAATAAAATAAGCACTCGATAAAGAAATAGAATAAACTTTGATCAAAAAACAGTCCCCTGGTTATGCTTTTCATACCCCGCTATGGGGACCACTACTTTTTATAAGAGCGTTCACACACACACAGTCACTTTTACATTGACTGCAACATTTACATTACTAATTTAATACTGATTATCCCTTCAAGCTTGTGTGCTGTGCATCAGTATGTGTGTTCTATTATAATAGCCCTTATGTAATAATTAATATTTAAAGCAGTGTGATACAGAAAGAAGCCAGCTGCTAGCTTTGAGAAATTAGTTTACCCTGTACAATGATTCATGATTGACGCCTGATCGACTAGACGTAACAAAATCTCATATAAACTCCTGTTAGCGTTATGCAGCATCATAGCGTAAAAAAATGTTAAAAAAAAAAAAAAGTCCATAAGATCACTTCTGTTCCTGGTTGACATGTAACTATCTGCTGTGCTTTTCAAGGTTCGGTATGAGATGCATCTCTGCTCACCACAGTTCTAAAGAGTTTATTTGAATTCCTAAAGGCCAAAACATGGTGTTGGTGCTAAAAAGTGTCTCATCTAGGTGAAAAAGTAAATTTTCAGATAGGATCATATAGGACTTTTTTTTTTTTTTAATGCTTCTTATATCCCGATCCATGGTTCGTTTTTTTGTAAACATGCATACACATTTATATTTGTATCAGATAAAAAATAATACATTTGCAAAATACAATTTCATGCACTTTTATGTACTGTCAATTAACGTTTTTTTTTTTTTTAATCTTTCACTGATCTTAATTGTCATTCAGATGAAACTTAGCTCATTTAGATTTCACATGAAAAGACATAAAACTGAAACATTTTATTATTATTCGAAAATGCAAAATTGTTAAGATATTGCAACATGATTTTGACATGGTTACGGACACTACAGATTTTTTTGCTTTTTAAGCTTTTACCAAAAACCAATTTAAAGCAACGATTTTTACAGGTCATAAGGTTTCTAGAAGCTTACATAATTTTTTGTCTAATAAATATAAACAGTGTGCATTTTAAATGATTATTGTTTGAAGTGAGACAGTATAACTCTGACATATAAAAACACATATAAAATCATGTCTCCAAAACGGCTGATTTTTAGGGAAGCAAGATTGGTCACTTCCATGTTGCATAAACCTCAGAAGTACTGTAGCTACTTTGACACACATTCTCTGTATTTATATAAAATATAATGGTGTGTTTTGGCGGTAACCACTCCATTCATAAACAACCGGACCTGCAGAATTGATGCTCCCTGGATACACATTCTGTGTAAACACTTGAGACTGTTGTGGGGGAAAATCTATAGTAGAGTCAGTTAATAGTCTGTCTGCACCACCACATGAATCCAACCTGAGTAACATAAAAACAAGTAGGCTGATAAATAATGTCAACTTCAATCTAATCACAGTTATAGTATTCAATTATAATAAAGCTCTTTTATGGCTTTAATAAATAGGCAAAATATCATACAGAGTGATTCATTTGAAAGAAGCCCTGAATATTGTGTAATAACTTTTGCTGTGATGAAGCAATCTGATCCCAAAGAATATGCTACGTACCTTGACATTTGTATAATTCGATGCTGGAAAAGCTCCATTTTCTGCCAGACATTTGCGCTCCATGCTCCTGAACATACCAGAGCCAGTAGTAATGAGCCAGTGATTAGTGATAGTATCTGACGATTTTCTCCATAATGGCAATGCCAACGGCGCCTACTGTACCTTATCGTTCTGACTCGGGGTCATCCCGGTGTGTTCGAAGTTCTGTATACCGAGGAGCACGTTGTAAATTGTTTCGTTCAGATTGCTTCATCTTAGCGAGAGTATATTACAGAATATCCGGGGCCTTTTTTGAGTGAATCACCCTGTAGAACACTTCTATAATATGTGTAATATTTGAATAGTTCATGGAATAAATCTGTGTTGAGTGAGTCATGTTGTTCATAGCATTGTTTTCTGCTACGAAGAAGCAGCTCACTCTATTATAGACTCATCTACAGCACGCGCCATGATGGTGCACTCATTTTAATGTATAATAGGATTGTAATAGCAGCCTGTGTATGAAGAAGTGAAGGCTAGGCTTCAACAGCGTGCTCATTACACCTCTCTGTAATACGGACATGCATCTCTGTCTGTGCGTCAGCCACACCTCTTTCTGAACTGCCATAGTTTAGATAATGCAAGAGCAAAGAACGGGTCAGATAATGAACAGCGCTTGGAATCAGAGTTCAGATGGGAATGTAGGATTGCGTGGAGGGGAATAAAACGTCTCCGGACGTGCTTTTACTGGAAATGAATCGATCACAAGATTTGAACATATTATTATTGAACATGTTGTGACTTTGATTCATTATAGTTGTATTGAACGTAGCATATAATGGAAGGTTCAGGAGAAATGTTATTTTCTGTTCTCACTTACAGTAGCACCTATAAAAGTTTTCCTTGCCACCCTTTTCGAAAGCTAATAATAGAGAAAAGGCAGCTTGTCATGTTACTGAGAAACAGCAACGCACGGTCATGATGACTGTCCTGAACGTTCTAAAGTGTACAAGACTTGAGATTCCTCATCATATCAACTATTACTCGTTTTTGTGAATGACTCCTCAAAAATAATGAATGCATTCATATACAGTTCTGTGCAAAAATCTTCTGCCACCCGTCATTTCTACATATGTTGCTTCCAAAGAGACAGATGTTCTTGTATTACTTAATGCAGTCGTGAGGAATACTGTAGTTTTCCAGACTTCCTGAAAGACTTTTTTGGCTCTCATTTTTGGCATGTTTTCAGCCCTCATTTTCAGTCCAGTGCCTGCACCTGACAGTTTTCTGGGATCTATGAATCATTCAAGCATTAAAAAAAGTATCTGACTTAAAGCATGAACCCAAAAGAAACAGGGATCATTGGTAGCTTAGTCGCATTCGACTCCTGATCAGAAGTTGCCACTGTTGGACCCATAAGCAAGACCCTTAAATGTAAACAGACGAGAGGGGAAATGAGGTTGCTGCTCTGGTTGTTACGTAAATTGCCAATTCTGATTCCTTTATATATATATATATATATATATATATATATATATATATATATATATATATATATATATATATAATCTACATCTTTCAATTACTTTCAAGTACTGTAAACTTCAGACCTACTTTCAGGAATTCAAGTTTTCTGATTCAAGTAAATGATTCAGGTTTCTTCAGGTGTTTCCAAAACTCGTTAACACTTTGTAAGATACCTACATACAGGCTTCATAACACATTTCTAACCATAGCATTAAGCTTTTAAAATGCTTCCAGATGCTAGATGCCCTGAAAGGCTTATATAGGTTTATGAGCTGATATAAGGCTTATAGGTTTTGTGTAGATGCTTTACGAAAGGCTTATGCTACTGTAACATTATCATGAAGCAATATTCCCCTGTAATATGAATCATAAGCAATGTGTAGGTGTAAAGCTTCATGATGGTGTAATGAATGCACAATGTCCTGTGACTTTAGTTTAAGGGCATCTTCAAGGGCATCTTAAATCTTAAAAGGCACCCTTCAATAACCAAACATCTGACACTGTGTAGAGAAGAGCTTAATATAATGTTTAAGAATGCTTTATGAACTCCTTATGTAGGTACAAATAAAATATTACTCAAAAGTCGTATATTTTATCCCAATCTGTGTTGAGTTCCAGCGATTATACTCAGTAACCTGAGTTCATCAATCTTTTTTTATTTGAAATTACAGTATGATTTTCTCCCAAATTTAGTAATTTCCAATTCCTCCCCGTCACTAGGGGGCTCCCACATTAAGGCTACTTCTACCACTCAGTCGGGAGTCCGAAGTTCTTCTCGAACTGCTCGCTCACGCACCGTTGTGGGCGGCGTAACACACTCGGAGGACAGCGCTATCCGCTCCTTCCGCTTGCGTGAGCTCACAGACGCCCCTGAATGGTTGTAGATTAATGTGGGAGACCTAAGTACCTCTCATCCCTCCCCACTGAGAGAGCTCGGCCAATCAGCTCTCTCTAGACCTCCGGCTGCGAGAGGTTACAGCATCACCCGGGAATCGAACTCGCCATTCAGGAATTTGAATAAAAATAATTTAATGATGAGTGTTGATTACTTTTGTTTGGGGGTAACTCTCTGTATTTGTATTCGGAACACATCACATTTATTTTTGAACTTAAAGGGCTCTTCTTAATTGAGTGTTTCATGATTACATGAACAGCTTGCTGTTTTTTTCACACATCATTTCACATCATGTAATGACGTATCTCTGAGGCTCACTACGCATAAATGTATTGTGCATAATCTCTGAATTAAACAGAGACATTTATTACATCCGCAATTACTGAATGTTAATGTCTCTCTCAGCTGTCACTTATAAACCTTCAATTCCATTTACGGGTTAATAACACAGAAACATGCCTTAAACTCTGTTCTCGGATTAAGGTTGTTTCATGAGATTATTTATTTATTTTTTCAATAAGATTGTAGAGACAATCTGACCCGATTGTCTCGTCCCCTGTCTGTGCATCTGTTACTCTGATGTGAGTATGTTCATGTCTCAGTCTTGTGCTTGGTGATTTCTGTAATTTAGTTTTTTTCCATGCGTAAGCCTGAACTTCCCCCAAACAGTTATGACTGTGACAGATACACTACATGTGAGTGAGTGGCTCAGTGGATGTGTGTGTGTCTGTGTCTTCAAAACGTTGTTAATTTTTTTTTTTTTCATTTCACTTAGAGTCTTTGCCTTATCG
This sequence comes from Clarias macrocephalus, assembly GCA_011419295.1. Lineage (NCBI taxonomy): Eukaryota > Metazoa > Chordata > Actinopteri > Siluriformes > Clariidae > Clarias > Clarias macrocephalus. Next base: position 83,143 of record JAAGKR010000394.1, read on the forward strand.
TTTGTGGAATAATAAATGAGGCTTTAAACAGAGCTTGGTGTTTTGTGCTTGTGCAGGAGACAGTCGTGTGTTCGATTGGATGAACAAAGACAAGGGAAACGATTCTGTAAACAACATCATGTCATATGATGTAGACTACCAGTCAAAACTTTGGACACACCTAATTCCATGGTCTTTACTGATTTTTAATTCTACATTCTAAATCAATGTAGAAGGCGTCCAAAATATGCACTAATCTCCTTTGAACAGTTGATATTACGATGTATCTGATACTCATGATCTATAAAGCCTTTATAACGCCTCTAATCTGAGGTGCTGTTTGTGAATCGGTGATTATTGAGGCTGGTAACTCTACATGAACTTCTCCTCTGCAGGTTTTGGTCTTGCTTTCCTGGGATGGTTTTCATGAGAGGCAGTTTCATCATGGTGCTTGATGGGTTTTCCAAATGGAATGGAATAGTTCTTTGCAAAGTTTTTGCAAGAACTATGGCGACGGCCATGGCGACGGCCGTTTTAAACGTTAAACTAACTTAAATTAATAATAGCAGGACTATGGTGCACTGTATAATGTACTTGAGTTTGAATAACAGTGTAGTTGTCTATACTGAATGTGAGTGATCGTACTAGCTACACACAAGGATGGACCTCTGAGTACACATACTGTAGCAGAAGTAACTTGTCTTATACAGTACAAGCTTACCAAAATGTACACTAAATAACAAATATGCAGATAATCATACTAAATGGCTTAAAGGTGTAATAGATTACTTTTTTCATTTCTTACTTGTGTGTTCAAGTCAAACTGGGACTTTTGATTGCTCAGAATGACAGAACACAGTAATGAGAGTAACAGCTTCCTTTATGTCTTTCCTGCTACACTAATGTACTTGTCCCAGCGTTTCATTAGTGCTTTGATACCATCAAGGCAGAAAGTTTTCCTAATACTCCATGTCTATAATGCTGGTCTCCCAGGAACTCCTCTAATGGCTTGTAAGGGGGATGTGACAATAATGTGCAAATGGTACACTTACAAACAGTGTGTGTGGCATTCCCACAGACATCTCTTCTGAAAATTGCTGACAAGTTATCCGTCGATTTTAAAGGATCAGACGTTTCACTTGCTGAATGTTTAAGCGAATGACTGCAGTGAGCTCCGACCCACCTCAGCCAGGGTTCCTCATTCACGGAGGGTGCACCTGGTGCGAAACAACTCACTGAAGAGCATAAATAGAAGTTTTTGGACATCTGAAAACCAAATTTGGACCGATACCCGAAGGAAGGTGGAAGTTTCTTAAAGAGAATTGTTACTGGTGACGTGACATAGATTCATCACTACGAGGCTGAGAGTAAACAGCAGAGTCTGGAATGGGAACATCCTCAATCGCAGACTGAGAAAAAGTTCAAAAGTCAACCATCAGCTAGAAAATTGATGCTTACAGATTTCTAGGATTCTCGAGGGCCAGCATTGGAACATAATCAGGAAAAAGGTTAAAAAATAATAATAATAATAAATTAAGAGTGTCCTTATTGAGACAGTGTATACATGTACATCTATCTATATATACATACAGTATATCTATGCTTATGTCTATTTACTTATCAAATTTGGACTTATTTTAAGTATTTTGTTCAGCTTTCTTGTTGGTCAAGATGATGTATCATGTTGGATATTTCTATTGTGTTCGAGGCTTATAAAATTTTCTCTGGTTTGAATCTTGCATATTTGTTTGGGATAGTGATACAGTATGTTTAAAAGGTGGGTACCTTTTAAGACTTGTGGACAAATCTGAGAGGAACACAAGGCTATAGTCCTATCTGGTGGACACTTTAAGTAACTGCATGACAAACATTTCACATTTCATTCACACTGTAGATATTCTTTTAATCTACTCGACTGACGCTTGGCCACCTCAGTGTTACTGTGAGGGGAGGAATGTTCCTATATATGCTACATACCGTATGAGATGGACAAAGTAAGTGTAAGTAATTAAGTAACCACTTAAAAGAGACAGAAAATATCTCTCTGCCTGACACTCCTTTTCACACTCCTTAATGGATTTTGCTTTGTGCACAGGTGCGTGGTCATGCTGGAACATATTCAGGCCCCTTATCTCCAGTGAAGGGAAATTGTAGTGCTACATAGATGGACAGAGATGCTCGATATCATTGTGAGCTTCCAAATTTGTGGCTCCAGTTTATAAAAAAAAAATCAAACAATAATTTGGCTGTATCGTGTATGATTTCTATAAAATATTCATATTGCCATGCGTGATGGAAAAATCCATGCTGCTGGCAAGTCTTGTGCAATATTCACACTTCATGTTCGTGTTAAGGCCTAGCATTGTGTTATTTAATATTTTGGAATAATAGTTTCAATATTGTTGCCACAGTGGCTTAGTGGTTAGCACCGTCACCTTGCACCTCCAGCATCCAGCATTCAATTCTCGGCCAGGTTCGATTCCCGCCTCTGTGTGCATGGAGTTCACATTCTCACAGTGCTTGGTGGGTTTCCCTCCCCCCACAGTCCAAAAAATGAAATGAATTGGTGTTCCCTGTAGTGTGTGAATGTGTGTGTGTTCCCTGCGATGTATTGGCACCCCGTCCAGGGTTTACTCCACATCGTGCCCTAAGTCTCCTGGGATAGGCTTCAGGCGGTAAAGACGATGAGTGAATGAGTTTTAATATCTATTTAAATACACCATGTTTCTGTTTCTCATGTGGTTTTAGATTCTAATATCTCAGCAATCTTTTACAAACATGAAGAGAATTACAATCTTTGATTTGTAAAGAACACTACTTCCAGTATAATTGCACCTGTATCTGATTACTTTGATATTTGAGTCCTCGACATTGCTATTACAGAATAGTAATCACATTCAGTAGTAAGGGCTTAACTGAACTATCTTGTTTCGAACCCTTAAGTTTATAGTATTCATTGTTTCTCAGTTTTGGCATCAAAGCGACAACCATTCATGAACACCTGACCATCACACTCATATACTGTATGTTCTCGCTGAACATAATAGCATCCCTTGTTTGTTTCTATAACAGCTTCCACTCATCTGGTAAGGCTAAAATGTCATCCACTAAAATGTTGAAGAACATCTGTGGGGTTTTGGAATCATTTACCTTCAAGAGCATTAGTGAAGTCAGGTACTGATGTTGAATGAGGAGGCCTTGGTGCAGTCAGTGTTCCAGTTAATTCCGAAGGTCCTCAGTGGCGTTGAACGCTCTGTGCAGCACTCTGTGCTGGTCAGTTCTCACTCACAGTTCTTATGCACCAACTAGACCAAATGAATAGAAATAATAATGCTGCAATATACAAAGACATTCTGTGAAATTAATTATGCTGGAAAAGTTTTGTGAAATCAGGTGTCTAAAATATTTTTAAAAAATTATTCATATGATTCTTAACTAGAGATGTGGTCCTATAGACGAACAGTGGAATAGAGGTTAGCACTGTCACCTTGTACCTCTAGTGTCAGGGTTCGATTCCTGCCTCGGGTTTGTGTGCATGGAGTTTGCATGTTCTCCCCATGTTTGGTAGGTTTCTTCCGAGTACTCCGGTTTCCTCCCACAGCCCAAGACATTCACTTACTCACTCATCATCTATACCGCTTTATCATGTTTACAGGGTCGGAGGGCCTGGAGCCTGTCAGGAGACTTGGAGTACCCAGAGAAAACCCACCAAGCACGGGGAGAACATGCAAACTCCATGCGCACAGACCGACACAGGAATCGAACCTGGAACTGCAAGGCGACAGCGCTAACCACTACACCACAGAGCCTCCCAAAGACATGCAGATTAGCTTAATTGGTGTTCCCAAAACGGGTTCTACCACGTTTCATGCCCTAAGTCTCCTGGGATAGGTTCCAGGCCCCTTACGACCCTGTATATAGGATAAAGCGGAATAGACTGTGAGTGAGTGAGTGAGGTGCTCAGGTCCTCCTCAGTACATCCTCTACTTGTACAGTAAGTTTGGGACACCTGCCAGGCTCAAACCATATTTGGAAAAGCCCCGCCCATTTTGAGTTTTAGCCCCGCCCATTTGTGGTATATCCCACCGGTTTTTTTTTTTGTTTTTGGAGCAGGCTCCGGGTGCATCCCTCCCTCTCTCTCTCTCTCTCTCTCTCTTCATCATGCAGCACTCGGGAATGGAGCTGATGTTCCCAGCGGATGACGCGCTCGTGAACGGGGATGCGACAGAGCACGCGGAGTCCGACCCTGCTAAGAAAAAGAAGAAGAAAAAGAGAAAGAAGCACAAAGCTGCGGCTTGGGGTAAGACTGAGAGGTCGGGGGTTGTTGTTTTTTTTTGGCGAGAGAAAGGTAGTAGAATGGGGGCAGTGATGGAAGGAAGACCTTTTAGCTTTGGCTTGTGTACTCCTGATAACCTGCTCGCGCGCAGCTCCAGCCGTCCAGCTGCACGCACGCGCTCACGTGACTCAGCCCCTAACAGCTGTATGCACTCCTTATGAAAGTGTAGTGCACTGTGCATAGGGTCCAGGTGCTTTACTGCTACTGCTTGGACAAGCCCTGTGTTGCAGTATTGACCTGCTGTCCATACATCACCTCAGGCAGCCCTGAGCAGTGGACATCAGGTGTGTAGTTTTTGCAATGTTTGAGCAAAGCCTAATTGTGTGATTTGATTTATCAGTGGCATATAATCAGTGTCAGATAATATAAACTCCTTAGGGTTGGCATGGTGGCTTAATGGTTAGCACTGTTGCCTTGCACTTCCAGGGTCCGGGTTTGGGTCCACCTCAGGTCTGTGTGTATAGAGTTTCCCAGTGCTTTGGTGGGAGAACCAAAGATTCTCAGCCACGGGTGCAGGTGTGATTAAAATGCACATGTGGATATACAGTATCCTAATATGTGATTTTATCCATTTACTTCAGTTCTTAAAATGGAAAGATAAGTTGTACTTATTTAAAAAAAAAAAAAAAAATCCTGAAGAATCTTGAATCTCAGTATGGTGCTAAAAAGCATGGCAGAAACCATAGTGCTGTCACGGTACCACACAATAAATGCTTACTGTATTGCTCAAAAATGTGCTATGAGGGATTTAGTGAAGGAAAAATATTTAAGTACACTTTGTCCAAAGACATCCAGATTAGGCTAATTGGCTTTCCCAAAATTGCCCATAATGTGTGAATGAGTGTGTGCATTTGTGTTCCTCTCAATGGATTGGCACCACGGGTGTACCCTGCCTCGTGCTCAAAGTGTCCTGGGATAGGCTCCAGCCCCACTGTGACCTTGTATACAGGATAAAGCCATACAGGGTTTTTGGTTAGTAAAATAGCCTTACCGGCCTTAAAATTCCTAAGAACCCTAATTTTAATAAAATTCCCAGGATCCAAAAGAAACTTGATTTTTTTTTAAGAATAAGGTTTTAAAGCCATAAGTAAGTTTTAAGCCAAATTGTTACATATGCGGCTGTTTTTTCTTACTTTTTAATAGAATTTTGGTTCAGTGACTGTGGTTAGATTTTCTCCTAAATTGTCAAACAAGTAAAAGCATAAAAATGAAAACTGCACTGGTAGATACTGAGAAACCTGAAAGCAATACTACCAAACCAAAGATTCTCAGATGCAGATGTGATTAAAATACATACGTGGATATACAGTGTCCTAATATGTGATTTTATCCATATATTTTAAATATCTTAATATTTTATATATCTTAAAATTGTTGTAAAGTTTAGTTGCACTTATAAAAATAAAAAATAAAAAAAACCCAAAGAATCTTAAACCCCATATGGAGCTCAAAGCATGGCTGAAACCATAGTGCTGTCACCGTACCACACAATAAATGCTTAATATATTGTAAAAAAAAAAAAAAAAAAAAGTGCTATGGTGGATGTAGTGAAGGAAAAATAAGTAAATTAAGTACACTTTATGCACTGTCATTGGGTTGGACTCACATATGTTTTTTTTCTTCTTTTTTTCTTTATGTTTGTACATTTGTTATAACTTTATTCTGCTTTGTTAAATGTCGTTTTTACAGGGCTAAACTAGAAATAAGACGCCCATCCTCAGTCAACATACTGGACATTCATAAATAAATAGGATAATGGCTCCTATACACTTACAGTGCATTATACTGTATGTCCAATAGGGAGCGAGCCAGCTGGGATTTAGCCAGCGCAACAATAAAGCTGAGCTGTCGATTTTCTCAGGCAGTTTTGTGTTGCTGTTGAGTTCGTTTTAGCATTTCTGATGCCGTATCAGGTTCTATTCATGCATGTGTGTGTAATTCATAATAGTTTACTGCACAGTTTTATTCCATTCATGAGAAAATCCGGAAAATATTTACTAGTCGGATCGTCAGCTAGTTTCGGGTGTCTGTTCTTGGCACCAACAACTATCCAGATCATATTTTGCTCCATTCTGACATTTGATGAGAAATGTATTTGAAGCTACTGTATTGTCCTTTGCGCTGCTATCATATGATTTGCTGGTTGGATACAGTAAGTGCATGAATATACTTATATATACTTTGTTTGGCCGAGTTTGATTGCATGTCATATCATAAAGTTTGGTTCATTTGTGCATAATACATATGTAATTCATGTGCATTAAATAAAATGTAATCCAATTCACTAATGCGTTTGTGCATTATTGAGTATACAGAGGCTTATGTGTAAGGTTCACCAGAGTTCTCAAGGTTATACTTATGATGATGGGCGTTATGTGCTCTCTGCCAAGTTCTCCATCTCATTCGTGCGTTATGTGAAATGCAACTGTTCCTCCTCCAAACTGGCACCCATTTACGCCACTCTATAATCCATAGGTGTAGAGGAGGAGGAATGCAGCTCTTGATGAATGTGTGCCGTTAGCACTTCCTTTGCTTTTGGGCTCATTTACGTGTATGTGTGTGTGTGTGACTTTGCAGCAGGACAAGCTGAACTAGGGGAGGATGGCGTTGTTGAGGACACGAGGAAGTCACTAGAGCAGCAGAGCTTGGAGGAAAGACAGAGGGACGAGGATGGAGAAGAAGGTGTAGCACACAAACACACATAGATGTTCATGCAGTTCACTCCAGACAAATCTATCTTGCTATAACATGAGCATAATTATCCCCCATTTCAGTACACTAAGGTAGCTCAACATTCACATTCATATACTGTATATATATCGAATGCTCGTGTGATACTGGATAATATTGTACAGATGGAGAAGATGAAGACAGTTCTGCAGGGAAAAAAAAGAAAAGGAAGACGAAGAAAAAGAGTGGCCGTGAGTCTTTGTTTTTTTTTGTTTTTTTCCTTTCTTCCTGTCTTTCTTGGACACTACAGTAAGATTTTGCACTTATTCCTGGGCAAGTGGGTGAGTTCATGCCTGGCCGAGCAGTACAGTGAACTGGCGCTGGGCCAGACATTCTGTACTACTGGGAAAATCCTGCAGTGTAAACTCCGCTCTGCTGCTCTCTTTTATCACACGCTCATCAATACGGCCTCTTATAATCTACATTATTCTATTGACAGATGCTTTAGATCCTCAGCGAATTACAGCGGAGAGGGGATGCAAGCCGAGCAATTAGTCATTCGGATAATTGTAGTATTGAGAGATTTCATTGTCAGTATTCTACTGTTGCGGAAAATAGAAAAGTTAGTCTCTCTGGAGGACAATTCTTAAAGGTTTCATTCAACGTTTTTAATGAATTTGCTGATATTTACTGAAAAAAAAGAAGATTCTACTGCCATTATTTCTCTGCCAGTGTCTGCCACAAAACCCCAAAGCATAATCGATCCAACCTCATGCTTAACAGCTGAGGTGGTGTTCTTTTCGTCAAACGCTATTCCTTTTGTTCCAGGTTTTGTTGAGTGATGCCGAAGAGTTCCATTTTATTTCATCAATCCGATTCAAACCTACAAAACTACCTCTGGCTTGTCTAGATAACGTTTCTGATCATTCTTCCATGCAGTTTAAGCAGCACTGTACAGTCCAACATTGGACTGACACCAAACGTTTCGGCAGGTTTTTACTATTACTGTACATAGGGAGTTGGTATTGAGTTTTACTGTAGTCCGTATGGGCTTATCAACATAAGAGTCATTTTGGTCTTCCATATCTTTTATTGCCTTCAACAATTCCCCATAACCGATTTTGATTAATGGCATTTAATGATTGGAAATTGCTAGTTAAAAGCGCTTTGATATGTATTTACAGTCAGATAAAAAATTTATTACCCCCTCTTCTGATTTATATGTGTGTTTAAAAACATAATAAATATCATCTGATCGTAATGGGTCTTAGTGTTAGGCAAATACAACCTCAGACGTGCCACCGTGCCATTATTCAGAGCGTCAGTCTCTCACATCGTTTGGTTAATTGTTGCTTTTCGACGCTGTTTTAAGGTGCCATTCTGATGTAGATTTACTGGTTTGCTTTGGATCATTGTGTTATCCTGTTGTCCATGATCCAATTTCGACCAAGCTTTAGCTCTCGGACAGATGCCTCACACTTACTCTGGAACTTTTATGCAGATGGTCAACTTAATGGCTGCAAGGTGCCCAGGTCCTGTGGATGCAAAACGAGCCCAAATCATCACCTCTACACCACCATGCTTGACAGTGTGTACGATTTGTGGAGTTTCTGCTAAAATGTTGTTTGGTGTTCCACAAACCTAGTGCTGGGCATTAAGGCCCATTTTGGTCTCATCTGACTGTCTACAGGACATTGTTCCTGAAGTCTTATGGTTTGTTCAGATGCAGTTTTATGAACCTCAGTCATGCATCCATATATTTTTTTTTAGAAAGGAAAGACTTTCTCCTGGCAACCCTTCCAAACAAACGGTACTTGTTCAGTCGTCTTCTAATTGTGCTGTCATGGATTTTTAACATACTCAGTGAGACCTGTAAGGTATGAGATGTAGCTCTTGGTGTTTTTTTTTTTTTTTTTGCACTTCTCTGATCATTACACGACTGACCTTGAGGTGAATGTGCTGGGATGTCTTGTGTCCTGCTTTTCACTTGTGAATAATCTTCCTCACTGTAGAACACTGAACACAAAATTATATCGAGATGATTTTATAATCCTTTCCAGATTAATGTGCAGCAACAGTTCTCTACAACCATTTCTTATGTCTTTTCGCATTGTGTTAACATACTCCTGAAAGCTCCAAACCAGCTCCAAACTGCACACCTGCTGATGATCAATTAATCAAGGGCTGATACTTAGCAATACCTGGCTGCAACTTACCCTCTTAAATCCTGTGGAAGAAGTAAAGGGGTAATTAGTATTGCCCAAGAAAACGAAATAGACTTTTACTAAATTTACTTAAAAATGAAAATGTACTCTCTGCAATGGTGTGCTTTAAGTTTGGGAAAACTGTTTGGGGCTAGAACCACGTATGGGCATGGTAAGGTGTCCACATACTTATGGTCATATAGTCTGTCTGTCTATTCTGCATAATACATTGTGATAACTAGATTTAGCGCTTTTATATTTAGTGCTCTGTAAGCTCATATGGTGCAAATAATTATTCTGTGTGTTTCAATAAATTGTGTTATTCATAAGGTTCATAAGCATCACCAGTGTGTTTGTACAAGGAACACTGTAATGTGACTCACACTGAAGAATCACATTAAACACATCATGCATATTTCTGTGTGTATATGTATCTACCTTTATCCCATGTCTGTCTCCAGCTAAAGCACAGACTGATCCTCCTTCTGTGCCGATATGTGAGCTTTACCCAAATGGAGTGTTTCCTGTCGGAGAGGAGTGCGAATATCCTTTGTCACAGGATGGGTAAGAGACCTGTGTGTTTTATTAAAGTCTGTGTTTGCTCTCCTCTCCTCTGCTGGATCACCTTGTCCTACCTGAAATTTGCTCTACCTCAGATTACCCTGTGTAATGTGTAATATTATCTTGTAATATAGTGCTGAGGCTCCTGACAGAGGTCACTCACAGGCTCGTGTACTATTTAAGGTAGTCCGGCTGCAAACCGAGTCTTGTCCCCTGTTTTCTTGCTCGAGTGCTGACGAAACCTCCTCTCTGTACCGATTGTGACATTCAGATACTTGAACAGCTTTCAAGGGCTTTGTGCGTCAGTGCTGATTTCTGCTCAACTCTTGTCTCCCTGAAACTGTATGCATGTTGGACTGGCTGTCCAGGCGGAGCGCTGCATGGCGGATGAGCTGCGAGGAGAAGCGCGTTCTAGACGAAGCCGGGGAGGACATGTGGAACGATTTCCGGCAGGCCGCCGAGGCGCATCGGCAGGTACGACAGTACGTCAAGAGCTGGATCAAACCAGGCCTGACCATGATAGACATCTGGTGAGGACAAATAATAATCCTTCATTCTTTGCTTAAACATTATAAAACTTTTATTTGTGTCTGTTGTTGCTGGTATAGATTGTGTAAGCACTCTTCTTGCTCTTGATGATGATAATCAGTGCAGGAGCATCAGGGATATTTGAACAGCTGATTAGGTCTTCATCTGGTTCATTACAAAGAGCACTTGGCTATTTAACAACTTTAACAAGACGAAGGAAATCACACTAAGCTAGAAAGTTTTCACACCTTTAGACACAAAGGAAGGATGCTTTTGAAGATAAGAGAGTATAATAACAGTAACCTTATATAAAGTATGTTACATCAACGTTTTCTTTCGGCCCATATTGCGTTCTTTTCATTTTATTAGTTAATTATTATGAATCACTACAAATGTTGAAAACAACATGGAAATAATGTAATAGAGCACCCACAATAATACGAGGGTGAGTCAAAAATGATTGGCACTATTGGCCACACTATTCAATAGTGTGCAGTGATTCGTTTTTTGTGGTCTGAGGTGTTTTGATATCTGTATACAAAATTTGGACCGATACTCTAAGGAAGGTGAGAGTTTCTTATAGATGGTCATTAATGTTACGAGACATGGATTCATCACTACGAATCTGAGAGTTAACGAGTCTGGAACGTAAACATGCTCGATCGCGCACCAAGAAAAGTCAACCCTCAGCTGGAAAATTGACTCTTACAGTTTTTTAGGATTCTCAAGCGCCAGTATTGGAACATTATCAGGAAAAAGGTTTGACAATTACCGGTGCTCATTACAGTGAGATGCTTGTTGAAGAGCTGAAGATTAAACGCAAAAGAATGCTATACAAGGGACACTTCTGCCCACACTCTCGACCCTCTGCAAAAACTTTTGAGGTGTTAAAGCATCCTCACTAGAGTGCTGATCTCGCTCCATTTGACGTTCACCTGTTTGGTCCCCTGAAAGGAGCCCTACAAGGATAAAGATTCACTTCTGATGAAGACGTGAAGACAGCATTGCATTCATGGTTCACAGCTCACCCTAAAACTAAACCTCATTTTTAATGAGGGAATTAAAAAGCTTGTTGACAGAAGGACAAAGGGTATTGAAAAGCAAGAAGATTATGTGTATAAAAAAATATGCATTTAAATTTTCCTAAAAGAGTGTGGATAATTTTTGAATCATCCTAGTATAAATCACTTATTATCCTCGTATCCAAGACTTGAGTCCACTGCAATAGGATACAATAGAAAGGTTCATCAACACCTAGTGACCAATCAGAATTAAGAATTCTCACAAATAATTCTCATTCCCAGTCTCTCTCTCTCTCTCTCTCTCTCTCTCTCTCTCTCTGTCTGTTTTTCAGTGAGCGTCTGGAGGAGTGCAGTAGGAAGCTGATTAAGGAAGACAGACTGAAAGCAGGGTTGGCGTTTCCTACCGGCTGCTCACTAAACAACTGCGCTGCTCATTACACACCCAACACTGGAGACCCCACTGTGCTGAAGTATGACGACGTGTGCAAGATCGACTTTGGCACCCACGTCAACGGTATACATACACACACATTCTCTAGGAGCTTGAAGGAAGTGCAATGCGTAAAAATGTTGCTGACAGTACGAATTTATGCTTTTTACCACACTTGTCTGTTTTCAGGGAGGATTATTGACTGTGCATTTACTGTCACCTTTAATCCAAAGTATGATCATCTCCTTGAGGCTGTAAAAGATGCCACTGACACCGGAATCAAGGTGTGTTAATGTGTCGACTTGTATGCAGGATCAAATTCAGTTGATTTCATCTTTTCTGTTGAGCAGATGCAATAATCAATTTTTCTATTCTTTACTTGTACAAATAACTAGAAATATATGCACAAACTTGATTAATGATTGTGGCCTTAGCACATTTAGTTTGACTTACAGAATACTGGTTTAGGTGTGAATTTGCTTTATATAGATGCTCCACATAAACAAATAAAAAAATAGAAAATATGTATATAAATATAAAATAAATAAACATTTATATAAATAAATAAAGTAAAAAAACATGTAACCTTTATACGCAGGCATTCCAGCCTTGTCGGATGGCCATTGTAATTTTGTTGCAATGGTTTGTCCATCAGGACGACATTGAAAGTTAGAATGAGCTTGAGGGCAGCATGGTGGTGAAGTGCTTAGCACTTTGGCCTCAAGGGTTCAGTTCCTGCCTCTGGGTCTGTGTGCATGGAGTTTGCATGTTCTCTCCGTGCTTGGTGGGTTTCCTCTGGGTACTCCGGTTTCCTCCACAGTCCAAAGGCACGCAGATTAGGCTAATTGGCGTTCCCAAATTGGCCGAAGTGTCTCGTGTGTGCACGTGTTCCCTTGTGATGGTTGGTCACCCTGTCCAGGGTGTACCCCGCCTCGTGCCTGAAGTTTCCTGAGATAGGCTCCGGGCTTCCTGCGACTCTGTATTGGATAAGCAGTATAGAAGATGAATCAATAAAAATTATTTTGATGAAATGATATTGAGATGATGATATTGAGACACAATGTTGCAAGTTAGGGAATCATCAGGACCAGATGATATGATGATATCGCAGTACCTAGGTGCCAATTCCATTTGTGTTGCGATTCTGTTAGTATCACGATTTTATAAATATCCTGATCCAATATTATTACTATTTCTTTTTAGATTTTCTCACAATTCTAAACAAACTTAGCAGATAATTAGCTCCTATCACACAGGATGCTATCCTGCCTGCCAATATGTGTATAGCTTAGAGTGTACCACCTGTAGGATGACAAAGGAATAGCAACATTTCATCACCTCAAATGAAAACACATATAAATGTAAAAAAAAATATATATATATTAAAAAAAAAAAAAGATTGTGGGATCAGTTTGGTGACACATGGATTGACACATAAAAGGTTGATACACCACAGAATTCATTTTTCTCCCAACTCTATTGCAAATGAAACCTCAAACCATTTAAATGTTTTTTGGAGCATTTATTAATTATCAATTAGCATCCATCCGCACTATGTCCGTCCATAAATATGTAACAGAGGTTTGAATTCCAATCAGAGATTGGGATGGACACAACAGCTTCCCGCACACAGAGTGTGTATCTCAAGAGCCTTTGCCGTTTGTTGTGCAGTTAACCTGATGAGACACATTATTTTAAGAGAAATATCAGTGTGCTGGAATGATATTTAGCCATTATGGTTGGCTAAATATAATTAGCAAAATTATTATTATTATCTTACTTTAATAAATAAAAAATGTTAGCATTTGCAAATTTTCTATTGTATAAATAATTATCACTCTACGTACGTATTCCACCATCCTGTTTTATTTCTAACATATTAAACAATGTCAGACCTTGCATGCTGCCAGCTTGATGTTTTTAAGAAAACAAGAGTTAGATGTGCAAAAGCTAGATGTAGATATTTCTAACAGGTTCGAATTAAACCACTGACCGTAGTAGTATAGAATAGATGATGAACTGGGAATAGAGATGTGTGTGTAAATGTTCTCTGACTTGGTTCAGGTGTTACAGTATGTGTGCAGTATCAGTCTATGTACAATGCCTACACTTTCCCAGACCAACATGTGCTTTAGGTACACACCGCCATCTAGTGTTTGATTTTCCACACTACATCCCCATTCAAGAAACACACAATGGGGTGAACGGTCAATGTAATTAACATGGGAACAGTCGCTTGGTCAGGCTTTCGCTTAATCACTGCCAGGTTGTTCAGAGTCAGAATGTAGTAGAGAATAAAATATTTATTCAGAGTCTGTATTCATTTTATGTACTGTCCTCAAGTCCCGTTTTTTAAAATACATTACTTGCCAATTTTAACATACGTGTGTGGAAGCCTTGTGGATGATACCTTCAAGAGCAATGTGATTAGCAATGCGAACACCAGTTCACTCTGTTGTTTATGGAGAATGGGGAATAGATCACCTTTTAGGACACACACAGCCTGCCTGCAGATATTTCCATTTTGCCATTAACAAGAATGTGATTTAACGTCTTCTCCCTGGCAAAGTTACCTTAGAACTGTAGCTTATTAGCAAGACTAGCATAATGTATGTTTTGATGCAAGCTAAACTAGCAACCAGGCTTATCAACAGTGATTGGCTAATCACACGTTTAAACCAGCTAATTCAGCTAGCTAAAAATGTTTACATTTGTAAAATGTTGAGGTAAAAGTGGTGATATGTATTTTTTTTTGTAGTGCTAGCAGATTCTAGCTTGACACATGGTAATGATGAGATCCCTTACAGGCATGTCCCGATACTACTTTTTATCTTTATAAATATGGAATGACTTATACTTTTTATAAGTCATTCCATTTGTATACATGCTGATACCAAGTACTGATACCAGTACCGGCGCTGTCCTGTGAACGGAACCTTCTAGAATGCCCCATGGCTGAAGCATATCATCAAACACACCTGCTTTTGCTTTACTAATGTGTGAACTCTGAAAATGTAGAGCACCTCTTTGTGAAGTAAAAACTTGATCTATTTTTCTCATGTGCTTATTTCACACACTTAATCCATTAATTGTTAACACACTTAATTTTTTTTTAGGGTAAGGTAAAAAATATATTATTACATGCAGCTGTTCTTACTGGAAAAGCCCAGTACATTTACATATCTGATTATTATAGTTAACAGTAAATACATTCTTTTGGGCATGAAATTTCCTTTTTTATATTAATGTGCTTTTTGAGTCCTTCAGTACCATGGCAACAACAACAACAACGAGGACAAATATTTTACTAAATTAAATATTCTTATAGCATCACTGTTTATCATGTTGTGAGTGGCAGGACATGGTCATGTGCTCATATAATAATAATAATAGTAATAATAATAATAATAATAATAATAATAACACCATTTCCAGTTTAGGTTTACTTCCCTCTCACTTTTGCACACTATTGGCACAGAACACGACTCTGGAAGTGTCTGGCAAACAAATGAGACACTGAAAAACCAAGAGATGCACTGCTAAGCTCAGTCAGCAAGACTAACCCACTGGAGAGTCGCAAAGCTAAGCTTAGCACATGAAACTTAACCTTACGTTTACTTGCTGACATTAAACTTAGAGGGGAGAAAACACAAGCTGGCCTGATTGCTCTTGGCACAGTTCATTCTCATGGTGTGTGTGTATATATATATATATATATAGTTAATGTGACCCCGGTTTGAAACGAGGGGGGGGCATGGGTGGGGCGGACTGACTACAGGCCATAGGGGCTACTTAGAGAGAATCCAGCTCTGCAGTAAAGTGGTATTGGTGCAATAGTATTTGAACAAATTTACAAGTAAAAGTACATGATGCAAGTATGGGCCCGATACCTGATATTGGTATCGGGACATCCTTAGTACCTTAGCTAGTTTATGTCGCCCAACGGGAAGAAGTGTTTGGAAAAGAAAAAAAAAACAGCTCTAGCGTACACTATAAAGCTGACTTAACTGTTTGTAAGGCTTGATGATACACATGGCCGGTGTGTGTTCTGTCAGTGTGCAGGCATTGACGTGCGTCTCTGTGATGTTGGAGAGTCCATACAGGAAGTAATGGAGTCATACGAGGTGGAGTTAGATGGGAAAACATACCAAGGTATGGGCTGAATCTTCTCTTGATTTTTGGAACATGTGTGAGGCATAAATGTAAACTTTTACAATTTTTTTTTTCAATTTTTCAGTTAAGCCAGTCCGCAACCTGAATGGTCATTCCATTGGTCAGTACCGGATTCATGCTGGCAAAACAGTTCCTATTGTAAAGGGCGGTGAAGCCACCAAAATGGAGGTGTGTTCACTTGTGTCTTAACATTTACAAACAGAACTGCAGCCTTTATTTTAAATATCGGACCAAACTTTGTATCTGCCCTATTTTCAGGAGATCACAATGTGAAATCCCCATCCATGACTAGAAATTAAAGAGAGAAAATAATGGCTGTCTTTGCTAGGATGGAAGGAAGGCCATTAGCTTGAAGCTGTCAATCAAAGCATCCGGTGTGCCATAGGAGGCACGTCCTAGTTCTTACCCTCCCTGCTGGTAGCTGTCGTGTGATAGCGGAGAGCTACCTGGTAAACAGGGACTGGCAAATAAACAAAATTTCATTGCAATATTAAAGAGGCTATATTTACATACTGCCATGAATGTAATCACATAAAACATGGTTGTTTAAAGTTGAAATCATATTAAAATTGAAATCATGTCAGCATAATTTTATAATAATCTCTAATGTCTATATAGTTGATGTCTATATGATTAAAAATAACTTTTCTTAGGCTTTTTGTTGTGGCTCTGTGGTGCCATTAAGCTAGGATACAGATGCACACGTATGCATATGTATCATGACAAGAAAATGTCACGAGTTATACGTCAATAAACCATATCCTGGCTTGGCAGCGCCTGCTTTTTCTTATAGATCAGAATTTTTCGATTCAGCCTCAGACCTTAAACTTAGTTGACTTTACGTATCACTATTTAGAAAATTTTCTAAATATATTTTACATTTAGAAAAACTATTTTCAAAACTACATTTTGAAAGACAATGTGCTGTACAAATAAAATTGAATTTAATCGAACGTGTCATCATAAACGTTCTAATGTGGATTTTCTTTCATCTGAATATAAATCACTTAAAAAGTTTTGTAGTGTTTGGAGAGAGTAATGTGTTCTGACAACCATAAAGCCTTTAATTCTTTTGATAAATACGTTAACCTTATAACTGACAGACTTATAACTCAAAAGAGAGGGAGGGAGAGAGTTTTTCCTTTGGGAACTCCTTCAAGGCCAAGTCCTTTATAGTGAATATGAGCGGGCCAATGTTTAGAAGAGTGTTTATTTTTGCACTGCTGTATTGACCTACTTCATGTTCCATATTAAAAGTTGAATATGTTTTCTTCAGTACACTATAGTTTAAACCTGGACAGGATGCTTTGATCAATGATGGGTTTAAGAAAAGCATGGTTATATGAGTTTCATTGGATTATACTTGTATACGTTTTTATCCCAGTGTACTAAAGACGTGTGTGTGTGTGTGGGCATGCAGGAAGGTGAGGTGTATGCTATCGAGACGTTTGGCAGTACGGGGAAAGGAGTTGTGCATGATGACATGGACTGTTCCCACTACATGAAGAACTTTGATGTAGGCCACGTTCCCATCAGGTAGGTGTGTGTGTGTGAGAGAGAGATGAGAGTATGATGGTGTAAAACTACCTATTGAGTGTCACTGGCTTTTTTTTTGTCTACAAAGCATTACTTTAACCTCAACATGTCAGCTGGGAGAAATAATTCACCAGAGCTGCAATAATGTTCACTGATATTTGGAAAACAGTAAATACTGTTTTAAGAGGGTCGATCAAGTCCAACCATAACTTGTGATGAAATTCCTCATGAATGAAGCCGTAAAAACCGGTTGACATTTACAGAAGATTTCAAGCATAGTGCAGTGATGAGACTCTTGGCCGCAGTAAAACATTTGAGTGGTGCAGACATTAAAAAAAGCTGTAGGTCTGTGACTGAGGATCTTGACCGAGGCGGCTCAGAGCCCACTGAAGTCATGCAGTCAAAAATCTGATCCTTAAAAATCGACAGATAACTTCTCACCAACTTGCTGAAGAGTATGTGGGAACTGTACCCACAATCATTCACCAACACCACCTGCATGTTAAAGGAACTCAGCTGGGAGGTATTGCCACATCCGCCATACAGTCCTGACCTCGCTCCAAGGCATTTCAACTTGATTGGGCCATTGAAGGTGTTCATGGGGGGCTAGCGTTTCAGACGTGATGCAGGCGTATGTGACGTACTGAGAACTTTTTACATTGATTTTATCCAAGCAGTAGTGAAACACTGGGATTAGTGTTGCAGGGGATTCTATAGCGAAATAAAGAGAGTCATAACAGTGACAAAAGTCCCGGTTTGACTTGAACACCGGTTGTCTTACTGTCACTATGGCCTGATCAGAATGTTCTCAATAATCATTCAAATCATTTTTGACAAAGAGACGATGATTAGAAACGTTGAGACGATAACTGCCCTTTGCACATTTATTTATTTATTTATTTATTTATGTATTTTCAGGCTACCAAGAGCCAAACACTTACTGAACGTAGTGAACGAGAACTTCGGCACTCTGGCGTTCTGTCGCCGCTGGCTGGACCGGCTTGGTGAGAGCAAGTACCTGATGGCACTGAAGAACCTCGCTGACCTGGGCATCATCGACCCCTACCCACCGCTCTGTGATGCCAAGGGTTCTTACACAGCTCAATACGAACACACCATTCTGCTCAGGCCCACGTGCAAGGAGGTGGTGAGCCGAGGAGACGACTACTGACATGCACCCATGCATAGATCGTTCTAAACTATAGAAAATAGACAGTCCAAATGGGACACGCACTGATACGCACATTACTAAATAGTAAGTATTAACCAAGTGGCTGGAGCAGTGGATGCTGCACACATTTTGCATGAAAAGCTACATGGACTATGGATTCTAAACTATGCAGGAGGACAGCCAGGCGTCTGTAGATACTGTGCCGGGCCTTGTTTCTCCAAACACTCCGAGAGCTTTTCGAGACAGGGACGAATAACCCTGTATGCATCAGGGAAAGATGAAGAGATTTAGGCATCTCTGTATCGGTACAAGCTAATCTTCCATGCAGAGCTCGTTTATTACTGATATTTCGTCGTTCAGAGGCTTCCTTTGGGCTTTACATTCATCAGCGTGTATGGGCATCAAAGAATAATTTGACCGCAATTCCATATATAGTCAGGTCATAAGTTTTTGGACAGTCATTTTGTCTCTCTAAACCACCACAACGGATTTGAAATCCAGCAAACAAGATGTGAATTTCAGTGTAGACTTTCTCAACTCTAACCGTTTAGGAAATAAGACCTCAAACCTTATTGGACAAGTTAATATAATCATAAATATAAAGATATTTTGAATACTTTGATGCAAGTCAATGACCGCCTGAAGTCTGGAACATAGACACGACCAAATGCTGACCTTCATCCCTTGAGATGCTTTGGGTCTGTGATCTTTCTGCCTTCAACTTTGACTCCAGGAAGTAAAAAGCAGCTCAACTGCTAGAGACTGACTTATCCATCTGTACTTAGAAATGTAGTCCTGTCAGGCTTGCCACATTTGACTGAATCTGAGCACACAGCAAAGCACTATAGTTCATTCTGATACTTCTATCAGCAGTCACGCCATCAATAAACACCAGTGACCCAGATCTGTTGGTGGCCACATATACCCACATGCTACTGACTCGCCCATGTTTGACAGACGATGTGGTATATGTTGAAACATGTGTCCTTCTTTTCCTTCTCCATACTCTTCTCTTCCTATCATTCTGGTACAAGTTGGTTTCATCTGTCCAAAAAATATAGCTGAAGAACTGGGCTGACTTGTTTTAGAGTCTAATCGTTTTTATTCTTGATTAACAAAAATGTTGCTTTAACCTTTTAGAAATTTTACAAAGTCTCTCCATTTTCACAGGCTCAAAAGTAAATGGACAACCGACGCAGATGGGGCATCTCATCACAAATTAATGCGATAAGAGGGTTAAATTTGGTGACTCTCAATATAAGGAAAAATATATTTAAAAAAATATTATAAAAATATATGATTTGCATCTTCATGTAAAGTGTCTTTATTTACATTCATGAAGACGACACTTGATTTTAGGCTTTGGAAATTATATGCTTACCCCCTTGACGGCGTTCATGACGGATAGATGTCGTGAAGGGTTTTTTTTTTTTCACCAACAGAAAAAATATTGTGATCAAGCACTTTAGTTAGCCATCTACTTTAGTCCACTTTCATTGTCATGCAGGCGTTTTGGTGTTGCTAAGCTTGCCAAAAAAAATCAAGAATATGGCAAATTTCTCTGCTCTCTCCCTCTGTCTCCGATAGGTCTATTTTGTTTTATCTTTCAGCATGATGATTGCCTCCTTCACTTACATCAGCACCTCTTTTTTCCCCATATTAAGAGATCTCATGAGCCAAATTTCACCAAATTTTACCCTGGGAATCAATGCCAGACCTTTTATCACATTAATTTGTGATGAAATAAACCAGGAAGCGGCCCCACCTAGCCATCAAACAACTTACGAGTCGGTTGTCCACTTACTTTTGAGCCTGTGAAAATGGAGAGACTTTGTAAAATTTCTAAAAGGTTAAAGCAACATTTTTGTTAAATCCCTTGTATTAAGGCTGAAAGTCTTCACTTCAATCACATCTTTATTGCTATAATTTAGATCCATTGTGGTGATGTACTGAGACCAAAACAAACAAACAAACGACAATTTATATGTTTTTTCTTGGTCCATTTCTGTAAAACTGAAAACACAGTTTTGATTTAAATGAAACATTGATTCAAGAATTTATGTTAACTGATATTGACAGAATGAAAGAACTGCCTTTAAACGACAGTGCTTTTGAATTCTGCATTCTGATTGGACAGATGTTTTGGATTCTTTTACTGTAACACATCAAGCGGATAGTTTATGTTGGAGCAATATCACGAGAAAGACTGATGCTATATCAAGTATCAACACACTTATCCAATCAATTCAGTGGACACAAATTAAGCACTACATAATAAACATTCGAATAAATTATTGTTTCTGTAGTAAGATCTCATAAAACAACAATCCCCAAGGTGAAATATTACAGTATACCCATGAATGGATGTATTTACTTAATAGGAACCCTAACATTGTATGACTGTTGCAATACATTTGTAATTACAATGACATTATAATCACAGCATTGGTTGGGACGACGTCAGGACGACGTCTTTTAAAAGGCATTGAATGAACGACCTAAACACCGCATAGCTAATACAACCTCGAAACTATAAAAGTTTAACCTTTATTTGGAACAATTATGCTGATTAACGTCCAACCATATAGACCTCGGCCTTAAGTTTCTAGCAGGCTTTAGAATTTGGACAGACACAACAGCTTTCTGCATGCAGCATGTGTATCCCATGTCATGCAAAACTTTGCATTGTAATTATACCTCTCTGTTTATTTATTTATTTTCCCAAAAATATTACCCAAATATGTACTCTTATATGGGGTTTGCACAGAATCCAGATCTCAGCATTTTATTTCATTTATTTATTTATTTTTTAAAATCTTCCTTAGTGGTCCAGATGTAAAGCACACAGTTCTCACTACAGCGAGTGGAGGTTGAGTGCTGCTCAGGCTATCAATTTGGTATTTAAATTATTCTAAATTCGTTTTTTGCAACCTTGTTCAAAATGATCACATCACATTGTTACTAATTCACTTACTCAGTTCAATTTAATAAAATTTTATTTGTGCAGTATAGCGCTTTTAACAATTGACATTGTGGCAAAGCAGCTTTACAAAACCAAGTTTGCATGAAATGTGAATGTGAAATATGAATCAAAATGATGTGTCCCTGATGAGCAAGCCGAGGACGACGGCGACAGTGACAAGGAAAAACTCCCTGAGATGGCAGTAGGAAGAAACCTTAAGAGGAACCAGACTCAACAGGCAACCCATCCTCATTTGGCAGGGATTGATCTGCAGTCATACTGTGTGTTAGGAGGCTGGACGTTCAGTATAACAGGGAATGCGTTTAAGTTAATATGGAGACCAGTTCGTTATTGGAGGCTCAGGTAGACTATAGGAAGCTCCAGCCCTGAACTATCGAGTGACTGCAGTCACACGTCCTCAGAGAACAGCTGTCAGCATCAGCTGAGGCCAGGCCAGTCTATTTGTTAAAAAGCGCTATACAAAATAAAAATAACTTGAATTAAATTGAATAGAACTTACTCTTTCATCGTCTGTACCACCCATCCTGTACTGGGTCATGGGAGGCCTGGCACTGGGTGGGGTACAGTACACCCTGAACGGGCAGCCAATCCATCGCAGAGCACAAGCATACCACTAATTAACCAAAGCTGCATGAGAGGAAACCTGGGCATCCAGAGAAAAACATGCAAACTCCATGCACACAGACCCAATGCAGGAAGCGAACCCTCCACCCTTGAGGTGAAGTTAATACAACGTAATTCAAATTAACATCTACACAAGTTTTTGACAAACCTTCATCCCGCTGGGTAGATGCATCACACCTTACTATCCTTGACTATTTTCCTCAAACTGTATGTTCCACAGTGTTGATTTGTCTAGTTAGGATTCTGTAAATAGAGATAGATGAGAGAGAAAAACTGAAGGGAAGTATTTATTTAGTGCAGTAGTTGATATTCTGAACTAAGGACTAAAAAGGTTTTGTTCATTTATCATAGCTACAGTGTATGTGTGGACTGTCCCGTCACATAAATCACTTAAAATACTTGTAGCAGGGTGCGCAAACTGCTGTCTTGTCTCTAACGAGTATATACAAAGTGATTCTTGCATAAAGTTGCAGCGATTTGGGGAAACAAGGCCCAGGGTTTTTATTTTTTTTCCTTATTATTATTTTTAAATATAACAAAGGTGAAAGGAAATAGATACTGACAGTAAACAGCTCTCAGTTCAGGTCCTGGCAAATTGTGTAAAAAGGTTTTTGTTTTCTTATCCAAAGTAATTTTATCTACTTGATAAAGGGCTTGTTGGATATAGTGTGTCAGGCACAAAAAACTGCTACTTTTATCTGTTTCTACTTTAGTGTTGAGTAAAGAAAAAAAGAATTAAGGATGTGAGAGAGTACGGCTGCTCAGCTTCACATGGCATGTTGATCTAAAAATAATAATCAAATAAAATAAAATAATAAAAAGCTAAGCGGTGCACTCTTTAATATGAGATGCTGTGCTATTTGTATAGTACTGTATTTCTGACGCAACCGTGTTTTCATTTCCATAAAATAGTTTTTTGAAAGTCAATTAAATACCTATATTAATTCCCTAGATCTGTGCATGTTTTCATCATTTTTCTTTTCCATACTGGCATGCTGCAAATGTAAGTGTACTATAGATTATACACTACAGTATACACCGATCAGCCACAACACTGATTAACAATTATATTAAAACCTGTGTGGATTGAACGGTCTATTGTGGCGACCCCGACAGGAGCAGCCGAATGACTAACAAGAAATCAGGTGTCCACCTACCTTTCCCATATACAGGTGAAAAATTTGAATATCCTGCAAAAATTCATTTATTTTAGTAATGCATCTTAAAAGGTGAAACTAATAAATGAGATAGACTCTTTACATGCAAAGCAAGATAATTCAAGCCGTGATTTGTCATAATTGAGATGATTATGGCTTACAGCTCAAACCTCAAATCCACAATCTCAGAAAATTAGAATATTGTGAAAAGGTTCAATATTCTAGGCTCAAAGTGTCCCGCTCTAATCAGCTAATTAAGCCATAACACCTGCAAAAGGTTCCTGAGTCTTTAAAATGGTCTCTCAGTCTGGTTCAGTAGGAAACACAATCATGTAAAAGACTGCTGACCTGACAGTTGTGCAGAAAACCATCACTGATATCCTCCATAAGGAAGGAAAGCTTCAAAAGGTAATTGCAAAAAAAGTTGGATGTTCCCAAAGTGCTGTATCGAAGCACATTAACAGAAAGTTATGTGAAAGGGAAACACGTGGAAGAAAAAGGTGCACAAGAAGCAGGGATGACTGCAGCCTGGAGATGATTGTCAGGAAAAGGCCATTCAAAAGTGTTGGGGACTTTCACAAGAAGTGGACTGAGGCTGGAGTCAGTGCATCAAGAGCCACCACACACAGACGGATCCTGGACATGGGCTTCAAATGTCGTATTCCTCTTGTCAAGCCGCTCCTGAACAACAAACAACGTCAAAAGCGTCTTACCTGGGCTAAAGAAAATAAGAACTGGCCTGTTGCTCAGTGGTCCAAAGTCCTCTTTTCTGATGAGAGCAACTTTTGCATCTCCTTTGGAAACCGAGGACTCAGAGTCTGGAGGAAGAATGGAGAAGTCCAGAGTGAAGTTTCCACAGTCTGTGTTGATTTGGGGAGCCATGTCATCTGCTGGTGTTGGTCCACTGTGCTTCATTAAGTCCAGGGTCAACGCAGCCGTCTGAACCCCATAGAGAATCTATGGGGCATTGCCAAAAGAAAGACACCTCAGCAGTGCCACAGGCTGATGGCTTCCATGCCATGCCGCATTGAGGCAGTAATTGCTGCAAAAAGGGCCCAAACCAAGTACTGAGTACATATGCATACTTATACTTTTCAGAGGTCCGATATTGTTCTATGTAGAATCCGTGTTTTATTGATTGCATGTAATATTCTAATCTTCTGACATTGTGGATTTGGGGTTTTCATGAGCTGTACGACATAATCATCTCAATTATGACAAATCACAGCTTGAACTAACTTTCTTTGCATGCAATCAGTCTCTCTCATATATTAGTTTCACCTTTTAAGTTGCATTACTGAAATAAACAAACTTTTGCACGATATTCAAATTTTTCGAGTTTCACCTGTAGTGTAGATGTTGCAGCTCCACATAGAGGCAGTCCTTTACTCCTCTTTTAATAATAAGTGGTTCTCTTTAAGATTAAAATTAAGCCCAATTCATGATTCGTCTTTAAGATTAAAAATTAAGCCCAAATTCCTACATTTGCATTTAACTTAAGGCAGTCTAGAAGCTGGAAAATGTGTGCATTTTAATTTGGTAAATTTTCATTACATTTGTTGTAAAATATAATAAATATAAATATGAACAGACACAAAGTCGGTATTGGCTCTGCTTTTCATTTTCTTTTAGTTGCCTCAGAAATGAAATTTGTTCTCGTCTCATCTTGCTGCCACTTTTGTAACCAAAGCCATGTACAATATATACATACATTTATAATATCTGAAGATATACACACCTCGTATGTAAAGAAAAAAAAAGGCGCAATATTTTGTAGAGCTACTTCTGCTGCATATACTCTATCTTTGGGTGTGTCTCAATTCGCTTATCACATCTAGACACTTGGATGTGCTAAGCGACTTGGGTTAAACCATTACATTCATTATAAGTAAATGGAACGAACATGGCAAAACTACAAACCTGACAAGAGATGGCCTTCCATCTAAAGGGCATTGATCAATTCAGTTGAGAATGTGGGCAATAACATGAACTAGAAGGAGCTGGAATACATATTTATACCCATACCATGATCTACAGTATACTTCTCCACTACTTTGTCTCTGCCCTGGTTAGAGAGCTCTTTGGGTCTTTATGTTACATAGTAGTATTGCAGACGCTGGAGCCTTTTAGACCAGCTAATTATGGGACTTCTGAAGTTATTGGCTGGACCACATCTTATTCACCTTCTTTACTGCGAAACCCTTAAATATGTTATGCACTCTCCATGTTTGTGTCGCATGCATTTATTTTCTATAATGCTTTCCTGTACAGGGTCACGGAAGGGCTGGAGCCTATCCCAAAAGACTTCAGGCGTGAGTCAGGGTACACGCTGGACAAAGTGCTAATCCATCACACACAGTCATTCACACACTGGCAAATTTGAAAACGTCATTTAGAATACTGTGCATGTCTCTTGACTGCAGGATGAAATGCTCCATGCACACAGACCAGAGGTGGGAATTTGTCACAATAAAAATATTTCGCACTTTCAAAGTCGTAATTAAATGGTACAAATTGTCAAGAATGCATTTTAACTCCAGGTTATAATGCAGCAAGACAGGATAAACACCAAGGGGTGCATACTTTCATAAGGCACTTTAACTGTTATACAGCTAGTTGTTTAAAGATATCTAGAAAGTCATCAGGTGATACAGTGGGTAATGGTCTGGTATGATCCTGATCCCAACTTAATGTCTGTTTTGAGTCTCGGTGCATGTTCTCCACCTCCCAAACACACACACACACACACACACACACACACACACACAAAACAGGCTTCATTAAACTGACCATGGATGTAAACATAGGGGTGTGTGATTCTCTGCAATTGACTGGTGTCCAGTTCAGTGTGTGTTCCTACTTCACGCCTGGCATTTCTGGAACAGGCTCTGACTCTATTCAAAATAATGTAGCTATTGAAGATGAATAAATAAATAAAAATAAAAAGCCTGAATAAAGACACAATGCAACCATGATATTTAGAAAAATGCAAAAATAGTCTCATTTTATTGAGGTAAATTTCTCTATAAATTGAGGTAACAATTTGCATAGTTTTAAATCTATACCTGCTGAACAGCGGAGCAACTCAAAACTGGAACCAACCGGAAAAGAGGCAGACTCAATAGCGTGTGAACTCGTGGACAAGATATTACCTCAGCTTCTCTGACAGACACACACCTACACAGAGAACGTGCTAACCACAAGACAGTCGCAGAATGAGTCTGATCAGCAACTACCACACACACTCTCACAGGTGGATTACTGTACATCCAGCATATGTGATGTGTTCACTGGTAAGAACCCCTCCCCCAAACCCACTTTTAATTAACTTTCTTTTTTACAAAAATAAAAAAAGAAATCTCATTTAACCAAATACTTGGCGTATAAAAGTACATTCAGGAAAAATCTGAAACGACGGAACGTGAAATCCTGAACTGCTTGAACCACGTTCGTAAAAGGAGCTGGTAACACTAGAAGAGCCTTAATTAAATCAACTGATCAGAAAATGGCAGGGCACTTTAAGTGGATGTAAAGAAACCTGGTTGGTCTTTCTCTCTCATACTTGCACGCTCACATACACACTATAATCGTGACATCACAGTCATGTGATCTGTCCCTTAGGAGTGTAAATCTGGGAACAGTCAACATTCAGCTTGTTTTTTTTTTTTTGTTGGATTTTTCTACTTTGGTTTGTGAGCAAGTACATTTTTGCACACAGGAGAAACAAAACGATCGAACCAATCTGCACTAATGCTTCTGGCCAGGACTGATATCTCTCACAAACACACACACAATCACTGCAAGAGTGCCTACTGCCAAGAGTCTGTGAAAAGCATGATTGCCGGTCAGACTTGTGCAGTCTCTCTCTCTCTCTCACACACACACACACACACACACAAACAGACAGACAGACGAATACAGACACACAGACTGGCTTTAACCCATATTGACATGAATTGTACAATACAAAGTCTCTGGCTGGCAGGCTGCTAAGTGGGGGGGTGGGGTCAGAGGTCGCTGGCTTTGCCTTTGTCCTGAGAGTTTCTCTGTGTGTAGAACAGAATGTAGGCCTGAGCCTTACACACCTCTTCGACTGCACACACACTTAGCTTGGAGTCATTACAGTGCACCCAAAATCCTGGAGAGACAGATGGATAGAGAGAGAGAGAGAGAGAGAGAGAGAGAGAGAGAGAGAGAGAAATACAGGACACTGAATATTTTCAGCTCTGCAAAAAAAAAAAAATAAAGTAACAAAAACCAATTTCAATCACTATGTCAGAACCTTAAAATAAAAAATATTCTAATTATTATAGAAGAAAGGAAAATTCCTCCGTCTCCTACCTCCCTCTGTGTTGTAACAGAAGGCGGTGTAATGGCCCGAGCCGAAGCCCTTCCCGTGATGCATGACGACAGCGGAGAGCTGGTAGAGGAAGTGTTGGTGCCGGAGTGACGTGTTGGAGGTGGAGTCTTTGCAGCAGTAGGGTTCCATGTTCAGCTCCTGGTCGAACTTGACGTGGACGCCGATCTTCTCCCTGTGGTTACGACCTGACCATCTGACCACGCAAACGCACACGCAAGCAAAACACGTCAACAAACAGGACATCCTGGGCACTCTTATACTAAACGCGTGTGTTTGTTGTGTGTGCGCGTGTGTGTAAGTACCTGAAGCGCTTAAGGTGTAGTCGGAGAACGTGAGGCAGTTTGTAGACCACCAGCTGCTTCTGAGCTTCTGTCAGAACCACTTGCTTGGAGCAGAAACGACGCCGTTTATCTGAGACACGGTAACACAGATCCGACTGACTTACACGACAAAAACGCAGCGACAAGTTGTCCTTTTAATGATTTAAAAGATTTATAGTGCGTGTGTGTACAAAATGAATACTAACTGTAAGTAAACCACTATAATGTATGATTTTTCAATAAAAGACAAAACATCTATCAACATTCCATCCTATTCTGCATCATATTCAACTCACTGTTGCAGTGATCGCAGGCATAAATGGCTCCTTCTAAAGCCTCCGTCTCTGTAAACTTGGCCAGCATCTCAGTCAGGCGACACGGCACCTGCGTGGCATCCTTACTGTTGCTGTGGTAACGTTCGGGAAACTCTAACGAAAGATCCCAGAACGGCTCCACCGTGTCCGAGCGATGATCGCACGCCAAACACCTCACCTAGGAACATATAGGCGAGGTGGTCAGGTACTGTATACAGTACAACATATGACGCGTGTATCTCGTGAGTGTCTGCTGTTCTTCCTCACCTGGCTGAGTAACTGGCCATGAAAGATGGTATTGACCACGCTGAGCACCTGTTTGATCAGGCGCCTCTGATTGGCTGGCACGTTGGCGGGCGTGAGTGTTCCGGTTCGCTCCAGCTCGCGTTGGACTTTGTCCAGGAGCTCGCAGAGGAACTCCTGCGCGTCCTGCTGCGCGTAGCCGCGGAACGCCGGGATCAACTGCCACACCGAGTGAAGCATCGCAAACGGAGACACCAGAGCCCACTTTCCTGACCACATCACCTAAACACACACACACACACAAATATTAATAGGAAAACACTTGCCATATACAGTACATCATGTCAATGTGAATAGATTATGTGAGATTTTATACAAATTTTAAATCTGTTACATGAATTTGAGTAAAATCCGTCTTAATTCGTATAATAATTGAGCAAAATTCTGGTGATCAGCACTAAAGTATTAAGCGGCCTGCTTTGTTAATGCAAAGCATAAATAAATAAATTAGCATCTGGAGAGATTCATGGCTGGTTTCGGAAACCCTCAGACAGCAAAACGCATCTTCAAAATCTAACACACTCAGCATGTTTTGCATCACTTTTTTAAAAAATTTTATCAATGGCTGTGAATGAACTCGAGTTGCTCAGGTTGTTGTCGTCATGGTGACAAAACAACTCTGTCCACCGGTCCATCATTCCCTAACAGAAGCATTTTCGGTGCTGTTTAAGAGCAGACAGACAAAAAATGGCCAAGAATTTTTTTTTATAAAGTGTGATGGAAGTAGATTTGAGTTTAATAATGATGTCGCAATAATGATGTATTCCAGTGTCTTCATGACTGTGTTTTTTTGAAGCATCATCATCAGTGTGTTCATGCAACAGCAAATGATGGCAATCACCACCTGATATGATATCAGAGTACCTAGATGCTGATTAGATTAAAATTATTGTTTTTATATATGTTTTATTATTTATAAAGATTTTGTACAATTTTAAACCTATAAATAACTTAAATGATGAATTAAATGTAGCCTGTTCCTCATAACAAGGCCAGCATTTAAACAATACAAACTACCAAAAAATACAAGAGTATAGCATTTCACTTAAATAAAAAGCTAAACGGGGGTGTAGTGGTTGGCACTGTCGCCTTGCACCTCCAGAGTCCGGGTTCGATTCCCGGCCAGGTTCGATTCCCTTCTCTATGTGCATGGAGTTTGCATGTTCTCCCCGTGCTTGGTGGGTTTCCTCCGGTTTCCTCCCACAGTCCAAAGACCTGTAGGTTAGGCTAATTGACGTTCCCAAATTGGCCGTAATGTGAGTGTATGTGTGTGCGCCCTGCGATGGACTGGCACCCTGTCCAGGGTGTACCCCGCCTTGTGCCCCAAGTCTCCTGGGATAGGCTCCCCCCGTCCCCCGTGTCCCTGAATACAGGATTAAGCGGTATAGATGATGAGTGAGTGATTTTTATCGAGCCGCATTACAGGATGTTATGTCATCCACCATAATTATTATATCTGAACAAGCTTAACAAATTTTTCACTCCTACAACATGAGAAAAATGTGTAGGATTATAAAGTAACCAACATTTTACTTCCTCAAATACGTCAAAACTCATCTTGACAGTGAGCACGCAGGATGAGAGGCTGCGAGCATGCAGCCGAGTGCAGCTTCTAAAGCGGGCACGCGGGGACTTTATTCATCAGTTCATCTCTATTATAGATCTCTAATGGCACAAGACACTAGGCCAATAATGTCTCCTTAAATCCTCTAGGGCAAACCCATATTTCTGATATCAAAACACATCTCATGGATGATATCAGTGATTTTTATTTTTAATAATGAAATCACTTGATTGCCTCTCTTTTTTATTCAAAACATATAGTTATTTGTTAAGGATCAAGTGTATACCTGAAACAGTGTGTGCAGCTCATGGCACAGTGAGATGTGTTTGGAGCTCGGCTCTTTGGGCTGAATGAGCTCCATGCTGCGTGAGCGCGAGGCGCCCCCGCTCAGCCCCGATCCCGGACCACTGGCTTTGGCCTGGGTGCCGTGCTGAACGGAGAGCCCCAGCTTTTGGCTAACGGCGGACGCTAGCAGCTCCAGCGCCTGGTTCAGGTCCAGTCTCAAAAAACACTCCCTAAACACGTGCAGGTGACTCAGAACCTGCAGGATGGAGTTCATGTAGCATGTGTTGCCAAGATTCCTTAAACCGGTCACTCCTGGTGTAACCGTCGGCCGCCGCTTAATGGGGGAGTCGCCCGTTTTGGCAGGCGGAGCCCGAGTCTGTTTGCTCTTGGCCGAGGTGCCCGGCCTTCTCTGAGGCGTCTCGTCTTTTCGAGTCCGAACATTACAAGGTGGAGCTGGCTTGTGTTGGATTTGTTTCTTTTCTGTTAACGACGCGGCAGCTGCTGCTTTCTGGCTCTGCTTCCGGATCCGGCTGCTCTTTCGCTGCGGCGCGCTCTCCAGCTCTTCCTGGAGCTGCCGTTTAAGTGTTCGTCTCCTCTCCCGCGCCTCCCTCCGACGCTCCTCCTCTTCCTCGCGCTTTCGCTCCTCCTCCAGGAAACTCCTCCCCCGCTCCGTGTGGCCGAACCAGGTGCGGAACACGCGGCTCATGAGTGCTCGACGTCGGTGCCATAGTGCCGTGAACATGCGGTCCTCTGCGCGCAGCTGCAACTCCTGCGCGTTCCCGTGCTCGAGCTGGGCCGCGCCGGATCGCAGCGTGCGCCCGCTGCGTGTGGTCACCTCATAGCGTTGGCTCTTGATGGCGCCCAGTGTGCCGCGCAGCAGCTTCAGGTCGCCTGTGGCGTTGTCGTTCAACACATAGTCGTCACACAGGTAGCAGAAGACGTACAGTTCGTTCACCTCCAAAGCCAGAGGGTGGCGCTGCTCCTGCGGGAAAAAAAAACGGTGAGGATGTTTTACTGTTAGAACAAGCCTAAAAAAAAATAATAAAGTGTTATTGTGACAGACTCGCGTCATTAAGCAGCAGCTATGTTGTTAAGCCAGTTTTGTGGGTTTTTTTTGCAAAGATTTTTTCATCATCACATTAATGACACTGAGAAAATGTCATTTCTTTCTTACCTTGAAGTGCTGCAGTGCGTGCTCCTCTATGTAGCGTCCGCAGGCCACGTGCGAGCAGCTGAGACACGCCCATACCGACTCCGTGGTGTTGCAGTCCACGCAGTGCCATTTCTGCGGGTTCAGGATGGAGTGGTCCTGTGCGAGCCTCAGTCGACCCACGTGCTTACACTTGTCCATCACAGTTACTCAAACACGCTTCACATGACCGTGGCCAAGGCAGCCAGCCGTACAACTACCTCCTGCCAAGGCATGCTGCATCTGATGGGGTGAAGGGAAACATGGGATGGAAAAAGTCAGATCTGAACACAAGTGAAAGTGCCGGTGATATAAAGCCTGATCACATTCGAGGCATTCTCGTCCTCTATATCAAGCCCTATATATAAACAATTCTGTGCCGGTATTCATGTCTCACAGTGGTGTAAACCAGCTAAACCTGACCCCGGATCAGTGCTCATACAAGTACTGTCATTACAGGAGATGTACATGTATACACTGCAATACAGTTACGCTCACATTACAAACCACATTGTCCAATTATTTAGAACGGATTTGCATGTCATGACCGGCGATTTTAATCCTTCTAATGTGGACGCGTCCCTCCTCTGAAACAGCACGTATCTGTACGTCCTTGCCTTGCCTTTTGCCTAGCAGACATTACCTTTTTTTGCTGGCACTGCAGCTACGTTTCCTTTATCAACTACCCCAAATATCTACCAAATCATTCATTTCAACTTCCCCTCGACTGACTCCTTCCTCCACAGTTAAAATGAAATCCCTGTGCTGCCACTGTTGACTGATGTCAGTGCCCTTAGAATCTTTTAAGTCTGAGTGTCTTTGTATAAAAACATAATAATAATAAAAAAATAATAATAAAATTATCTGAATCTTAAATATAGTAGACAATTAAAACCTCAGACAAACATCATCATATAACTTTTTTTTGACAGTGGAATTGCTTATTTAACAAAAATGACGTTTAATCACACGGATTGATGACTTACAGAACGTCCTATTAATTTCCTACAACTACCGGTCTAGACTCTCCATTACTCAGTCTGACAAGGGGAACAAATGGCATCTCTGAAACTGTGCTAGAAGTCAGGCAACATTTCACTACTGGGAAGTAATAATGCTTAAAGCCTGCTGTGTCTACAATCACCAGGTGCAGTAGGTAATAACGAATGCACTAATCAGTAGCCAGACATTTATGTGCTGTTCTAACTAACTAAAGCTCAGGTCACAGTTACTGCACTGGCAGCCTAATCAGTCCTCTAAAACTGGAGCAACAGAAAAGTGTCTCTTTTCACTTTTTACATTGATTTGAAAGAGGACTTATTCAGTTTTCTTATTCGGTATGGAACTCAGGATGTTTGTTTACATACTGTATCTTTGGTCTGTGATGTATTCACATTTCAATCAACCTGCACCAAAGTTCGCTTGGAAGTGTTCTCGCCTTTTGAAAGGGTCTCGATTCATTTGCTAGGTATGCGTCGAAGTTTGGAAGCTGAAAGCGAACCAGAACGAACATGAACCGAGTTCTCTCTCAAACTCATAATGTGAACACACAAAGAACTGGGGCACTTTTTTTGTTGGTCCACTTCTAGAATGTTTTCACATTAGTCATGACTGATTTGTACCGTACCCAAGAATGATCTCAGTGGTAATGTTGTTTTTGCTTAGACAATAAGAAGATAAAGAGGGTAACCAGTGCGTCGAGTTGCCATGCTGTGCAAGCCTATTAAAGTTACTTATGGCATTGGTGAGAGCTGTTTAACTTAAATTGATTTATGCTTCCACTTTAGTAGCCTTTTGATGGCTTTTAGTGCCACACAGTATTCCGCTTTTTTTGTAAGAATTTTATGGAAAATAAATGCACAATGAATCAGTTCAGCTTTGAGTAAGGTTAACTCTGAGAAAATACAGATGTCCCATCTAAACAATGATGTACCTTCACTCTTGGGTACAATTTGCTTCCACATCTGATTTAATCTGTGCCCGGGTACGCTCTACCATTCTAGAGAGACCCCTTTTCCCAGCAGAATGATTGTGTTCTCACTGATCAAAATCATTGTGCTCAAGTGTTCTTGGAAACAATCCCTAATGTGAATAAACCCTTTGGCAGCATTCGCACTTGTACAGGTAAATCACATTTACAGAATAGCCGCACCAGCGTTTGTTTAAATCAAACCAAACACGTCAAGTGTGAACACACCCTTAACTGTGGTCTCGGTCCCGTTTGTTCACATCGGTGGCTGTGGTTCTGGCTTTCTTTTTTTTTCTTTTTACACATCTTAGTGCAAAAGCATGAGATCTGTCTTCTACAAGCCTAGAGGAATTGCAATGCCAGGGCAAAAGATAAAACAAACTTTGAGTGCTTTGTGTTCACAAGGTATCACAAGGTAAGTTAAGCAAACTGCACCATGGGCTTCTGCACCATCACCTCAGGGATAGGCTTCAGGCCACAGGATAAACGGTATAAAAGACAAATAAAAAGGACCACCAAAGGTCTTTGGTCAATAATTATGATGAGATGGATGGTTGGTTTTCCCCTAATTGCCCACAGAGTGTGTGTGTGTGATTGGCACTCTGTCCAGCGTGTACCCCCACCTTGTGCCCAAAGTTTCCTGGGACAGGATGAGCCATATACAAGATGAAAGAATGAAAAATAATTACCTCAAGACAGTTACCAGGATTCCCAATAATAAATGTTTTCCTTTATGTGTACACACTTATAGTATTATCCGCTAATACAACCCGCCATACATTCAGAAAATGGCAAAACCCCGTCTATGTAATTTTTTATTTTTTTAAATGTGTGCACTGAGATTTTTTTAATCTCCGTTCTGCACTCGCATTGGCTACACGGTTCCTCCTTCCTGCTCAGGGATTGGCCAGGATTGTCTAAGCGCCCGCGGTTTAGCCAATCACAGCGCGGCGGGGGCGGGCTCTGTCAGAGTAACACTTGAACAAAACGACCCGGGTTGAGCAATTTAGCGCCATTTAATCTCAAATCCAGCGAGGCTGTTAAATGAAAAGTGGCGCTGTGCTTGCTTCTGCTCAAGTGTGTGAAGCACACACAGAAAGCACTAGAAACCTTAGGGTGAGGATCCAGCACACTACAAGCGTGCTCATCTTGATGAGTTTATAGTGTACACACACACACTCGAGTTGAAGGAAAACTTGGCATAAATGAAGGTCATTAGCTTGCATAAAGCACACTGGAGTTTTCTTACAGCAGGGGATTAGGAAACACACTTACTGCTTAAAATAGACAGCTTTGAAAGTGACCCAGGTTTGGAAATAAGCTTCACTGACACTGACATGTTTTTGCATTTAATATATATTTAATGCTGAATATAAGGCACCATCATATGATTATTAACAGTCCCTGACCACCGATGTGCTTTTATTTCTATAGAGAGTAACTGAATGACCCTGTCGGTGTTATTGGTCAGGGTCCGCCCATTCCAGAGTGCAGCATGGACGTGATTTAGTGCCCCATGCGGCGCATCAATTTACAAGAACATCATTAATAATTATTATAATAAACTGCAGTCAGATCAGCTGGAGGTGAGCGCGTGATCATGAAGTTACCTGTGATTAATAATAATAATTATCCTAATTTTGTTGGATAGCTAGGCTAAAATATGCTAAGCTAAACTGCATTCATAAAACTGCCAGGTTGAAAGGGAATAAACTTAGCAGCGAGTAGCTAGCTCACAACAATCACGGCTAGCGAGCTACTCGGCTATTGCTTTAAACTAGCTTTACCTAACTTTCATGACCTAGCTTTGGACTAAAGGATGAAATCTCCGCTTTATTTCAGTATTTCTTCCCAACAACAGATGACGTGTGCCACATTATCATTTAAAGCATTTTTTCTGTACATACCTGTTCTTTTTTTTCCACCCGCGGTATTTTAACTCACACACACACATCGGGTAGCGCCGCAGTCGCCATCTTGTCTCCAGGTTGTCGCGTGGTGTGCGACATGACGTCGAGGACCACTGACGTAATGTCGCGCGGTAGGCTCGCGATGACAAAGGCGGCCTTTTTCTCCCCTGTAACGCGTCAGGGAAGTTTTATTAGTTTACCATTCGGCATCTTTATCTCCTACATACATGCAAACAACTCCCGGAGATACTGTGCTTTGTATATCAGACGAGTCGAGCTGGCTATTAACAGCAAGGGCGAGCGTTTCCCTGGCAACAGTACTACGGCTCCTTTCATGTTAGTAAACAAACATCAAAAGCCCGCCCAACATACGTAATTTCCTCCTCATTTATTTCATGTTCCCCGCGCGTTTAAACATTATAAGAATATATCTGCCTGACCAGATTTTCAGATGATTTAGTCGAGTGTTATGAAAATTAACTTAAATAATGTGATATAGCAAGAACATTTCAAGAATAAAGATTAAATCAGATTTACTCCAGTCATGGTGCCTGAGGAGATAAAACTGCTGCATGGTTAACAACATTTTACTGGTCAGAGCAAAGTCAGAAAAAATACCCATATATTTAAATGTTATCTCACTACATTTCACATTACAGCTGCACTGGGAAATTTCTATTTAACCCACAAATCTTGCTGCGATATGAATTTTTACAAATGCTGCTGTGATATGGATTTTTATTTCTTTCTACACTGTAAAACAATGCTAAAGGCATCCAAAATATGATGTTTGTTAAATGGTGATTTCTGAGGCTGGTAACATTAAATGAACAATGAAAAACTTCTTTTTTATTAAATCACAAAAAATACAATTACTGTATGAAAGTAAACGATTCACAGAAGACAGTGTAAACCAACAAATAAACAGACAAGTAAATAAAAACAAAAAGGGGGGATAAAATAAATATATATTTTAAATAAATGGCAGGAGTAAAAAAATTGCCTTTTTGTCTTTTACCCGGTTTCCGCATACGTCACTTCCTGTTTAGTAATGATGGCGGTTGATTTGACTCCGAGGTTCAGAAGGCTCAACAGCCAAACTAAGTGTTTTACCGAAAAGAAACTTCCAACAGGTCTCTCTCTCTTGAAACAACATATCTATACATAGATGTTAAAGTGAATTAATGTTAGTTCTGTGTATATTTGGGGCGTGTACTTTTAGCGTTATAAACATAGGCTATGAGGCGTTGTAGCTAACCTGCTATGAGACGTTAGTTAGTCATTTATTAACCTGTCAGGTGTTCATTAAACGGGTTGGAGTTTGCTGTAACGTTTACTCGCTGAGACAGATGTCTCTCTTCTTCAAAATGACATTATTGTCAGAGATTTCTGTTATAAAGTCAGAAAAAACAGGAAATGTCTTACATTAAGTGTAGTTAATTCATTAACTAACCAGTAACTTTAGTATTACTACTCTAATATATACGTGATATATAACGGTTTTCTCCTCTGGAGATGACTCGAGCCATGGCACCAGAAGCTGACTATCATTGTCACATAGCCAGATCTTCACTAGTTTTTAAGTTAATTATCACAGTTCTTCAGTCAGTTAGACTCAAACTAATTAGTGAAACCACCTGTTTTGTGCACAGGGAGAAATATAATACAAATAAATTAATTTTGGCCACATTTTTGTGGCTTAGATTGCCATTGCCATGTATGATTGATCGTCTGCTGACCGAAATCAGCAGGTACACTTCATTTTTACAGATCGGTTGAACTGGCTGATCATATAAACTGATACTATTGTGATGCAAAAAATACATCCACATCAACAACAGTTTGGAAATATTACCAAGGCGGGATGTATTTTTTTTTGAAAGCAAAACCACGTGGAGGAGAGTCTGCAAAAAGCTTTAACACAACAAATCTTATTCAACACTTACAGTAAGAACAATGCACAGTGAATAATTTGAGTATGAAAAGTCACCACAAAGGCAGCACGTAAATCTCGTAAGTTGACCTTTAAATCATTCACGTGCCAGCAGACAGTACAGATTATTTGCTGTTTGTTTAAAATTATAAAATGAAATAAAAATGAACAAAAATATATTTAAATAATATATATATATAAAAAAAAAAAAATATATATATATATATATATATATATATATATATACTGTATACACGTATATGCTTACAAAACAGTGATACTTACAAAATTGAATCAGCATCTAGGTATTGTGATGATATTGTATCGGGTGGTCCCTGGTGATTCTTATCCCTAATGGGTAAGAACATTCTGGACTAGAGGTCAGCTACATCTGTGTGATATATCATATGAACCACAATATGACGGATTGCTCATAACCTGCAACCTAAAACCATAAATTGAACCCACATGGCTTGTTATAGAGAGAAAAGATGGACTCACTTCCAGACTCTCTCTCTCTTTTCTCTCTGTACTATGACAGGACCGTTTAGAGCAACACAGCTGTGGCGTAACATCATCGAGGCCTTACAGACACAGGTGGAGGTCAGGCGTCGCCGGCAGCACTTGCGTGTACACCGCGACTGTTTCACCGGCTCTGATGCTGTCGACGTGGTTCTCAGCCACCTCATGCAGAACATATATTTCTGCACTAGTGATGTGACCCGCCTTAAAGCTGTCAGGCTTTGCCAAGCTCTCATGGATGCTCGAGTGTTCGAACCCGTCGGCATGAAGCTCTTCCGTAGGGAAAAAGAGCTGGCCTTCGAGGACTCCGGCTGCAGTCTCTACCGCTTCCTGGATTCAGACGGCCTTCCTGGATCAGCCAAACACAGCAGTGATATGGAGAATGATATACCTGTGAAAGAAAATGGAAAGAAGAAGAAGGGGTCCAGGTCAGGAAATACTTGATGATATTTCATTAACCTGAATATAATTAATTAATTGGCTCATAATAAATGTATGTTTAAAGGTTCGATGATGTAAGGACCATCTCTAACCCCTTGGCACTGGGATCGTCAGACAGAAGGGTTGAGAGAATACTGAAAACTATAAACCTCCAGCCGTCGATGCCTTCTGGATTGAATCGTGTTGGATTGTCTACTAACTATCTCTCAAAACAAGGTGAGACAAGTCTCTGTAGAGGTGGGTTTGCTGTTTTAATACAGTATATAGCATCATCTCATCAACAACGGCAAAAAATATGCATAAAAAATTAGAAGTAGACAGAAGGTCTTACAAATTTTAATTCTTCACAGGTTGTTAAAATTGTACATTTTTAATTGTTGGTAAAGTAACTCTTCCTCTGTGCAAAAGTACTTCTTAACATTGTCTCTGTCATAAGCCATGCATTTGGACCATCATCCACCCAGCTCTCGAATCCTCAATGGATCAACTATTTGTGTGATTTGCCTTCGATGCTGGTTTATCCTTGTTTAAACCAATCTTGTGCACATTGATCTTGTCAGTGGTGTAATCTCTGTGAATTCTGTAGTGCAGTGGGAGACTATAATAAACTGCAGCAAAGGGGATTTTTCAAAGAGTAATTGAGAGTTGGGTTCAACAAGGGCTCAAATGCAATGGCTAGTGATTGAGACGATTGTTGACTAGTACCTTTATATAGACTGTGCGTTACTGTACCAACCTGTGCAATTTGAACCACCTACATCAGTTATTGAAGTTATGCCCACTTCATGCCTAACCTTTTCTACTGAGGCCAACACTAATGGATTCGATTTAAAACAGATCAAAGGGTTTTGTACAAACTTGTGAAGTCCATGCCAGCTTGAGTGCAGATTATCATAAAAGGGATGATACACTAAGTAACTCTGAAATTCATGTTCATGTACATTATGTGTGTGTAAGCTTGTATTGTGTGATGTACTGGCAACCACCAGTAAAAGGACTAAAGGACTAGCCTTCAGGAACCCTGCAACCCAACACAGGATGCAAGGACAGCAGGATGAAAAATGTATGTATGTATGTATGAGCAGATCTTCTTCTTTTAGTTATACCTTTTATTGTTTTTGCAGTGGTACAGGAAGTGTGGAAACAGCAAACACTCCTCCAGCTGTTGCAGTTAGTGGAGGTGCCTGTGTTGGACTGCGTCCTGAAGTCACCCTCGAAATCTGGTCCTCTTCGCATGCGTGTGTTGAGGAACAGTGACCTGGTAATCTCCAACACCTGCGTGGACCGGGAAGTGTCCGAAGTCCTCAACCTGCCAGAGTCAGTGTCTAATACGATGTTCCTATAAATCAAAAGCAAAAGTTCAGTTAAACCAGAAATAACTATTATATTAGATATTTTATGGACGTTAGGTAACATATAACTAATGAAGTAGCCAGTTATTGGGAAGTCAAAAATTCATCATCAATTCTTACTCTTAGAAACAAATATATTCTGAATGTCTCTTATAGATTTATAGCTTGTTTTGTTTAATTCGCCTAGTATGGTTGTTTATCCACCTTATTTCTTTGTGTTTGGAAGGCTTGACCCGTGGCTGTTGGCGGCTGCAGACTGTCTAGAGCTGTTTCCAGATGAGGTGATCGTAGCGACAGGGGAGCAGCTGGTTCAGGTCCAGACCACGGAGGGTGACGAGAAGCCGGGCGTCTACAAGAAACTACTGTTCGACACCATAGCCAAGTACTACAGCAGTCAGGAGAGAGTTCCCCTGCTGGCTGGATGTTACATGGACATTCATGCAGGCATCCTTAAGCTACTGGGTAAAACTGGTGCAGAAAACAAACACTCTCATATTTACACCTTATTAGTGTTTGCTTCTGTTTATTTGCATGTTTGAGCTGTTAATTGTAAAATATGAAAGATGAACTACCAAGCATATTATAATAAGAATATTGGCAAGATGTTATTTTGTGTGTGTGTGTGTGTGTGTGTATGTGTGTGTGTGTGTGTGTATGTGTGTGTGAGAGAGAGAGAATGCATTTTAGTTTGATGTTTCATGTGTGTGTTTCAGACTCAGGTCGGACTGAGGATGCTCTAAAGGCGTCTCAGCTGTGTCTTCGTCTTCTGGATGCCAGCTCTCGAAATGAGCTGCGCCGACTCCTGACCTTCATGAATGAAGCTGCAGATTCTAAGGCCTTCCAGCTGCACAGAACGGTGCCGTTCACAATCCGTTCCCTAAATTTAACTTTTATTACCATTTTAATAGAACATAATCCAAATGAGGATGGGTTCCCTGTTGAGTCTGATTCCTCTCAAGGTTTCTTCCTATTGCCATCTCAGGGAGTTTTTCCTTCCCACTGTCGATGTCACCCTTGGCTTGCTCATCATGGACAATCTTATTATATACAGTAGACACATTTTTCTCACACATGCAC
Organism: Clarias macrocephalus; assembly: GCA_011419295.1. Taxonomy (NCBI): domain Eukaryota; kingdom Metazoa; phylum Chordata; class Actinopteri; order Siluriformes; family Clariidae; genus Clarias; species Clarias macrocephalus. The sequence continues at coordinate 124,056 of JAAGKR010000394.1, forward strand.
TTCCATAAATTTTCTTTTCATTTTTGTGAAGCTGCTTTGAGACAATGACCATTGTTAAAAGCACTATACAAATAAATTAGAATTTAATTTAATAATTTATTACTTTTTTAAGGAATTATAGATGTCTTTTTTAATGGCATTTCTCTAGAATAAGTCTCTTTTTATGAACTTTATAGGAATACTTTGGCACACTGAGTGTCCTCCCCAAATGTAGTGATAATTGGTGTGAAAAAGTTTCTATATTAATAATATCTGTACATAAACAGTTTTATTAAATAGCAGTCTTTTTTATTTACACAGTACTGTGCAACAGTCTTTAGCTTGTCTTATGTTTAGCAGTATTATCTTACAAATGACTAGGGAAACTTGTGTAAGCTGTATAATGTAATTTAAAAAAATCATTTGATTAAAATGTGTCATGTTTGTCTGGAAGCAGATGGAGAACAAAGCCCTGATCAGCAGAATGTTCATGAAAGCTGTGCTTCAAAGTAAAGATGTGTGTCGGGCCCAGTGTGAGCAGCTCCTTCTGTTTCTCATGGACCACCATTTACACCTATTCAAGGTATCGTCACCTCACACACTTCTGCATTTTAATGAACAAAACAGGCTTGCACTTTTGGCTTTCATACGCATGACCATCTGAACAAAGCTTACAGTTTGTCTGATCGTTTTCTTTACATTTGGATTTGACGCAATGAAACTAGACACCATTGTCTCTGATCGAGTCGGTGACGAAGGCACTGCAAACCCTGCAGCAAGGACGGGATCCGGATAACGTAGCACGTGAGTTTACACAGCCGCCACGTTCATGCATAATCTAGCTCTCTGGGTTGAACGTGTGCACTAAAGCGTGTTCTGTGCGTACGCCTGTCTTTGTTGCCGTGTAGTGTTCGCGTTCTGTCAGCAGATGTCGACACAGCAGTTTAAGGAGCAACGAGAGAAGAACACCTTTGAAAGCCTGAAAAAGCTCTTTGAGCATATTACACTCAGTAATGATCTATCAATCAAACAGAGGAGGCGTTTGATCAAAGAGTTTCAGAAGCACCATCCTGCAGTGTTTCTCCACCATTTCTCCTCCAGCTTCTAGAGTCCGCTACAGAGTTTCTCCAAGGAATCCCCCCCCCCCCCTTTTTTTTTTACTTGGTTGAAACATAAGACGTTCATGCTTTAAATGGATTAACAGATCTGTTTTATTTGTAGAAGAACACTGGAATATTGATAATTGTTTCTTATTGTTTGACATGTAGCTGCAATGCACATATTCAGATCAGACAGGAATTAGATATTGCAGAAGTACATTAACTGGAACTCGTTCTTTAAAAAAACACTATCACCAGCGCCAGTGGTCACAAATGGTAATCTTTTTCATGCGTACTCCTCAGTAACATATGTTTCTTATTTTTACCTGTATCTTATGTCACGTTTGAGACAGTATGGTCCTAAATGTTGCAGTATTATTTTTAAGTCTGTTGTACTATAGAAGTACACAGTTGTTTTCATCTCACAAAAAAATATAATTTCAGTTGTTGAGGTTGTTCAGATTGGTTCTCCCAGGCACACCATGATTATTTGATTGCCTTTGTCATTGTTTTTGTACAGTCTTTTTGCTGGAATTCCACAGCTGAGAATTACTTGAATCGTTATACAGTACCGTGCAAAGGTCTTGAGCCACACCTGATTTCTTCATATTTTGCTTCCAAAGAGTCATACTTTGTTGTATTTTTAATGTAGTCTTAAGGAATAGTTCTCCAGGCTTCCTGATCTATCTATCATTGGACCTCCAACCTAAGAGATGATCTAGTGAGATGATGCAGATGATGACTGATGATCAGGCCGGTGATTAGTATACTGGTGATGCTGAATGCTGAGTCGATGGAACAAATGAGAAGGGAAATGAGGTTGCTGCTGAGGTTGTTACATAGACAAAACTTTTAAATAGTATCTTTAGGCACTTTGCAGCCTGTCGCAGTGAAACGCTTGTTTCCATTTCATCTACGTCATTTAATTAAATTTAATATGAAGAAATGAGTGGATCAAGACCTTTGCACAGTACTGTACTTGCGTACAAATAGTCAGGGATGTACTCAGTTAAACAGAGAAATTATTTTAAAAATATAGTTGAGTCATAGTCGTAAATCTGCTGGATAGTAAACGTAGAAATTTGATTTTCGTGCCTGAAATCTAATGATTTGTGCAGGTTTGGGGCAATTATTTTTCAGTGTAGAGATACAAATAATCTCTATTGTGAAATATAGTATTTAATTTATTGTACATTTTATGACACTAATGCATTTCAAATGTAGAACAATAATAAAAATTTCTGTTAAAAACTGAAGAATTATTCAGTTTTAATACTACACTGTACAGTTTTTGTGGATATTTGAATGGTTATATAGGATTGTAGAACAAAGTGCATTTTAACATGGCTTATAAACACTATATGGCCAAAAGTATGTGCATACCTGATCATTACTTATAAGTGCTTGTTGAACATCCCATTCCAGATTTATTCACCATTCACTCTTATAGTAACCTCCACATTCCTCTAAGAAGGATTTACACTAGATGTTGAAGTGTGGCTGATCATTCAGCTACAAGAGCGTTAGTGAGTACTGATGTTGGGTGCGGAGGTTTGGGGTGCAGTCAGTTTATCTCAAAGGTGTTTTGTGGGATTGAGGTCAGGTTTCTGTGCAGGAAACTCAAGTTTTTCCACTCTAGCCGTAACACATGTCTTCATGGAGCTCACTTGGTCATGCTGGAACAAGTTTGGGTCGCTTAGTTCCAATGAAAGACATTCTACAGGATAGAAAAAAAGTTCTGATTGCATAGGATTTTTTATATACTGTATATAGAATTTTATTATATATTTTATTTCTTTTTTTATTTCAGGTCTTAGATGGCAGCTTCAAAACTAACCATAAAAGACGGAGTAGAATTTGTTGTGTGGAAGAAATGAATATTTACATAGAATCTTTTCTTTCAAATTTTACAGCATTTGCTTGCTTACTAATGTATCTAGACTTTTGGGCTTTTCCCTGGATGTGAAGTTGTCTTTTCAATGATTTGGTGAAGAATCACATTTAGGTCTGTTGATCTGGTTTCCACAAAGTTTTGTCCAAACAATATTGTATGTGTGTCAGTTTACATGTGTGATGTTGAAACAGTGTCTGTACATGAATTAGTATAAATATAGCTGAAGTAAAAATTTATTTGTAGGTTTTGATCTAATCAGAATTATTGATGTACTTTTATTCACATGGGGCCTGGAGCATATCCCAGGAGACTTTGGGTACTGGGTGGGGGCACACTACAGGCAGTTTGGAAAAACCAAACTAATCTGTATGTCTTTGGATTGTGGGAAGAAACCAGAATTGTTTGTCTTTTAGCTGTTCCCATCGAGAGGCCTCCGCAGTGGACGTTCTAATCCGCACAACAAGTTGGCACAGGCTGTATGCCGGTTTTGCGCAACCCTCCCATTTTTAACAGTGCTTGGTACCGACACTGCATCCAGTGGCTGGGCTTTGGGTAATGGCCGGGAATTGCCGGCGAGAAATTAACCACTGAGGAGGAAACCGGAGTACCCAGAGAAACCCACCAAGCATGGGGAGAAAACATGCAAACTCCCCACACAGACCCAAGACAGGAATCGAACTCTGTACCCTAGAGATGCCCACCTACGCCAACCTTGGACATACTGACAAAAGTAAACATAAAAAAATAAAATGTGCTAGTTATGCTGTAACAAGTATTAGTATTATGATTGTGATTATTATTATGAAGGTTATTCTAAATTTAAATGCGGAAATGAAGTGTGACCTGCTCTTATTGGGCGAATCTCAAACAGCACCCTGTTTTCTATCTAGTGCCCCACATAGTGTACAAGCTCCGTTAGCTCCTCCCCTTCGCAGTACACTGAGTCACGGAGCGTGGTTTGGGACACAACCCGAGTGTCTCCGGCTTCACAGGATGACTATTCACGGCTTGTTTTGGTGTAACTGACCAGCGCTGGGTCTTCAGGCGCAGTTGGTTTTTCCGTAGTATTTTTTAATTATTTATCGAAAGCGGGAATAAGTTCGCTGTCACCTGATACGGGATAAAGGGTAAGAATTATTTCCTGGCTGCCCCGTGTAAAATACTTTACTTCATCCGTGTGTGTGTTCTTGTCTGACGAGCTAGACGAGTTAGCTTAGCTTTTTTCCGCATCGGTACAGTGGCGGCTAAGCTAAACTAAGCTAACGGGAACAGTTTGATAAACCTGCTTCATGAAAAAACAAGACTGAAATAATAATAGTTATTATTATTGTTGTGTTAAAGTCTTTAGACGGCTAACTAATATTGTTTAATATAATAACATTTTACAGCAGGTAGAAAACATGGCTAACCCTCACAGGTGTCTCCTTATGTTCCTAAAGATAACGTTAGCTAACTGTTTATTTGATCTTTTGTGTATATTGTGTACAATTATTTAATTACCAGGAGTAGTTAATATTTTATAACCTGTAATCGTTTTCTTATCCACAAATTGATAGTTAAATTAATGAATCTGGTGTGAAACAGTGAGTGATTATCTACACTTTAGTAATGGCACCCTTAATGAACGTCTCACCTGTGACGCAACCACAGAACACGTGATTGCACCTCGCCGTTTTAAAGCCCTGAAGCGTTTAAACCAATCAGATTGCTGGAACGTATTGAGGGCGTGGCCTCGCGTCAGTCTTCTGTTCATTAGCTGTGCTTGTGAAGTGAAGCACTAGTATTGTTATCTCACAGGCTTATTATTCCCTTTTTTTTCCGTACAAAAGTTTGGCAGGTAACTAGTCCTGCACCGTTTGTCGTAGACCCATGAATGAGGTGTCATATCGTGCGGCTTATTCGGGAATGGGGGTATGATTTTCCTCGGGGTGTCTCTTAAAAAGTCCCATAGACTTTTAACACTGAGGCCAACATCAGTTATATCTATGATTATGACATCAGCTGTATCTATGACATGGCAAGCACCGCTCACATTTTCTTCAGAAAATGTACCTCTCTCATTTTTATTACAGCAGTAATTTATGGACTGAACATTAAGGGGTGAGTGATAAAAGCTGTGATTAAACCAGTCACCACTTGATACGATATTATAACCATATCTAGGTGACGATTCTATCAAAACTACGCAGACTAAGCAAAAAATTCCCTCTTGTTATGCGGGATGAAAATTTGTAAATAGTATAGAGTGCACCACCTGTAGGATTATAAAGAAACGGTGATGTTTTTCCTCCTCAGACATCCTAAGACTCAACTTGACAGTGAGCGGCTGCGATTATAGGAATAAATGGTTTTTAATTGATTTTTGAGACAGTGAGGCGATATGTGAATCGGTACACAAAAGAATCACACTTCTTACCTGAATCGAACCAGTCTCTACTGGACATTATTTCTGGATGTACTGAACTGTATATGGTTTAAATGACAATAAAAAGCCCACTTGACTTGGACATGTCTTGCTGCCTCTGTTTCGATCCTGAACTCGGGCTACAGTCTGTGCGTCTTCTCACCGTGTCTCTGTGGGATTCCTTCAGGTTTCTTCCCAACTTCCAGAAATGTTCCAGTAGGTTAATTGGATAGACTGATATCCAATCTACAGTGTATTCCTGCTTCACAACCAGTTCTCCCAGGATAGCCCTCATCTCCACCACAACCCTGACCAGTATACAATGGTTACTGGTTTCTGAGTTGCGCAACGAAAAACTGTTCTTCAGCTCACAAGTTCAAAAGGCCTCAGGGACAGGAAGGGCATTCTCTGTTTCATGTCAGTCACAGGAACACTAGAAAGTCATTGGTGTCTGTAAGGTCGTGTATGTGGAAAAGGGCAGATAACACCATCCTCAGAGTCAGAAGGCTTCACGTGTGTCTGTGTATGCATGTGTTTGGAGGTGGAAGTGGGGCAAAAGTAACAAGTGAACTACTTTGCATGTGATTTGGAAAACTGTAACAAACCGAAAACAGTTACTGGGATTTGAAATGACTGGAATTAGGTTAAGAACTGTCCGATACATTATTAAAACCTTTAGGAATAGTGCTGAACCGGCAACATTGTGGGAGTGTGAAATGTTGCCAGACGAAAGAAAAATAATGAATAGAGTTGGCTTAAAGGCAAGTTAGTAAAGATGCATGGTAAAAACAACGGCCAGTAGAAACCATAGCTATGTTTGATAGTGAAAATAAGAGCATTTTAATACACACAACGTAATGAGAACTCACATTATTGTGTCTAAACAACTGTGTGGCCATAAGGGAACCACTTGTGAGTGAGAATAATCAGAGGGATAGTGCATCAGGGTGAGAAGGAAAACACATATAGTGATGTACCCATCATGCATAGTGGTCACTGTACAAGCCTCCGGAGACAGTGTTATGATCGGCGATTGCTTCAGGTGATCAGGTCTAAGCTAAGCAACATTATTTGGCAATAAAATGAATGTACTGATTGATCAGATTATTACATCTATGGATTTTTTTTTGTTTTTCCCTGATGCCACAGGTATATTCAAGGACTCAAATTTGGTTCTTTGGAGCATGAGGAATTATTTGCACACATGAATTCGCCACCAAACTGTGCACCGTAATAAAAGCTAAAGGCGGGTAATGAAACCTTATAGTGTGTTTTTTTTTTTTTTTTTGCTAGGCAGTGTGTTTTCAAGCTGTTTCTGTTTCACCTCGTCCATCAGTTGAACAAAATTCAGATAAAATGTTCGACCATTGATTCATAAATGTAAGTTATGATGTGTAACAGGAACAGCTTCGGATTTGTGATTGATTAATATCCAATCCAGTCTATAAAATAACCTGTCAATGAACATAACGTATCTGCTTTGCCATGTTTTGTTTCTCTCGGCTCCCAGCTATATGGTAAATATTTGGCGTAGGTTAATGAGGCATCAACGCGACGACTGTTTGACAGGTTGTTTTTTTTTTTTTTTTACCAGACCATGGAAGTGTTCTCACTGTGAGAAAGCGAGAAAGCTAACAGAGATTCTGGTCAGTCTGGTTATTGTTAAGTCTTCTTGGTTATTGTTAAGACTTTTGCTTTGAAGTTGAGATACAGCAGTCAAACATATTTCCGAACTTTTGTTTGTTTTTGGTTGTTCAGATCTCAAGTCAGATATATGTTTTTTGCCTTACAAATTGAAGGAGATCAGAATGTAGGTGAATAAACTGCTCAAATTACAACAGTGTGACGTTTCTGCTTACAGGCGTGACACTCCGTAACACTAATAACAGTAAGCATGACAGGAAAGAGTGTGTTGCCATGCTTACATCATTTCCTCCAGAGGTGTATTCAGATAGGCTGTTACTATGACAGAGATGTGTGTTTGGACAAACTACTGTATGTTGCACTTGCGTCGTTTACCGATAAATAAAATGAACACAGAGTAAGGCTTGGGATCACAGAAATTCCACAATGTCTGTTTTCCTCAAATCCTGAGAGCTCATGTGGACGAGCATAGGTCAGTGACACAGAATCTCTTGTTTCATTGATGTTCCACGTCATTAAATATAAAGTAAGATGTCATTGTTCTTCGCTAAATGACCTACAATGACGTTACACAGAAAGACGATGAGTTTAACGACTCTCTGAAGCTGTCGTCATTTCCATCTTTTCCTTCACAAAGGCCTCGCTGCACTGACATCAAGCCGGTGTTTTAACATTCAGTGATTTATAACGCCTTTGTTTCTCACTCGCTAAGAGAAAGGCGAGAGAGAAAAAGCAGATGGGTGTGTGAGCTAGTGTGAAAGAGACCACAAGTAAGTAAGGGTGAGATCTTTGGCTGTTAAGAGGTGTGTGTGTGTGTGTGTGTGTGTGTGTGTGTGTGTGTGTGTGTGTGTGTGTGTGTGTGAGAGAACAGCACATAGCAATGTGTTGCTTAGCACCTCAGGATGACTCTGTGCCCAGACACTGCTGCTCACTAGAGAGGACATCAGTTATCAACCTTGTCTCTCGTACGACACGGTTTTTTGTCTCCTTTATTGAGCGTGTGTGTTCAGACGCAGTGCCCTGTGATGGATGCTTTTTCTGTCTCTGATCCTTGCAGGTCGACAGACGATTAAACCATGGAGTCCATGCTCAATAAGTTAAAGAGCACCGTCACCAAGGTGACGGCTGACGTCACCAGCGCGGTGATGGGAAACCCTGTGACGCGGGAGTTTGAAGTCGGCCGCCACATCGCCAGCGGAGGACCGGGGATGAGCTGGAGGATCTACAATGGCACAAAGAAGTCAACCAAACAGGTGAGCTATTCAAGTAGACACACGACAACACTATGATCAGGCCCTGTGTTTATAAAAATAACATTTACATTGCTTTTTCTCCATCACAAAACTACCAACAAGTATTCTCCGCCTTACAAACCAAGAACCGTTGACATTAGTGGTGTGTCTGTGATTAGTTTGATGAGCTGATCAGAAGCACATTGTCATGTTCACATGACCATCAATAAACAGACTCTGTCTCACACGTGCGTGTGCCAGGTGACAAAGCAACAAGTAATACTCGAGTTGAGATTTTATTAAACTCAATTTGATGACTGTGTAAAGTGAGAAATCCAAACAAATATGACTTCGGTCTACTTATACAGTAATAAGTGTAAAAGCCGTGATGCTTCCTAACAGCTCCAGCACCCTCTTTGTGTACACACCATGTGTAATCCAATTATCATGGATAGATATCACTGAGGCCTGGTTCATTTTATGGATGATTCTTTCCTTGTCATTTTACTAGACATCTGTTGTAACAGTGACTGAAAGATTAATTTCCCTCGACCCGTTCGTAGAGCTTGGTGTTGCAGTGTAGGTTTTTTTTTTCTTTTTTTTATGGTTTATGGTTGCAGCAGCGGAAACACTGCGTTCAAGTCATGCAACTGCTTATGACATTATGACATTGCTTTTTTCATATAGCATCAGAGGAGGAAGATGACCAAGTACATTTACTTACTACTTGATTAGACTTATTAGTGGATACTTTTCGCCAGGGCTGCACGATACTGGAGATAAATGATGTTGCAATAACTTTTCAATAAATTAGAATATAATTAAAACGTTGATTTATTTCAGTAATTCAATAAAAAAAGAACATTATATAGATTCATTATACACAGACTGATATATTTCAAGTATGTATTTCTTTAAAGTTTGATGATTATGTCTTACAGACAATGAAAACCCAATGTTCGGTATCTCAGAAAATCTAATAAAGATTTAACACAACTACTCAGTTGGACTCCTGAGAAATATGAACATTTACAGCACTTAATACTTGCTACACTGCCGAGGTGTTGCGCAAGCCCAGGTTGCTCTGATAGCGGCCTTCAGCTCTTCTCTTTTTTTTTTTTCCTTCCTGTGTGCAAACATACATGGGCCGACCCAAGTATATTCTGTGTGTGGGGAAACACTGCCCTGCATCGCACTTCCGGCGATGTGACTATAGCGCATGCGCACATCGCAATGCTGATACTGAAACGATGCATCGTGCAGTACTACTTTCTACTTTTACTCCACTACAGTCTACAACAAATATCAGAGTTCAAGACAAGATCATGGAAGGAAGTATTAGACGTTTTTTATTTTTTTTTTAAGGAAGGCTGGACTGGAAAATCGGCTTTGAAGAGGCTGGAAGGATAAGGGAGAATAAGTTGCAACTGAATCCAACATCAAAGAAGGAAAAACAAAAAAAAAGAATATAGTTGTAAGCAACGATGACGGGCCCAAGCACCTTGCGCCATCGCCACCCAGGAGGAACCAAACAACTTGCACACAGCACACACTATACAGGGCTAATGTCAGTTTGGGCCTTAAATATTTGTTGAGTACGCGTTAGTGTGTGTGTCTGAGGGTTAGATTGTGTGTTTATGTGCGTGTGATGTGAGTGTGAGAGTGTTAACGTTTGTGATGTTTATGTGTGTACAATAGGCTTCAGAAGCTGGAGAAAAAGCATCACACTATTATGTTACTCAATGTGATGTCACTGAACGTGTGACTAAATATAATGTCACTCAGTATTAGGGTTGGGTATCGTTTGGTGTTTTTTCGTTACCGGTGCCAAATCGATACTTTTAAACCGGTACCGGTGCCAAAATGGTGCCTGAACCGATACTTTGCAAATGCCACAAAATGATGGCTCAAGAATAAATTTTTATTGAACAAGAAATTTAATGCTTAAAATTGAACAATATATTAAAAGTTTAAGTACTGGCTGGAAAGTCATAATTATAAACACAATCCATGTTACATTAGTATTTTACAAATCGTTTGACCATTTGTTAGCCTGAATGCAAGATTAGCATTTTGCAATTAACTTTACATTAGCCTACTACTAACCTACGGAAAGGCTGCTGTCGTCATCATAATCCTTTTTGCTACGGTTGGTATGACTGGGGCTGGGCTCATCCACACCAATAGTGTCAGGTGTTGTCTGTAAGCTGTCAAACACGGCGCGTCCCTCTGCTTTAAGTTTATTCCGTGTGCCCTAAAATGTTGTTCTTGTGAAATATGTATAGACACACTTTCGACCGTTTAGTTTTAGGCATTTTAACGAAAGTTAATTTAGCAAGATAAGATAGATCACCTGCTGCCGTCAGAGCGAGTGTAACGCAAGATGCATTCACGCGCATGTCAGATGGTCTCATTTCCTGATAATTTGTGCTTTTAATTTTTTTTATCTAATCTAATAAACTTTTAATCTACATAAATAAAATGGACAGTAGCATTACTGCAATAATGGTTTGGATTTGTATTATCAAAGCCCTCAAGATTTTTCTAATTAAGGAAATAATTTATTTTTCCGATCATTTCTGACACTCCATGAATTTTTACTAGCGATTATGTGTGTTGATGAATCTAATGCTCATTACAACTGTCTCATCATCATAGCCCCAGAGAACAAATATATTAATCGACAGTTCAGGCACCGAAATGAGGCACCGAAATTCGCATTTAGTTTTGGACATACCGGTTATATAGGTACCGGTGCCATATTGGCACCGGTTTTCGGTACCCAACCCTACTCAATATAAGGCCACACAGAAAGTTATTAATATTTTTTTCTGTGTAAGTTTAAGGAATTATCATGGCTGACCCGTTTGAGATATCAAAAATCCCTCAGAAATTTTGTATCCTTATTCACAATACAAGGAACAGCTTAAAGTTGACTGAGATTAATTAAATGCACTACAGTGCCATATATTCTTATTTTAAAGCCTTTTACTTTTTACTTTTACTAATTACTTTTTTTTAGTAATTTACAAATTACTTTAAGTATCAAAAAAAACTAAGGCACACTTTAAAATAGATTTTGATATATTTTTATCGCTGCCTTCCATTTTGCAGCCCGCGACAGAACGCTCCCTCAAGTCAATACAGCGCTAACTGTTTGCGTCTCCTTTCACTTTGTGGGTGACGTAAGCGCTTCTTCTTCGTTTGTGTTTACTGGCGGCTTGCATCCGGAAGCCCGCTGTGTCACGCCAAACAAATAATTGCGCAAAAACCCAACGCAAGCTTTGAAAATTCATTACAAGAAGCTTTGAGGCAGAAGATTTTACCTCCATCATTTTTTGTAATTGAATTACTCGAGTTACTCAAGGAATCGTTTCAGCCCTAGTATGAGCTATGCAGCAAAATTTCATGTGGGGGCCCCTGAGAAGATAGAAATGAGACATACACAGTCAGGTAGTGCAGAGAGAGAGACTCTTTCATTGTGAGTTTAAAGCTACTGTAAACTAATACAAGCGTCATACTTTTGATATTCAAGTAAATTTGAAGGTGTATAATTTTGTACTTTTGCTCAGGTACAACTGTAAATAAAGCACTTCTACTTTCACATGGATAATATTTCACCTCTAAGGTATCGCTCCTTCTATTCAAGTACAGTATGTGTGTACTTTGCCCACCACTGCATAACATGAATAATGGATATCAGTTCATAAAAAATAATCTATGCTAGTCCAGATGCTATGTTGCAGTATATACACCACATTGTTTTTATGATAAATGTTGAATATTTATTTATTTAGCATTCATAGACAGTAAGCATTCCATAATTAAAAGAAGTAGAAGATCCATATTTTAAGCTTTCACATGTAAGTTTAAGAGCTCTGCTGAAACACATTTTAGAGTTTTAGATAACAACCTTGATGCTCATTATGAACAATAGCTAAATCCTGGTGTATCTTATCTTATTGTGTAATATGATGTATGTTTTTGATGACTTTCAACAACGAGTACAAAAAAAAAAGTCAGTAACTTGAAAATAGAGCTCAATATCATGAAATCTTGTGTTTTTGTCTTAACAGGAAGTAGCAGTCTTCGTATTTGATAAGAAGATCATCGACAGATATCAGAAGTTCGAGAAGGACCAAATCATAGATTCGCTCAAACGAGGCGTTCAGCAGCTAACACGATTACGACACCCACGCCTTCTCACAGTTCAGCATCCTTTAGAGGAGTCGAGGTAAGCCACACACACACACACTTAAACACACAGACAGGTTTAACAACATACATGTTTATAGTTCAGCTCCATTCTAAAATGTAGCTTATCTAATTTAGTGGCACTCTGACGGACTGGTTAATTGAGAGAAGAGAAGGAAAGCGTACTGTACATGTAAAGCACTGCACTGCTTTTTTGTTTTTCCAGCAGTTCTCGGCTGAAATAGCGTCTCTTCTGTGTAAAGCTTCATCAAAAGGCCTGTCTCAGCTTAGGGGAAGAGACCATGAATAATACATGTATGAAAGAGAGAACAGAGAACAAAGGTTTTTCGTCTCCTCATATTCAGCTAGTTCAGAGCATATCTGCGTAATCCTAGTGCACACTACACGCTTTTTTAGTTTGACGATTAGTTTCTGGGGGCTCATATTATATTCTCCAGTGCCAATTCGTCTGAAACTATTTGCAAGCAGTGAGAAACAGCCAGAAAATTCAGATCCATCTTCTGTGAAGCTTCTGTTCCACAGGAAGTTCCTGTGAACCTAGATCTGTCTTCCGTCAGTAAGATAGACGCATAATAATAATAATAATAATAATAATAATAATAATGCCTCTATTATGAAACATTCACATTCTCACAGCATTGGCTTTCCTTGTGAGAAATCAGTATTAGGGAATCATTCCACTTGAAAAAAATATCTTATTATTAATTAGAGAATTACCTATTGCCATTTTCTTTTCTGCTTTTTATTTTATTTAAAGTCTGGCCGGCTGATAAGAATTTTCTTTATTTATTTATTTATTTTTGACCACGTTTCTGTTACTTTTCTATAATGAGAAAATCAATTATATACACTATATTGCCAAAAGGTATTCGTTCGTCTGCCTTCACATGCAGATGAACTTGAGTAACATCCAATTCTTAAACTACAGTGGAACCTCGGATTGCGAGTAACGTGGTTTACGAGTGTTCCGCAAACCGAGCAAAGATTTTTAATAAATTTTTAATCGGAAACCGAGCAAGTATTAGTTTACGAGCGCTGAGTATCATGTCTCACGCATGCGACTCTTATTTTGACACCGAGCGTCACTCTTGCACTGCGGAATTCTTTCAGCGTCTCTTGTGTGTGCGTGTGCGTAATTTGACCCCCACACGCAAACATCCTGACACACGCACAGACGCTCTCTCGCCTTTTCATCCCACCCCCGGCTTCACAAACACACAAACTCTACTCTGTCGCGATTCTTTTTAAAGGTAAGGTGCTGGTTCATTTGTTTTGTTTTTGTTTTTTTTACTTTACGGCAGTGATTCCCTTCGTTTGCTCACGCCAGTCTCAGAGAGATTTCTTTTTTTCCTGTTAAAACGGTGTTTCCGTTGTGTGTGTGTGTTTGTTGTGAAACTTAAAAAGCAAGGTGGGAAGAGGGAGGAGGAGTGTTACTGTGTAAAACGAGGCGAGGGAAGGGGCTAATTCCACACACACACACACACAGAAACATTTATATTTAATTAGTTTTATTTTCATTTTATAGATTGTATTAATTATTTTTATGTATTTAATTTTTGGGGCTGTGGAACAAATAATTTGAATTTTCATTATTTCTTGTGGGAAAATGATGATTTGGTTTACGAGTGTTTTGGAACACGAGCCCACTTCCGGAACGAATTATGTTCGTAATCCAAGGTTCCACTGTATACGGTTTAATATGATGTTGGCTTTCCACACGGTTCAGGAGTGTGTTTATTGGAATTTTTGACCATTTTTCCAGAAGCGCATTTGAGACGTCAGACAGTGATGTTTGACGAGCAGACCTCGCTCACAATCTAAACTGGTGTGAGGTTGTTTTTCAGGAGTTGAGCTCGGCCCATTAGTTCCGGTAAAAGGAACTCTTAATGCTTCAGCATACCAAGACATTTTGGACAATTTCATGCTCCCAACTTTGTGGGAACAGTTTGGGGACGGCCCCTTCCTGTTCCAACATGACTGCGCACCAGTGCACAAAACAAGGTCCATACAGACATGGATGAGCGAGTTTATTGTGGAAGAACTTGCCTGGGCCGCATAGTCAGGCCGCCCTGACCTTCTCATCCAGCAACAGTGTCTGACCTCACAAATGCCATTCTAGGAGAATGGTAAAAAATTCTTCTAAACCTTGTGGAAAGCCTTCCCAGAAGAGTTGAAGCTGTTATAGCTGTAAAGGAGGCGGGGCCAGCATCATATTAAAGTTATAGTTAAGAATTGGATGTTACTCAAGTTCATATGCGTGTGTGGGCAGGTGAGCGAATACTTTTGACAATATAGTTTATGTTTATTAAGGATGTTCTGATTGTGAAATGCTGGGTCTATACCAGTGTTTAAAATAATAATTTGGCCGATAGCAACGTTATTTTTGTTTGGTTACAGCTTTTGTGTATTTTATTCAGACTTCTTATACAAAAGAAAAAAGCTCAGGAATGTAGCTATATGCTAATGCCTCACAGTGGCAGCCTGTGTGTTCAACTAAAGTTGAACGTGTGTGCAGAGGAAGAGTGCTATAGTGCTGCTCAAACTAACCTTGATGTTGAACTCCGTGAAGAACAGTGTAGGGATCACCTGTTGTAGTCCATATTCCAATTGTGTGTGAGATCGTTAATGTGGTGTCGTGGATGCTGGACTCGAGCAGATAAAGTTTTATTTCGTCAGAATAATGGTACGGTTGGTACTGCTGCCCCAGCAGACAGCATCTCGATCTTTCCCAGAGTTGCAGCTGGGCGGCTCCTGTTGTCTCAGTAACCAGTGCAAAGTCGATATAACGGGGAGAAAAAAAAGCCACTGCCAACTGTGAATGCAAACGTATTTGCAGACAGGTCGATGCAGTTAATAATGTGCAAAGAAATGTATAGGTTGTACTTTTATTTTCAAATATCAACATCAATAGGTTTTGATGTTAAAATATATTATGTACAAGTTTAAAATAATAATTTTTTTTCATATGTGTTTAAATTTAAAATCTGACTTTGCTTGCAATGTCCAAGTCCTAAGTCCATTTCCTTATGATGTGCAGAAAAACGGTTTTATTCTGGTCACTGGGCAACTTAAATCTCCCCCGCCTTCAGGCTTTATTTCATTATTCCCTTTATTTTTTTCTTTAGGGACTGCCTCGCGTTCTGCACGGAGCCGGTGTTTGCTAGCTTGGCTAATGTCCTGGGTCAGTGGGACAATCTGCCCAGTCCTGTTCCGACAGATATCAAAGAGCACAAACTTTTTGACATAGAAACAAAGTACGGCTTACTACAGGTGAGACAACAGTGAAAGACTTTAATTCCTTACTTATTTAAAGGCTCAATGGTTAATTTTTTTTTCTTTTAGATTTGCATTAAACCCCCCATGCCATGGATTAAACCCTGTTCAATTCAAGTTTGCAGACAAACGGGCTAATTGTAACTATCATAACCCAAATAAAAATATAATGAAATCAGGTTGTCATTTTCATCACTGTAACTAAATTAAAAGTATACATATTCGACCCACTTTATTATACTGGATGCATCAACATTTTGACACATTTGTCTTGTTGACATTGAGGTAATGTTTGCTCTGTGTCATTTCTTGTAACAAAGTGTGGCGTACATTTTGTAGGCATGCTTTGTCCTTGTATGTCTTTTCAGTGGCCTCACTGTCTTGTATCTCTTTCTTCTCCCCAGATATCTGAAGGCTTGTCGTTCCTGCACAGTGGGGTAAAGATGGTACATGGTAACCTGTGTCCAGAAAACATCATCCTTAATAAGAGTGGAGCTTGGAAAATCATGGGCTTTGACTTCAGCATCTCCTCCAGCAACCCGTCAGACGCAGAGGTCAGAAACTCGGCGTGTAATATTCATGGCGCTAGCCTTAACAACCTGAGTGGTGATAGAAACGTGTATGCGTATTTCAAAATGCATTACAAATCACAGAGCAGGCCATTTCACCACAGATGTTTAGGTTTCCTGCCGTCTTTAACCTGTTGTACTATAATGTAAGGTCTTGACTTTCAAGTCAAACCGGGACTTTTGATTGCACAGTAGAGTAAAAACTCCCTTTATTTCTCTATATAATCCCCTGCCATGATCAGACTTGCCTCCCTAGAACACCTTTTATAACCCAAACATGTGGAAATCGCTTGGAGCGAGCTCAGATTTGGCAATAATTCCTAGGTGGGTTCTTGTAATGTGTTCTTGTAAAGTGGTCTTGGTGAACGATTGTGTGTACAGTTCACACAGACAGATGGGTCTCTTCAACAAGTGGCCGACAAGTTATCTGTTAATTTTTTTAAGGAAAAGGTGTTCCACTCGCTGAATGTTCACAGGAACCATTCAAATGTTTTATTGCGAATAAAAAATAAACCGTTAAGAAATGTCAATAGGTTCTATGCCTTCTTTTACGAGACAAGTCCCAGTTTGACTTGAACGCCCCTCGTCAGATATAATACAATGTTAAATAATGTTAAATAATGTGGATCTTCTGTAATTTTTAAATGTTGTTTTGTGTGTGTGTGTGTGTGTGTGTGTGTGTGTGTGTGTGTGTGTGTGTGTGTGTTTGTGTGTGTGTGTGTCTTTGTGCCTTTGTTCCATAGCCCAAGTATGTATGTAAAGAGTGGGAACCTAACCTGCCCCCTCTCTGCCTGCCGAATCCCGAATACCTGGCTCCGGAGTACATCCTGTCTGTCAGCTGTGACTCCGCCTCCGACATGTACTCTCTGGGCGTGGTCATGCACGCAGTCTTCAATGAGGGAAAAGCAGTGTTCCAGGTCAATAAGCAGGATATTTTCAAGAGTTTCAGCAGACAACTAGACCAGGTGAGACTAAAGTGTTGGGGGTGCAAAACAAGTCATGTTTTTTTTTTGGTCTCCCTTTCGCAAAATATATTCTCTCAAGACGTGTAATTTCTCAAGCCTTATGTTTTTTTCACGCTATGGTTAAATCATCACACTCGTCTCCTCATAATGCACTGCTATCTATAAAAATAGACAAACCGAGAGCAAAAATAAAGCACTAAAGAAGAGGCGGGTCAAACTCGTTTAGTATCACAAGTGTCCACGCAGACAGATTTGTCTCCCAGAGTGCATTTTTGTTCCTGCCTTTCAATTCCTGCTTGGCTTGCCCTGATTTCCAAAATTGTTCTCCCTTGTTTAGTAAAAAAATCATCCTGGGAGATGTCAAATATCTTGTGAGAGTAAGTAGCTTTTGCTTATGTGTCATTTTTCAAATTTTTTTTTTATTTTTCCTCTCGTTAAGCTGAGTCGTCTCAGTCCAGGAGTGCTGAATAAGATCCCAGAGGAAGTGCGGGAGCACGTGAAGATGCTGCTGAGCGTCACCGCCAACGTGAGACCAGACGCAGACCAGATGACGAAGGTGAGATCCTGTTTTTCCAGGCTGTCAAACCTGTTCGCTCCCGGCTCATTATCAGCTCGATAAAGCTCGCAGTCGACCCAGGTGTATTGTGCGAAGAAAAAAAAATCTGCTGAAATACGACACACCCCTTGCTTAATTTAGTCATGGGTTACGCAATACAGTTTTAAAGTATTGTCATAATACCGCCAGTCAGATGTAATCTTGATTTCTTTTTTTAGATCCCGTTCTTTGACGATGTGGGAGCGGTGACGCTGCAGTATTTCGACACATTGTTCCAGAGAGACAACTTACAGAAGTCGCAGTTTTACAAAGGCCTTCCCAAAATCCTTCCCAAGCTGCCCAAGGCAAGTAATAGTGACCATGTGATCTGTCGAGCTGAATTCTCCATCTGACTCGGCAGATCACAGCCCTGATCACACACACAACTGAATGTAGGTTTTAATTTTACACACTCGCCAGATTTTAAGTTTTAAGACATACAGGATAGCGTTCACACAGGCTCAATGTACAGAAGGATAAATTTGAGCCATGTGACCAGCGCATGTCTCCTACATTAGCTTTTGGTACGATTTTTCCTTGTTCATTTGTATTATGTTGTGCTCTTCTACAGAGAGTAATCGTGTACCGGATCCTTCCAGCCCTCACCTCCGAGTTCGTGAATCCAGACATGGTACCGTTCGTGTTGCCCAACGTGCTCCTCATTGCGGAAGAATGCACTAAGGAAGAGTATGTGCGTCTGATCCTACCTGACCTCACCCCAGTGTTCAAACAGCAAGAACCCATTCAGGTACATAGTGTATTCAAGAACACGCACAGTAATGGAGTTCCTATGGTTTTCCCTCCTTAGGGGTTGTAGATGCTATGTCTCAACAGACACTCTAATAGCCTGTTTCTCAGTTCAGGATGTTTATGAGCACAATCTGTCCCCATATATATTACGTCTTTTGGCAAAGCTTTTGCAGGTGTGTTGGATATGTTGAGCGCGAAGAAAAATATGTTAAGATAAAGTTAGTCCTGAAGTTATTTTCTTTTGTTATCAATTGAATTTTCATCAAGCAGAATTAAAGCAATTAATTACTGATCAGCCATAACATTATAACCACTGTCAGGTGAAGTGAATAACACTCACCACACTGGCGGTTGGTGCAAATTTTTTTTGGGGGGGGCACAAACAAAATTAAAATTAAACTTTTAATACTCGCCTGTAAATAGTAATTTATCAGGTGATTAAGCATCATTACTACTAGTATAAAATAAAGGCCTGACTCACATCACATCCAGTCAGCAGCTCCGCTTGCCATAAGAAGTGCTGGAAAAGACTCGTTGAAAATGGTCCAATCACATGAGCCCAAATATTTAAAAACAATATTGATTCGCTAAGAACAAAAGTGGGAGGGTTCGAGGCGCACAGTGCTGCGCCCCAAGGATGATTTAAAAAGGTCCAATTAGAGCTCAGCCTCAGGTCACATGCATTTCAAGAATTTACGTACCTACATAGACACTCGTTTTTTTATTGCAAATAAATTATATTAAGAAATACAGCAGAAATTTGTGACTAAATGACTTTATTTCATTATTAAAAATAAATAATTATTATGTTAAATAATTACATGTTAAAGTAGCATTCTTCTCTGCCTAACTTTAAGGGGGGCGGCGCCCCTGCACCCTGTATTGACCGGCCACCACTGACTCACCACCAACTCAGCTCACCCATGCGCACAGGGAGACCAGCACGTATGGTCCAGTAACAGAGAAAAGCCAATGCAGCACAAATCGCCAAAAAAAATTCATTGTTGGTCACAACAGAAAGGCACCAGAATACCAGCCTGATGGGTAGTTCAAGGGTGTTTCTCCAGCCTCCAAATTCCAATCCAGCATCCATGGGGCGTGCCGGACAAGCAAGTCTGATTCACAGAGGCCCAAAACTTCAACATTATTCATTTAAATAATGGAATTCTTAACAACTTAATGGAATTGTAAACCTCTACTTTTTTCCCTCCTCATTCATTATAGTGTCAAATATGAAACAATAATGATTAATGTTGCCAAACTCAGCTGTTCCATTGAAAATCCAAGAAAGATCAACGTAGAAATCTGTTAATGCTCAAAAACCAGCACAATTGGTTATGAATATAGTAGCTTATCAAAAAACATTCAGAACCGTGTGTAGACTTTATTAAACGTCTAACCCAGACTGGAAGTTTGCGACATCAGAAGAAGACGCTTCACAAAACGTTAATCAATAGAAACGTCTCCCACTTTATATTACAACGTTTAAAAAGGGGGAAAACATAATTATACCCAACTTTAAACACTACTTATTCAGTCCTGTAGCAAGATTGATTTCAGAGCATTTCCTGCATTTTTTTTTCCAGCATTTTCAGTGAGTTTCACACACACACACACACACACACACACACACACACACACACACACACACAAATACACACACACACACACACACACGCGTACACAGACACACACACTTATTTGTTAAGGTAATATCATGCCTCCAGAATAGTGATTAGTGATGGATCCTTGGGTAGTCACTGGCATGTGCACACAAACATGCGCCCACACACACACATTTACATCCTCAGAGCCGGCCTATTCCTTCCTCAGTTAATGTGTCTACTCATTATTTATTCTGTTTTTCCTTCATGCTCTCAGGCCAGCAACATGGTGAGTGGTCTTTACAACCTGCCGTTCAGCATGTTGTGATCGTTCATATGTGTTAGTCGCTTCATCATCCTGAGTTCTCTCCGATAGTTTGCAGTAGTTACATCATTCGATAGAATGTAGAACACATTTTTCATCACTCGCTTTTTTAATAGACGTTAGCACCTAATATGATTAATATGTTGTAGCAGTCCACTTTGTTAGATGACTATAGTTGGTTGTTTTTATTTTACACCATGATCACTGAAAAACTTGTTTTACATTCCAGGTGCAATTTGACTAATGTGTAATAATACGGAAAGGAATGACTGATGACTTGATTCAGTTCACCGTGATGCGTTTTTGCTTTTAATGTTATTCATTTATGATATTTAAGTAATTTTAACTTCTTTAGTACATGAAACATTTCAGTTTCAGAGGCAAAATGAAACATGTTAAAGTGGTGTAGAGTTAAAAATAGTTAAATGGCAAGTGTACGCTGATGTGCTCAGCTTCATCCGAACTGTGAGTAATCTGTAATGTGAGGAATAAAACACGATCAGAATAATATTTTACTATACGAGCATGTTTTAAAGCATTGTATTCATTTTATCCCATAGCAATTTGCCATTGATTACCATTTTGCATTCAGTTTAAAATGACAAGTCATACTTTTTTCAAATCAAACCGGGACGAGAGCACCGTTACGAGAGCAAAAACTCCCCTTTTTTCTCTGTGTAATCCCCTGTTACACCAGTGCACTTATCCCATTTTCAAAATCCATTTATTACATGGGAATTAGATGTTAATATATAGCGTGTAATATCCAGTGCTAAAATTTCCATTTGTGCAGTAAGCATGAAACATTTTGGAAGTACTTTTCTACTAAGAAAGTGTGAAACGGCATCAGTTTGAGTGCCTTGTAGGCAGCATTACTTTCGGAGCCGTCCTGTAACAGCGAACAAATCAACAGTTATATTTTGAGAAGGCGACACCGCTGTGCTATAGGTTGTTCCTAACAGTCCTTTATGTGCGGTTAGTTTTTAAGCCTTTTGTGTCTCTCATTCCCCTTATGTTCCTACTATCTTTCATTTTCTCAGATTCTGCTAATATTCTTACAAAAGATGGACCTGCTTTTGACCAAGACGCCATCCGAGGACATCAAAAACAGTGTGCTCCCCATGGTGTACAGAGCGCTAGAGGCTCCCTCTATTCAAATCCAGGTACCCATGCACTGAGCAGCATACGCCCGTAACATATTATTGATGTCATACCTATAGTACCAGTCAGAAGACTCACTGTATAACTCCATGGTGTTTCCTGAAAATTGGATCTTTAACAAGGAACCTCTCTAATGACACTTGCTTTTGCTTTACTCGCGCACACATATGGTCACAGTGTCATAATAAACAGTACACATGCGCCCGGATGTTGACCATACGAGTGACGCTAGCACACTGAAACTGAGCATGGGAGACGATTACCCATAGTGCATCGTGAGAGAGAAGATCCATTGATTCAGTTGTGATCATGCGACACTCGGCAGATAAAGCGCATGCGCACTACTCGTATATCAAGACTTTGCTTGTATATTTAGGTAAAATTGATTACAAAAATTTGATCGTAAAACGCTCACAGACAAGTTACAAGTTACTCGCAATCCAAGGTTCCACTGTATGCAATAATCTCAGTTGATATTGAGATGTGTCTGCTACTTATGACCTGTACAGTCTTCATAGCGAGGTGCCAATTTTATCACGGTGCTTGACAAGTTTTGTGAACACTTGACAATGCACTTGCAAGAACTATTTCAAAAAAGCTGACCTTCATGACTTTAAAATAACAAGTTTTGAAATTTCCAGTATTGTTTTAGAATGTAGAAACGAAATCACTAAACCACAGGGAAAAAAAAAAAGAGAATGAATGAGAAAATTTAATGAGAAGGTGTCCAAACTTTTGGCCGGTACTATATACATGTTTTAAATAATCTTTCTATTATTTGTGCTTGTACAATATACTTGCGTTAGGTTCAAAAACGATGCTTTAAACTGATTTTATCTTCACAGGAGTTGTGCCTGAATATTATCCCCACTTTTGCTAACCTGATTGACTATCCGTCCATGAAGAACTCGCTCATCCCTCGTATCCGGATGGCTTGTTTACAGACTTCCTCCCTGGCTGTGAGTTCTGATCGTAATATCTGTCGAAGTCGTTCATCAAGATAAAAAGATGAAAAGTTTTTGCTCGGTCTGGAACTCGCATTTTTATTCCCCCTTCTTTCTTTCTTGTTAACGAATGTCTCGTCTTGCAGGTGAGGGTGAACTCTTTGGTGTGCCTCGGCAAGATTCTGGAGTATCTGGATAAGTGGTTCGTCATCGACGAGATCCTGCCGTTCTTACAGCAGATACCCTCCCGCGAGCCGGCTGTCCTCATGGGCATTCTGGGTAATCAGTCTTACCGTAATGGTTCTGAGTCCTATGACGTGTTTACTGTATGTGCGACTGTTTAACTGTTTTAAGGGCAAACACTAATAAAAAAAAAAAACAGAATATAAATACTGAAGAGTTTTCCTTCCATGACTGCTTAAAGACATGCTTCATAGTTATATCTATTTGAAAGTTGGGAGTTTTTTCTTTTTTTAACTACAGGTATCTATAAGTGCACATTTACTCATAAGAAGCTCGGCATCCCAAAAGAGCACCTCGCATCAAAGAGTCTGCCTCATCTGGTCTCCCTTAGTATCGACAACAACCTTAATCTCAACCAGGTAACACACACACACACACACATACATACTCTAAACATAAATAAACTCTGTAGGCTAGTGCTGAGATTATGGAAAGGTAAATATTAGTTGGTGTACAATATGATAACATGCTTGCATACTGCGTTCTGTATTATATATCACACACACACACACACACACACACACACACACACACACACACACACACACTCACAGCACACCTGGTTTAAGTCCTTCGATTCATTCAGTTCACTGTGTGTTTCAGTTTAACTCTTTCATGGCCGTGATCAGAGATATGCTGACTCGGATGGAGACGGAGCACAAGACCAAGCTGGAGCAGCTCCACAGCATGCAGGAACAGCAAAGGTGCCAGTTCTTTCTCTGCTCTAAAAAAACATATGCCACCTACAGAACATTTAAAAGTCAACTCTGTTGGCTTTGATGAAGACATTTATTTTAACACAGAAGCCGCTTGATTAATGACTTGTTTAGAATGAGCTGTACACTCACAACAATGCATACTTTGTATTTAATTCGTCGTCACCTTATTATATGACTAATGTTTGGTTTGTATTCAAGCAATAGTGAAATGCTGGGATTAGAGCGTCAGTGTAGCAGCGGATTATATAAAGAAATTTATAGGGTTTTTACTCTCATAACTGTGTCCTGTTATTCTGCACCATCAAAAGTCCAGATTTGACTTTGAACGCCCCTCGTGGTTTTTATTTATTTATTTATTTTTATTTTACAGTATCTGGCCTATTGATTCTATTAGAGCTGTGCAATTTAATCGCTCTTTGGTTGATCAATGAAATTATTTGAATCAGTGGGTCAGTTTTTGATTCAGATTTGATTCACACTATTTAGGTAAACATTTTAATGTTAAATTCTCTAAAATTCCTTAAAAATCCAACCTATGCAAACTGATTTTAGTTTCCACGTTTTGCAAGTTTATGGGTATTTGGTGCAATACTGTCACCTACTGGACTTGGTGCAAAACAAAAAAAAAAAGCTTTGACATTGAAAATCCAAGCAAATTATTATAAATATTATATAATAATAATAATTATTATATATATAACATATGAAAAAATATATGGGAAAAAATCATAATATGTGAAAGTTGTTCATATATAATAATAATAATAATAATGATAATATATTTCTTTGAATATTGAATCTTGAATTAAATTAAGCTGCTTGAGACAAATCAGACATTAAACATTAGTGCTTTTGAATAAAATTCAACCAAAAATCACAAAGCTTACCCATGATTCACAGCTCATTTGTTGACAGGAACATTGCAGTGATTAATGTGCTCTCCTACTTTTTGACTCTTCTAATGAAGATTGATCATTTCTCAAAAACTGCCTTATTAAAAAAAAAAACTGATAAAAGAGTGAATGATATTTAAAATGTACACATTGACATGCTGATTAAATAAAATGACTTAATAAACCAGATTAAACCTTTTTAAAAAACAGCTTTTTTAAAATTATGGGTTTCTTTGAATCCAAAGTTATTTATCTCATTACACTCACTCACTCACTCACTCACTCATCATCTATACCGCTTAATCCTGTATTCAGGGTCACGGGGGCCTGGAGCCTATCCCAGGAGACTTAGGGCACACCGCAGGGCACAGACACACATATACACTCATTCACACACTACGGGCAATTTGGTAATGCCAATTAGCCAAACCTACATGTCTTTGGACTGTGGGAGCAAACCCGAGTACCCGGAGGAAACCCACCAAACACGGGGAGAAAATGCAAACTCCATGCACACAGAGACGGGAATCGAACTTGGCCGGGATCGAACCCGGACCCTGGCGGTGCAAGGCAACAGTGCTAAACACTACACCACTGTGCCGCCTTATCTCATTACAAATTTATAAAAATAAAAAAAAAAGTAACTTGAAATGGAAATTCACACCTTGGCAGTCCCCAATATATATTTATATTTTGTATTTGAAGGGGCAGTGGTGGCTCAAACAGTTAAGGCTGTAGATTACGGGGTTTCTGATCGGAAGGCGGCGCCCCATCAATGCCAACAGTAAGGTCATTAACCCTACCTGCTCAAGGGATGCTGACCCTGCACTCTGACCCCAGCTTCCTAACTGAGATATGCGAGGGGGGGGGAGATATGTATGATTTGTATATTGTTGTATTAGTTGTTTTGAGGCTAAAATAAGCGCTCCCAAAGCTGCAAGTTACAGGGACACGAGAGAGAATATTTGTAATGGAGAGATTTATACATTGCTTTGCAAACTGGTCTTTTTGTTCTGCGTGTTTGCTGCCTGAATCTCATCCCTTGAGGGTTTTTTTTCCTCACAGTAACATTTAGTCCATTCGAGTCATGTCAGTAGGAAAAATGCAATGTCTGCTCGTTGTTGATGTTTTTAAAAACAATATGTAAATTCTGAAAGTTATAAGGTGCTGTGTGTTGAACATTTCTCACATCGTTGTTGATTTGTGCAGGTCTGTGTGTAACTGACTTGAAAACCTGAAAATTTATGGGTGTACTCGTACAAGGTCTGAGTCAAGTAGACAGTATGAGTCCAAAGGGATTCAATTAATGAAATGAATTTCTGGATCTATACCAGGAAGTGAGTCATGAAGAGATATTTAGGTCTTTCTTGGCATCCATCAGTGCCAAGTCAGCATTTTTGTACATCTCTTGAGAGAGAGAAGAAGGCAGACACCATGCTGACTCATCTCTTAGTCAGAAATAGCACAGATGCACTTATATACAGAAACATATACTATAGCAGTTTCTAATAATACTAATAATAAATCATATCTTGTTTTTTTTAAGTGTATTACTGTAACCATTTTATTTATAGGAGCCTTAACCTCAACCCAATCAATCCATCAGAAGAGACAAAGAGCAACCCCAGTCCACCCAGCCAAGTTCGAGATGTGAGTGCTGTTCTAGCTCTTCTTAGTTATAGCTGAATTATTGCCCTGTTCATTCATTTGCCCGGCGTTTCTCCCAGATTGATGACATCTTCGGCGGAAGCTCGGTGAACGGCAAAGAGAACGGCTCCTCCACCTCCACCCCTTCCCAGCCCTCGAGAGTAAGTCCGGTACACCAAAGACTCCAAACAAAAATAGATATCAGAAGTCTATGATCACACGTCAACGGTTACATATTGTGAGAATACGTCTAATTGTGCCTAAGTAGCATAGACACAAACTGTGCAGTAATAACAGAAAGAGATAAGCTGAGCTGCATGGCAGGAGTTGAGACGCATCCGAGGAAATAGCAAATGATCTAAATGTGAGCAAGTGTGTAAAGAAGATTTAAAGCGGGTGTTAAAACAGGAATAAAGCCCAGATCATGTCAAGTCGGTTTTATTGTCTCTTCGTTCTCCAGGACATTGGTGAAAGACTTAACAGAAAACACAAGACTGCATTAAGTGTGAAATGAGTGCAAGACAGTAAATACACAGGACAGTAAATGCACAGCAATATTGGCAGCAAAAGAAGTTCCATAAACATAAAGAGACGTATTTTTAAAGTACAGGCTTGTACGGTTACCATGGCCAGGTTAAATCAGATAAATCTGCACTGAATGAACTAGAACTAAATGAAAAAGGTTATGTAAAGAAATGTATACATTTTAAAAAGTATCAAAAAAACAAACAAATATAATATGAAAAGCTTAAACAGAAAACTAATTTAGAAAACATACCATTTCAAGTTTAATTAGTGATTTTCCAATAGTTTCAGCTTTTAAATGCCTTCGTGCAACAGCTCCTAATTCCTGAAGCTGATTGGTCTTGGTCTCAGTAGTGCAGGATGCATGACAAATTAAATGCATTCTGATGTTTAACATTTCTAAAAAGGTAAACAGGATGCCAACACTTCCAACAGGAGTGGATTTTCAGGACGGGTGACTGTTTTTTCTGGTTTCTCCGTAACACCATCAGCTGCGATTTTTGAACCTAGTTAATTTATTTGTGAGTTATTAAAAAGTGGTAGTGATCATTCACTGCTGTAGCGTTAGCGATAAAGGAGCTTGTATTTTTTGTGAATGTTCCACAATGTTCCTCGTTGCTTCCCTGTCAGGCCGTATCACATACTGTATCACTGTTGATGATTCATTTTTTATTCCCTACTCTTTTGTGTTAGGTGTCTCTGACTCTAGAGGAAAAGCAGCGCTTGGCTAAGGAGCAGGAGCAAGCAGCCAAACTGAGGAACCAGCAGCCTTTGGCTCCACAGAGCATGAAACCTACAACATCCACAACTGCACAGGTTAAACAAATAGTTCATAAAATGTCATCTTTAAGAAAGTAGTCCAGATTATAGTGCATTATAGATTACGCTGGGACATTTACGTTTAAGTTATATATACAAGCCCTCTGACTACAAAGGTATACACTAAGTCTCCTACATACGAACAAGTTCTGTTCTAAGAGCTTGTTCGTAAATCTATTTTGTCCGTAAGTCGAACAAACATTGTCTACTAACACAATTGGCTACAAACAGTATATTACATTATAGTGTTCTTTAGAATTGTGCCGTGTCAGCAATGTCTGCCATCATTTCACCTCGCTCCATTCTTTCAATTATTTTCACTTTTGCCTTCATTATTATTGCTTGGCACTTCTTAGCAGTACCAGCTTCTTCACAGCTACTTTTACAGTTGCTTTCAGACATCTTGTACTGCACTTACAGAGGATGCACGATGCACGCACATGATCATGTACGCCGGACATGTGATCTAACTTCCGCTTTTGAACATGCACAAATGCTTCGAAGTCTCTCGAATGTTTGTGTGTAGGGACATAAATCATCCAAAGCATACACTGAGTAAACAATACTTTTTTCCCCCCATTTTCCAGGCAAAAGACCTGACCAGCAGTCTCATGAGCAACATGACATCGCTAAACAGTCTCTCGCTGAGCTCCGGCTCTCGCACAGCTCCCATGCAGACAGGCTCACTCTCATCTGGTTTCTCCTCTACACCCACTATGGCTGGAATGGGCACCATGGCCCCCATCAGCAATGGGTTTAACTCTCCCATGGGCTTCCAATCAGGAGGCATGGGCATGCGCCCTACCACGCCCGGTCTCTACGGGGGCATGGCGGGCACCAGCAGTACACCAAACTTCAGTGCGCTCTCACAGAATCACAACCAGTCCGGCAAGCCGCCTGACATGTCCTCCCTGGACTCGCTGTTCTCCGCTAACAAGCCCAAAGTCAGCCTCAGCCAAATGGCTCCCAAACCAGCTGCACCGTCCCCCTGGATCAACCAGTTTGGTACAAGCCAGGCACCTCAGACTGCACCCATGCAGGCAGTACCGATGGGAATGGCGGGAGTACAGGGAGGGTTTGGAATGCAGGCTAACCCTTTCTTCAACCCCCAGAACTTCTCTCAGCCTACTGCTGCTGCTGCTGCTGCTCCGACCATGAACACAGGCATGCTAAAACAGAGCATGTCCGTCAATAACGATCTGAAAGACCTCTTCGGTTAAAAGGCCACTTGTTTCCATCTGCCCAGTGATGGGAAGGTTAAAGGAGATGAGTCGAAACGGACAATTGTTTTATTTTATTTTTTTTATTGTGCTGGACCTTGCAGTCAATCGGAGGATGACCACCAGCCTTAACCATGCAGGGTCACGTGTCACACTAGTCTTACAAGTTACACTTGTTTTACTGTTATCCCTGTCTGAATCCTGCCCACTCAGCTCAAATGTGTTCCTTTTGGTTTGTTTTTCAAATCTCACACATACTTTCCCACATGAAGGCAGAATTATTTCCTAAACGAGGGTAAGGCATGGATGAAGCAACGGTGGCGCATCAGCTGGTAAAGAATCCAATTTACTTGAACGCAGAAATGTGCAGGAAATTGCTTTTTACTAACTTTATACCAGAAGAGTGAGCAATGAAAAAATAAGTGGTCTCTTTTTACTTAAAGAAAAGACATAAAGGGCCTTTTGATTGTTTTGTAGCCATCACAACTTCCAGACTTGCATGATGTTCCTCACAGTTGCTTGCTAGCTTGTCACTGTTCCTACTTTGTTCCTTAACAACACCACATCAGGACTTTTTTTTTTTTTTAATGATCTAAATAGACACTGCCTGGCCAAATAAAAAAAAGTCTCAGACTCTTAAGATTTCATTCACTCACCTTTAGCTTTGATTATAGCACGCAATGTGGTGGCCAGTTCATGTGTGAAAATGATTCCTCAGGCTCCCAGAAGCACTCATTCACAATTTAAATTCTGGAATATCTCTGTCCCATCAGGGAAGAAAAAATGTGGTAACCTGGTTATTCAGTACATTCAGGTCGGGACTCATCAGAACACACACGACCTTTTTACATTCCTTTAGAGTCCAATCTTTATGCTCCCTAGCAAATTGAAACTTTTTGTGCATTAGTCTTATGAACAAGTGTTTTTTTTTATGGCCTCGTAGCTGTTTAGTCCCAATTCTGAAAGTTCTCATCACAGTGTGTGTGTTAGAGTGCGACTTTCCCTACTAAACATGGCTCTGTTTTCTACTGTAGATTTTTTTAACCATGCAACTTCCCCCACTGTTTAAGTGATCTCCGTCCCAGATTTTTATTTTCTTCTGCACTCATAATGCACTAATGTTGATGTGTTAAAACGTCCTTGTTTTCTTTCCATGATTTAGACAAATATGAATTTGACCCTTCTCAAATGTCACTTTTTAAAAATGTATTCTTATTTTCTTATTTTTGGTCAGGCAGTGTATCTCTATTGTGGTAAAGAAAAAATGCAAAGCAAATCACTGCTGTAAATTCTGCAAAAAAAAAAAAAATAGAATATCTAGTTTCCCTCGAGATGGATTTTTTTTATTGCAAGATTTAGAATCATACATTCCTCCAATATTGCACCATTCTTAATGTTCCTTGCTAACGGTCTGACAGGATGAATTTATCAGCATCTGATGCTTAAACGTTTGTCTGACTTGACACAATTGACGATTCATTGGCTTTCAAGTCATTTTGTGTAAAAGCAATTAAAGTAAATTCAATTAAATTGAGTGCTCTAAGCAGCAAGTGGATTCGCAAGCGGATTATGAATCAAAAATTATCCCCCATGGCATCCGTGTCATATTACTGTTACTGATAGGTATTATATAATGAATCCCAAATTACTCGATGTGTTACATTTAAAATCAAATTTTGACCAATGCATTTGATTCTATTTTGTTTTTATTTCTTTTTAATATGGATGTTGCTGCACCAGGATTAATACTAATCAGTGCATTAAGGATGTTCCTTATTTGACCCAGATTGACCCAGTGTGTTCAAGTCAAACCAGGACTTTTGATAACCGAACACCTTTCTGCGATTAAAACGTTATTTCTCTATATAATCTCCTGCTTCACTAATACTTACTTATAAAGTTTTCTCAGTACTCTAGAGCCAAGATTGGGCTGGAGGTTTGATTTCTGAAACACTGGCCTCCCAGGAACGTGGAAATGGGAGCAGGGATGTGGAAATAGTTCCTACCCGTGTTCCTGTAATGTGCAAGTGACATGCATATTTCATGCAGATTGGTTGCGATTTTCCATACATTTGTACGAATTCATCGATTTTAAAGGAGCAGGAGTTCATGAGAACAACTTCAGTGGCCACCGAACCACCTGTCCCGGTTTGACTTGAACACCCCTCGTAAAATGCATCGATGTCTACTCAACACTAATTTGAAATCGACATTTCCCAGTTGCAGAATCTGTATAAAACTTAGATGTGCTCTAGCTTTCGGTTTCTACTAATACCAAGCTGCCGTTTCAGGTTAGCATTAGAGCGAGATGCGAGATCAGATCAGATATTCAGTGTGAGCTCAGTGCATCACTTCTCACCACACTTTCACCGCAAGATTCAGAGGAGTAAATAAATCAAGTCTGGTTTTTACTCACACGGACCAGCGTGATTTGAATCATGTAGTATTTCAGGAAACATCCACATTCACACCCACACACGCACATATACATACTGGTGCTGATGGGCTGCTTGTACCGTGCTGTGTAAATGTGGTCCTGACAAAAGGATATAAAAGTATGATTTATATGAATGTGTTTATATGCGAACGAGTGAGAACGTTTGCATTTGTTTTTCCGCACATGCTGGAGTTGTTATGAACGAACCGTGGGCTATGGTTCGAGTTTGAGTGTAATGGAGCTTTTTGATTGTAACGAGCAGTTCATGTACAGAAGTTAGAGAAAGTCTTAGACCTGGAGATCAGGAAAGACTTCTCTATGGGTATAAAAGGGGAATCTGACCACGTACAAAGCTGTAAGCCTTCAGTGAAATGTAGCGTATCTGTAGGTCTGGTTTGTGTCTGACTTGGTGTTTGTCCAGCTGCTGAGTGATTGTGTTTAATGTTGGCATTTCTCGTTACTTATCGTTTTCACCGGGGCCAATGTGACCGTAGCATTGACACTGAACTGATTCAAATGCTAAAGAATAAAAAAAAAAAAAAAGCTATATACATAGACGAACCTAATCTTTTATTTTTATTTTTTAACCATGACCAAATAGATATCATGACTGTGTATTATATTTACATATCATATGAATGAAATGTATAGTATACTGAGATTTATTTGACATTAAGAGTTTTTTTTTAATATATATATTACCTTGGGATCACTTTCATAAAGGGGACCTCTGAGTACAAATGTACAAAAGATAGAAGCCTTATGAAGAGAGGTGTGCAATAATAGGTCATGGAAGGGTTTTGTGAAAATGTCTTGAAGTCAGTGTGTGTTTTTTCGCCTACGGTTTTCATATACGGACAGTATCGAATCTATGATCATACACCTATATTTTCTTAAAGCAGCGTTTGCGCTAATTTTAGATTTAGGCTGAAAAAATTAATCTTAAGAACAGAATCTGGGACGATATTCCATTTTATCCATTTCCTTTTGAACTTTTCCTTTTAATTCATTTGATCTGGTTTCTGTTGAATAATTAACTTGACCTCTAAAAAAAAAAAAAAAAAAAAAAAAAAAAAAAAGAAACAAAGCCTATTCTTCTATCTTTATATTATACCAATGTAATATGTGTACAGTGTGGCACTTTTGTGAAATTTGTATCGTGTTACCAGATTGTACTGTCTGAAGTTGACAATTTCATGAAAGTCTGTAAATATTTCTCAAAATGCACACGCCGGTGTTCTCTTCGAAGCTTTTTCGGTCATTTTGTCGAACAGATTTGATCGTGTAGATTCTTAATTGCAGTGTATAGTTTTGGACAGAAAATAGATTTGAAGAATAATCAGAAGGTTGAAAATAAAGATCTTCACACAAAGCGAAATGGTGAAGTCATTGTGTGTTCAAGCTCCAGTGTGCTCCTGATGCGGCTTCCTGGTAGCCGTACGCTTTGTTCAATGAATTTATTGGATTTTCATAAAGGTTAAAATAAACCAGAAGTGAAACATTTTCATCTTCTATACTGCTTTATCCTAAGTGCAGGGTCGTTGGGTATCTCTGGAGGCTTATGGCAAAAGGCAGGGTGCCAATCCATAGCAGGCCGCACACACACACTATGGACAATCTGCATGACTGTGGGAGGAAACCGGCGTACCCAGAGGAAACCCATCAATCATGAGGAGAACATGCAAACTTTACTTACACAGACCCGAGGCAGGAATTGAACCTTGGAGGTGTGGGGTCACAGTGCTAAGCACTATGCCATCGCTATTATTTTAGCTTTCCTTTCAATACTGTGTTATTGAAATACCAGAATAACAGAATATTAGAATAACTTCTTATTTAAAAAAAAAAAATTGGTATATTGTGATAAACCTTGTAATCCAAAACTGAGCCGGTTAAACAAATTCAAATTCCGATTTGATTTGTCACATACACAGCCATACACAGTACGATATGCAGTGAAATGCTTAAACGACTGCCTGTGACCTTAAAATAAGGTTTTTAATAGGAAATAAATATGAATCAAAAAGAAATAAATAGAAATAGAAAGTAAATTTAGCTAAGATAAGAATAGTATATCTATAGAATACAATACAAGAAAACCTAGCTGTACAAATATAGAAAAAAAATAGAAATTTGTAGAAATGAAGTGGGAATTTAAATATAAATGTGCAAATATGCATGAAAGTGTCTTATGTGAAATGAAATAGAAATATATGAAGGTGCAGGTGTGGGGGTCCATAAGTGTCCAATGTCCAGAATGAGTGCAAAGAGACAAATGTCCATACTGTAAGTGTAAACGTGCAAAATGGTTTTATTCCTGTGTGGTGTACTGATTGAGAGAAACAGTTAATGTTCATGTCAAACCGGGACTTGAGATAAAAATAAAAAAAAAAGGATAAAAGTGATGGACATTTTCAGATGACTTTGAGCACAGTATGGTGATGAGACTCTTATCCGCAGTGAAACATTCGAAGGTTGCCCGTTTGTAAATGACGATCCCAGCCGAGGTGGCTCTGGGCCCATGAATATTCTGTGAGTGGAATACCTGATCCTTACAAATCAAGCATAATTTACTGCCAAACTGCAGAAGAGTCACATCTGTCTGTGCGAACTGTACACACAGTCATTTACGAACACCCCATTCAGTCTTGACCTCTTTCCAGATGTTAAAGGAGTTCCCGGGAGGCCGGCGTTTCAAATGTGATGCAGGCAGCCTGATCATGGCTCCAGCATACTGAGAAAACCTTCTACCTTGATGGTATCCAAGCACTCGTGAAACGTTGGGATAAGCAGGGGAGAAATAAAGCTAGTTATTACTCTCATAACTGTTCAGTTATACCGGGCAATAAAAAGTCCCGGTTTGACTTGAACACCCCTTGCAGTTCTACGTGCAGACTGACACCAAATGATGTTCTGAGCAAGAAATGGACTCGAGCTATTTGCTGCTGCTATTTTTATCACTCTGCCACTAGGTGGTAGAGGTGTCATATTTTTGGATCATCTTGATTCCTTTGGTGAGAAGGTCTTGGCTTGTTTTCAATACCAGCAGCTCTGAGAGCAGTGCTGACTGCAAGCCACATCACACATTTATATTAATGTGCTCGCTATAATACGCTTATACGCTTATAGTAACAGCTTACAAAAATGTTGGGTTTTCCGATGGACTCTCAGTTGTTTCGTCCCAATCCTGTGAGGTCTCATCACATTGGGTGTGTGTATGGAAACTTTCACTATTAAACACATGTTTTTTAGTGTTGATTTTTAACCATGCAACAAGTGTATAAATCTATAAAGTAATTTAAAGCGCATAGATTAGGCAAAATTCACTTTTGAATTATGAGTTTCTGACTCACTAGTTGTCTATACCACTTCTTCCTATGTATAGGCTAATGGGGGACCTGGAGCCTATCCCAGGAGACTTAGGGCTCGGGGCGAGGTACACACTGGATGGGCTGCCAATCTATAGCAGGGCTCACAGACTATGGGCAATTTGGGGAACTCCAATTCTTTGGATAGTGGGAGGAAACCCACCAATCACGGGGAGAACATGCAAACTCCATGCACACGGCAGCGGGCACCCAATCTGGCCGGGAATCGAACCTGGACCCTGGAGGTACAAGGCGACAGTGCTAAACACTAAGCCACCATGTCGTCTTAGATGTGTTTCTAATTGTGTATTCTATTTCTTGTATCATGGGCACAAGCAAAAAAATCTGAAATCTGAAAAACTCATCCACTAATTCTTCATTTTATTTAAATGTCTGCATTTTCCTTCTTTTTTAAAAATGCTTCGGTTACACAAGCGTTCATGACATTTGGTAAAACAAAGTGATAATTTGTTAAAGACCCTTCTGCAGCTCAGGGCCTAGCGCCCCCCCCGTCCCCCAGGAGTCATCATATATACTATAGGTGGCTGTAGCACGCTTGTGTTGTGAATTGAGCATTAGACATGTACAGCATGAAATAGGAAAACATGCTCTGTTGGTGGCTGTTTTTTAATATTAAGTAAAGCAATTTTTTTTATAAGAAAATTTCTACAGTTACCTTGAAAGCTCTGAGACATTTCACACTGGACCACTTTCTAAATCATGGGCAAATTGTGAAGCTGGTGATTCAACTACATGCTGAATCTATGTACAGTATGAGTGATGCTATTCGTAGTTACTTTAAGGTACTTTAAGTACATGACCATCTTAAAACAATGTAAATTTTCAGTCACATGCTCACTTTTATACTGTTCAGTGACATAATGGGAGAGTTTGGATTTTTTATTTATTTTTTTTTTTTTAAAGTCTTTCTTAAATCAAAATTGTGGTACATTACAATAGGTCTTGGTTATTATATATTTTCCTGCTACTAAATTTGAATTAAATACACCATAACTTTGAAAAATATCAACTTAATTGAGCTCAGTGGCACTGCAGAAACGTTATTTGACTATCAGCTGAACTTTGAAATGGAGTTTTGCATTGAACGAGGGTTTTTGAATTTGGCTCCGATTACTTACATTGCACTCACACTCTGGGTGACAGAACTTATGAGTGGAACGTTTATAATGATCAAGAACTACAGAAATATACTTGTATACAAATCAATTTTGATTTAAAACAGACTGCAAGAACTACCTGATCTGTCCCTTTAAGTGAACACATGATGCAAATTTCATGGCCTATTTGCTAATGCTGTTACCATGGTAACAAAAGTGGAGGGAACTGAATACAGACGTCACATCTCCTTCAGCAAAGGAGCGTGGCAGGATGCGGTTTGACAGTAGCAGGGTTGGGCCTGGCAAATTTTGAGGATTCCACCAAATACAAACAACAATACAAACAATACAAACCAAAAAACAAACAACTGTGAGTAAAGAAAAGCAAATCAAGTTCATTGAAGACAAATGTAGACAGACTCTGAACTGGTCAGACAGACAGACACCCAATGAAGTTCCAACCACAAAGTCCTCAAAGTCCCCACTTCCTTAATTTTACATGGGTTTATATACCTCACAAGCGCTTTGTTGCTTCTCCTTGTTCCTTTGTTTGACCCAATTTATATTTAATATTCAGTATAGAGAGAGAGAGAGAGAGAGAGTTTGGTTTGTTCCTCTTTTTCTTACCAGAATATCTACCACTAGTGCTGACAGCTTAATATTTCCATCAAAGATTTTACCAAGATGTGTAATAATCTAATAAATTTCCAATTCCTTTTCTCAACAGTCATGTCTCACCTGTCCTTAGTATGCTTAAAGTTATTTAAATATTTTTTTTTGTTTTATTATACTCTTTTTGCTTTTATGATCTCAGGATTACATGTCATTTAATGATAAATTACTGAACTTAATTATATCAATATGATTTTGGATCAATATGAAATTAATTTGGTCAAAGCTGGATTACATTGTGGGAAAAATAATCTTTTAAACAATAGGTTAGTTAGTTCAGTAATCTGACTGGTCGAGCCCAAGAGTACTTATTCCTATAGCTGCACTGGAAGGTTTCACTGTGTGAATCAATCGGCCAGTCAATGCTTTACATGCACACACGTGCTCACAACGTTATAATTAACAGTAAACGTGTGCACAGATGTTGACTAGATAAGTGACACATGCGCACTGAGACTGAGCATGGGAGACGATTACCCACAATCCCGTAGCGCGCGAGTCAAAGTACATGCGGACTACTCGCTTGTTTATCAAGTTAAAATTAATTAATCGCAAAACGCTCACATTACTCGCAATGAAAGGTTCCACTGTACACATAGTACATATCAATGTGAGCTAGGTGGCTGTTAGCTGAGTTAGTGTAGCTTTTTTGGGACCTACAATGTCCATATTAGTCGTTGGTTATATTCAGTTGATTATATGACATTCTTCTTGTAAGATGTAAAACCCATTTCTATAGAACCAGAGAACTATTAAAAGAAAATCACACAATCTATTTATCACAAATTAAAAAAATTAGTTTTAAAGAAAGTGCATATAAAACATACACAAAAAATCAGAGTCCCAATCTTCAGCTTTCCTGTTTATTTTAAGCTTTATTCAAGTACATGATAAACATTGGCATTTGACTATTAAAGACAATTTTCATCAAAATTTGGTTCATGACCAATAAAACGGCAGTGATCTTCCTTAATCGCAGCCACCAAGTAAACAGGCACAAATTAGAGGCTTCGCTTCTAGCACATGATAAAGAATGAATATAAACTGGGCGCTACTAGGGCAGTGGATGTAAGAAGATTAAACTATCAACAAGTAATAAACCTTTTACCTTTAGATCAGAAATGCACAATTCTGGCTTCCCTACTTTTGCATACCCGTTAAACCTGTTTCTGATCTAATGAGGTTTTTTCAGGAAGCTAAATTACCAGAATTGCTGATATATGGATAGACAGAACAACAGTTGGGATGGCCCATATAAAAACGAAAGTTTATTATATGAAAGAATATCCTGAGAAATGTTAGACACGACGAACCTGCCGCCTTGTGCCAGTGGACAAGTTTGTCTGAGTCATTGCTGCAACAACAATAAAAAAGAATGAATTGATTTATTATTATTAATAATAATAATAAGAAATACATTGTATTTATTGTTTTATTATTTATTTTAAAGATTCTGAATACTGTGTGTCTTTATATGTGTGTACCTGTGAAGTTGAGTTGATACTGGAACTTCTGTGAGCTGTATCTTATAACTCCTGATGTGTTCTGCTGGTATTGCATCTCAATTTCCTGACTTGAGATGGTACATCTCCCTTTCCCACTGCCCTACACACACACACACACACAAACACACACCAGTTTTACAGTAACATTGTTTAATAGTTCTGTTTTTAGCCCTTCTTTATCTAGCAAACTTAATTTTTATCCTTTAATATGTTATGAATTAGTTTTGGGAGAATTCATTTTGAGTACACAACCTAGTCAGAGGTTTTGAAGTTGTAGCAGGCAGTTACTTTTACTGTGTCACAAAAGATAAGAGGGGGTAAAGTTCCATTGTAAAAATGCATGTAACATATCAGTTTACAGGAATGAGGGAATTTCCACAATGCATACTTACACGGGACGAATTGTAAAGTGGGAGAGTTTCTTTGTTATAATGACATTTTTTGTAGAATCTTTAAAACAAGGCTTGGGCAACTGATATATCTGCACAGGCACTCCCTAAACTCAATAGTATTAAGACTTAATAATAATGTGTTACTTAATGTTCACTTCGTTTAAAAATCAGAAATACAACTGTGTGAATTCAAGTAACTTTTTTTTAAAACTCATCTTTGCAAACAGTTGTTTTTTTGGTGGCATAATGTGGTGGGATGGCATAGTTGTTAGCGCTGTAACCTCACAACAGAGGTAATGGGTTCAATTCCTGACTCAGGCATGTGGCTCAGTGGAGTTTGCATGTGGAGTTCTCCCTTAGTGGATTTCCTCCATGATCTCTAGTTTCCTCCCACAATCCAAAAAGATGGAGATTTGCACCTTTTTACATTTTTTTCTGAATGTGTGAGTGTATACATGCTTGTGCCCTGTGAAGGACTGGCACCTAGTTCCCCCGAGTTCCCCAGGATAGGCTTGTACTTGTTAGACAGCACGAGTGAGTGTTTTTCCTCTCATCTCATTACCCCTCAATTTGGTCACCTGCCAATTCCCACCCAGGAGTCACCTCTCCCATCAAGAATGAGTCACCAATCAGGGAGGGTGAAGGCTATCACAGTTGCATGCATAACGTACTGTACTGTAGATCACAGATAATGGTGTTTTGATTGACAGAGGAGTGAGGGAGTAATTATTGCCTTGGGTTCAGTCCAGGGTTTTAACTTTGATCTTGCAACAAACATTTAGTTGCATTTTTTTTCATCCTGTGTAGTTATGAATTAGAATTTCTCTTACTTTAATAAAGTCTTTCCAGTGGCCATCCATATCTTTAAACTGCCAGCAAGCTTGGCACAGCGCACTGTAGAGGGAACAATGCAACAAACAGCACACAAGTTATGAATTCAGACTAAATATTTAAGTATGGATCATTTTTGATGTCACATCTCTACGACTATGACTTTAAACAGTGTTTTAGACATCATTGTGGAGACCTACCTGCTATTGCTTTCATCTGCATAGATTCTCCGGATTGCTCTTTTAGTCTTATAAGTGTTATTGATCTGGTACATACCTGTGTGAGGGGGGAAATGACCACATTAAACATCAATAAACTATGAGTGAGTTATTGGTTAAACTGGTTTACAGTAAGTCTTACCATTAAAATAAAGATTGTAGCTGTAGCGCCCAGCTCTGAAAGCAAGCTGACCCTGAGGATTTCTCTGATACTGCCTCTCTATATCTATACTGTCCAGAGAGGAATTCTTAAAACACACACACACACACACACACACACACACACACACACACACACACACACACACACACACACACACAGTACTATGAACAACTCTGATACATCCTTTATTAAAGATACATTACTCTCTAAAGATTAGCCCACATGAAGACTCTGTCTCTGTCTAGAAGGAGTATCACTCACTGGTTTCTGATACTCTGTCCACATGCCTTCATCACCCATGAACTCCCAGATAACCCCAGTGGATGGATCCGCAGAAGCTGTAGCTGATGGAAACTGCTCTGTGGTGGATGTCGACTGTTGAGAAGTGTTAAGACTGGACACACACAAAAAAAAAGAATGAGTTTTTTATTTTCCACAATCACTATACAGAAGAATCTTATAGAATTTGTCTTCTTCTTCTCATCACCTGTTGTTTACATAGACTGTGGAGTTAAACTTTGGCCTCCTCCTGATTTTCCTCTGTTTGTGAGTGGACAGGTTTTTTTGCATCATAGCTGTAAAAAAAAAAGTTACAAATTCTAATGTCATTTTTATGTGTTTTATATGTGTAAACAACCACAAAGCACTGTACCTGAGAAGTCCACATTGTATCTATAGCTTCCGACAGTAAACTGGAAAGATCCTGTGGGGTTTAAGTTATACTTCTGGTCTATGACCTGACTGCTTAACGATAACGCTGTGTTACTCGATCCCTGTGTGGAATGGCAACCATGGAACATTTAGGAGGTCCATACTTCCATGAGTAACAGTGTTATTAGTCTATGAGCATGAAATATTCCTCTGCTCTCACCTGTACCCCATATTCACACCAGTGACTGTTGTCTCTGTAGTACCAGCCAATATCTTCTGTTTGGTTGTGAGGCATAAACGATAGTCTCCGTACAGCGAGGTTAGGAAAAGGCCCACTTATTGTCATGTCATCAAAGTCAATGTGAAAAGACCTGTCAAAATGAGCATGTTTATCAGAACCTAATTAAATGTGCTCGGCAAAAGGTATGCAGGAAGAAAACTAATAGAAAATTACCCCATGTCCATATCAATGGTGATCCCTTTTGCTCCTGGCTGGCAGTAGTTACACTCAATTATGTGATCATTGTTTATCATAAACCATTGCTGTCCATCAAAAAGCTGCCACTCGTAGTGTTTCCCTGTGAAAGAGTAAATGCATTTAGTCTGATCCACAATGTTTAGTAAAATACTTGATATATATGTAGGTTTCCTCTTCTTTCAAATCACTTCCCATGCTAAGTGGCATCTCAGCTGTTGGCGTTCTGTGAAATTTAAATCCCAGGTGTGCTGTAGAGCTATTGATGGGGTTCGAGTAAAACCCATAGACCGTATTTAAAGAACTGGACAAACCCGGTGTGATGTCTCTCATAGGTTTTCTGATGAATGGTTTTGAAGCTTTAACGTGGGACCTATAGTCGTCGACATTTTAGCTGGAGCTTGAGTTGACTTAGACTTACCTACCCTTGGATATTCGATAAATGGAATGAGCGAATGGGTTCCCGTCTACAGTACATAACTCAGTTACCACCCACAAGCTAGCAAGCTTAGCTTTAGCTTAGCTAAAATGCTATGATGGCAAGCATTAATTTATATGCTAATGCATTTGAGTGAACTTCAAACCCTCATTCAAGAGTCATTCAAACCCTACACTGTATGTCATCTTGTGACAACTCCTGCGTCTCTTGTGGTAAGTAGTTAAACTACAATGATTCCAGTTAGCTGGTTATCGAAAGTGATGCATAATAGACAGCTAGCGGTTTGACACCTGCAATGTAGCTGTCACTCAAACTAAGCTGTAAGTACTGATATTAGTTTTGCAGACGTTTCACTGTACATACCATGCTCTTCAAAATTTATTATCTTGATCATTAATTGTGTTGTGTAATACACAACCTACAAAAATCATAATTTTTATCATTTATGCAATTGTGTTTGCCATGATGAACTGGCGACTTAAAAAAGACATGACATGAACATACACACTTGCACACGTTAGGAGCAATTTAGAAATGTTAATTAGCCTAATCTGCATATCTTTGAACTTTGGGAAAGTAAACTGAGTACCCAGAGGAAACATATAGAGTACACAGAGGAGGAAGAACATGCAAAACCCACATACAAAAACCGGAGGCAGAAATCGAACCCTTGACCCTGATGGTGCAACGTCACAGTCACTTTAAACTAAAAGCTGACCAAAAAACTAAAACTAAACTATCTTTTCTGCTTCTATCTCTTCCCTTCTGATCCAAAGCTCTCTGACCATTAGATAAAATATTTTGCCAAACAACATATTCCTGCTTGAGGACATTCATTAAGTTCATGGAGTGTACACAACAGCATAGTCTGGGTCTCAGAAGCTTCTGTTCTTCTAAGTGTAAAACAGAAAGTGTGTTTTAGTGATCTCACCTGAAGCATTTGTTTGCTGAGAAAGTGCTGTGTCTTCCTGAAACATGTCCTTTGTAAATAAAAGAGGACATATTGATCTGACACATGTTTACTTTTTTTTAAGCATCTAACTATACTTTTCAAAGTTATATTAAAGTTGTATCAAAGCTACATTTCTACTTATTTCTACATTAATAAAAAGTTTTACTTACCGAATTCGCCTCACTAGGGCCTGAGAATAAAACAACCATCGTACAACAAGAAGAGAAATGAATCTCAAACAACTGGTTAGATCACTTTTTACTTCATACTCATCAGTAACAGTAAACCCTTAAACATTTTTAAAATCTTAAAGTCCCAGTAGCACATTTAAGTAGTTCATTTAAAGTTATTCTTAGTCCATAATCTAGTGAACCAGTATCAGGATTGTATTGTTGAAAGAGAATTTAACTCACTTCTGGTAAAGGACGTCTAATGAATGCCATAAATGTAAATGTGAACACGGTGTGAGATGGAAATACACTCTGAATACGACATCATGTATATTTGGTGTATAGGTGTCTTATATTCATAAAAATAAAAGTTTCCTATATTTTAATGATTTTGGCGGAAGTCTGGTTCCTTTTCAATTAAACAAAGTAGAGGAGAGAAGGGGCCTGCTTGGTACTGTGTTCATATCTGGACTATTAGATTTGACTGAAGTCATCTATTTTGTGAAGATCATTATGCTGTGTTAGAAAAAAAAATCTAACATAGTAGAATATTCAATCTAATATAATAACAATAGATAATCTAACCTATTATCTATTTAAATAAAATGTAGGATTTGTCTGTACATTGGTCAGAACTCGCTCTTTCAACGATATTTTTACATTTCATACACTGGAGGACCTGAAACCAGTGTCAGACAGTCTTTTTGTCTGTCGATACTGTAGGTCTGTCTGATTGTTTGTATGCCTGTCCAGCCAGATTTTGTCACAGTATCACACAAATTTGCTGAACAGAATTTAATGAAACTTTGGCAGTACATAGGTATTTACCTGACATTAAACCAGTGCCATAAATGAAATCAAAATGTTCAGTAGAAGTGAAGCAGAACACATAACGCATCACTCTTTTGTGGTTGCTCTGTGTATGTATGTATGTAGTGTATGTATGTATGTATGCACGTACATGCGTATGTATGTATGTATATATACAGTCAAGCCCGAAATTATTCATACCCCAAAGAGTAAGAATAATTTTGGACATGCCTCTTTTTGTGTAAATGTAAATAAAAGCTGAATATATATATATTGTAATCAAGAAAAAAACTTGCTGGTTGAATAAAAGTAACTTTAAGTTAGAATTTGCCAGGGGTGTGAATAAATTCTGGCTTATACAGTACTGTGTTAGGTTTAAGGTTTTACTGAGCTATTAGGTGTTACTGAGCATGCTGGAGAATATGAATTCTTTTGGTAACTTCGTCATACTCGCTCCTTTCTATTTTCATGCAAAACCCAGGAGTCTACATTATTGATTTATTATTTTTTTACCCATCTGTCATGTAATATGTCGCTTTCTTTACAGGCATGCAGCTATTCTCCTGTAATGTTATTTATTCATTAATTTTAGTGAATCTTTGTAGGGAATGGTCTTGTACATAATAATGCAGACATCATAAACTTGTATAACAAAATTTGTACTACAGATAATATGGCGCCTAAGACTTTTGCACAGTACTGTATGTATATATACTTTTTCTATTCCTCTCTAAGTTAATTGTTTTCATGTAAATTCTGTTTGATGTCACCTGACAGCCACGCAAATGCACTCAGAGGAAGAGACCACACACTGTTACACAGATGAGGGTACAGTAGGAGAGATATTCAAATTGCTGAAGATGTTATATAGATGAAGATACACAGTAATTGCCACACTTAAACAATATTCCTCCTACTGTACACAACAGAGTGAACACAGTGACAACCAGCCCCGCTCTCCCCTATTATGACTATTATAAACGTTAAAACTCCTACAGTATCCACAGAAAAGAAGAAAAACAGCGACTGACTGTGAATAAATTCAGCTCGTTTGAGATATTTAGGACAAATTCATGACAAATCATTAACAGCTTACCCCGTGTCCGTTCTTTGAGAAACGAAAGATGAAGAACAGAAACGAAACTGGTGACTAAGAGAAAACTGTTTAACCCTTCATAAACACTATTATTCAGCGGCAGTGTGCAGGTTTAAACTATGAGTGAAGAGGCAGTACACAGACGTGGAAGAGCTTGTTTTTCATTCTTTCTTTCTTCTACTTCGTCGCTTTCGGTTTCCTTTCTGTTTCAGTCATTTAAATATGACAAGCTACAGTAGCGCGCTGTGCTGCTTCTGACACTAGCTAGCGTGTGTTTAGCGTGGAAGACAGAATGAGCTTTGGCTTTAATATTATCATTTCATTTGAACACAAATACTATTTAAAAAAATCCAGGTGTGTATGAGTGGTGTGATGTGCTTGAGTGTTTCATACAAACTGAGCTTCCTGGCCTGCACTTTCTATATATACCGTCTATACCAAGCAATCCTGGACCAGTTCCAGAACGTTCTCTGACATTCTTTGACGTCATGCAACTGAGCAATGGAGTCTTCTCCCTGTTACTGCCAGTGAAGCTCCTCCACTTCCTGAAGACCACCACATAGAGAATGAGGAACAGCTTCCTCCTACAGGCCATGAAAGTCCCCCAA
Source organism: Clarias macrocephalus (assembly GCA_011419295.1). NCBI lineage: Eukaryota > Metazoa > Chordata > Actinopteri > Siluriformes > Clariidae > Clarias > Clarias macrocephalus. The sequence continues at coordinate 168,681 of JAAGKR010000394.1, forward strand.
CAAGGGCAACACCTAGGACTATTTATACATACACACATAAACACATACCTGGAATATTAGTCACACACCCAACATTCCTCCTGTATACAGTTTTGTAACTACGCATACATCTGCGCATACTGTATTTGCATGTTGTACTTTATTTGCAGGTAAAGGTACAGGCACAAAGGTGTAAAATGGGAGGCATAATCTGGTGTAAAACCTGTGCCAAGTTGTGTGCTGTGGTGACCCCTTGATGAGAGAAGCTGAAAGAAAGTTTAATATATATATATATATATATATATATATATATATATATATATATATATATATATATATATATATATATATATAGTCCTCCAATAAATGTACACACACTTCAGGAAAAGAAAAACTTATACAAATATTTGAATACTTACATTTATTAAGACATCATGAGATTAATACAAGTTACTTTTGGCCTCTACAAGCACAAAAGGTGCTAAAAGTGGTGGCCATTAGCTTCCAGACATGTTTTTCTTTTCCTAAAGTGTATACTGTATATAGGGGTTGGACAATGAAACTGAAACGCCTGGTTTTAGACCGCAATAATTCATTAATATGGTGTAGGGCCTCCTTCTTCTCATTCTGGGAATGACAGATACAAGTCCTGCACAGAGGCCAGAGGGATTTTGAGCCATTCTTCTTGCAGAATAGTGTTCAGGTCACTACGTGATGCTGGTAGAGGAAAACGTTTCCTGACTCGCTCCTCCAAAACACCCCAAAGTGGCTCAATAATATTTAGATCTGGTGACTGTGCAGGTCATGGGAGATGTTCAACTTCACTTTCATGTTCATCAAACCACTTTGTCACGCCTATACTTCAGTCTGGGCATGCAACAGTCTGGGTGGTACCCTTCTTTAGGGCTTCTCCACACCGTAACTCTCCCGGATGTGGGAAAGACAGTGAAGGTCTACTCATCAGAGAACAATACGTGTTTCACATTATCCATAGCCCAAGATTTTTGCTGCTGGCACCATTGAAACCAACGTTTCTGCTATATATATATATATGGCACGAGTGACCAAAGGTTTGGCTATAGCAGCCCAGCCATGTACATTGACCCTGTGGAGCTCCCGACGAACAGTTTTGGAGGAAACAGGAGAGTTGAGGTGCACATTTACTGTAATTCTGCAGTGAGTTGGGCAGCTGTGGTTTTATGTTTTTTGGATACAATCCGGGTTAGCATCCGGACATCCCTTTTAGACAATGAAAACTGGTCACCAGGCTGGTCATATTTAGCCATGAAACCTCCAACAGTGTCCAACCTGGCCAGTGTTTCAGTTTCATTGTCCAACCCCTGTATGTGTATATGTATACACAGCCATAAAAATGCACCTTATGTAATCCTGTGTCTGTGATCAATAAAAGTATATTTTATTTTTATTTGAGTCACCTCATTGTTAAGTTTCTAATTAATTATAATTAGGAATTATTGATGGATGGGTCCGACCCGCCTCAATACACTTACTGGCCGGCCCTGAACCAAGAGAGACACACACATGCATGATGTGTGTGAAGTTCTTTGTTTATTATCAGCAAAGAGAGCATATTTGAGCTTTTGCCAGGTGCCCTGTATCATGTAAGTCCCATACATCAAAAGAACAAAGGTTGAGAACATTGACATCATAGAGAGACCCGAGAGACAGACGGATAATAAGAAACACATTAGCAATTTACAGTTAGACAAAAGGGTTTCAGTGGACACCAGGTATTTGCATATACAATACTGTGCAAAAGTCTTAGGCACAGGCAAATAACTGCTATAGAGAAAAGATTTCTCAGAAAAATGCTTCTACTTTCAAAAAATAGTATAAAAAGTAGTAAACTAATTCATTTTTTACATTTATTAATTACTAAAAAATAAATATTTTTAATAATAATAAAAAACAAATTCATACGTTTGTTTCATTTATTCATTAAAGAATCTAAGAATGTGTGATGACCATGTTAAAAAATATAGTCTCGGGTATAACTCTTGTTTTATGAGAAATTGCTCATCATTTAAGGACACCTGCTTAGTTTTTGCTTATTTTTTCATGCATGCAAAACCCAGACGCATTCAATTTGTTTTAGTTTTTGTCTCTGAAATGTGTATGTGGGTTTTTTTTTATTATTTATTATTTTTTTACATAATATGCTGCTTTCTTTTCTTGCCTACAGATACTTTCCTGTAAGATTAGATAAAAAAAATTGCTGGAATACTAATGTTGTTTTATGGACATGTGCATTGTTTTGCACAAAATCTATAAGAAAACCTTACACTCATAGTATGATTAATACAGAATATTGAAAAAATTTGTTCCTTATCTTTTAAAATAATTCTTAGATAAAGAACAAAATCTATAGTACAGTACTGTATTGCTTATTTTATTGATCTTTTTAAATTATACACTTCTGGCAAATGGCATTTTTATATTTAAAAATAAATGAAGAATACAATAAAATAAAGAATGCTCTAAAATATAGTACTTTCAAAGTCCTGGAAACTTCATACTGTATGGCTTGTAATGTTTTTGCCATCCTAGAAATTATAAACAATATCTAGTCACCCATAAATTACTTCAACCAGTAAAACCAATCACCATAATCATTTGGTAATTATTATTTTTTGTTTGCATGTAAACAGTTTTGTTGGTGTGTTATACACATTTACACAATAGGGAGTCTCTTAAAATGGCAGCATAAAAGAATTGTGTAAATTCAAATAAATGTTAATCATCACAACCAATTCACACATGCTTCAAATATCATTTCTACATCTTTATCTTGTGCAAATGTCTGAGCTTTGCTGAGAGATAGCCATCACTGCATCACACGTCTGATTTGGCGAATGGCTTGAGTTTTCATGTTGGTTTGGATCATCTCTGTTAAAAAACAAAAAAAACAAAAACAATAATAATCCAAAGTCAGCAAACATCCAACACAAATCTTAAAAACAGTAATTAACTGACTGCATTAATATGATTCATTATATTATACAACTACGATGAAATTGTAGTTGTATAATTTTTTAGCTTTTCAGCAGCTAATCCTATCTGTGGGTAGAATTAGTTTCTAGACTAAGAAAATGTAAAAAATATATGTAGAAGCTAAACGGCTGAACAGTGTACCACAATTTCAGAGTCTGCCAAATCTTCCTGGAGGTCTTTTGCAATATAACAGGCATTCTGACTAGCTTTTCTAGCAATTCTATGAGCAGTACTCTTTGATATTTTTCTTGGTCTTCCTCAAGGACCTTATCTTGACCTCAACTCTTCCTGTTACTTGCGATTTCAGAGTGCTAGACAACTGCTTTAGGGAACCCATCACTGCTAATTGTTGGGACAGAGTTGGACAGGTCGATATGTCTGGGTATTTAGAGAGCTTTAAAATTGACATCACCTGGCTTTTCCTAACGATGACTATGAACAAGCCATGACCCTAACAGACCAATTAAGGTCTGATATCTTGGTCAAAGTTACCTGAGACCTCAAGTCTCCTGGGGTTCCCATTTTTTAATGGGTACTGCTTATCCTTTTTACTTAAAAATTGTAGAAAACAAACAATATATTGATTGCTTACAATATTGCAAAATAGTGTTTCATGTTTAACTTTATGCCTTTTGGAGATCATTTCATCTTCCACTTGCTTAACTGTTCACATTAACAGAATTTTTTACTTGAGGTGCCCAAACTTTTGCATGTTACTGTAACTGCTGGTGTTTATTTAAGCCTATGCGATACCTAATAAAAACATTATGTATTAAGCTATATATGGCAGAGGATGACCCAAACCCAAGAACTACACATATTCTAAGAGGTTCTGCAGCAATACTTATACATAATAATAATGAATAATTTTATTAATTAATCAATTAATCAATCAATCAATCAATCAATCAATTAATTAATAAAAAAAAACACTACCTAGGAACAAAGACGTGTAATTAGCAGTAATGTTAAAGATAACTAGGGATCTCTTGTTCCTGCTCCCTCAAACGCCTCGTTATCAATTATAACTGATTAGGACAAGAGTATTATATGACAAGAGTATGAATATAAGTTTGTTGTCATACGTGAGAAGTCCAGCTTGTACTGATCTCCCTTTACAGTGAAGGTCATGGTGCCCTGAGGATTACGCTGGAACTCTGCCTCAATGTTTGCACTTGATAATGAACAGGAATCCTACAAAGAGAGAGACAGAGAGAGAGAGTGAGACAGAGATTTCACAGGTCCATTAGAGAGGGAAAGAGAGAAACTGGAAGCATGTAAGGTAGATTTTATGTGCATATGACTGGACTTTAAAGGATGCAACATACTTTTTCCATCTATAACCAGCAATGTAAAAGGAAGAGTCAACATTTAAGCAGAAATTGCACTTTTTGTAGTTCTGGCCTTCTATATTTCTCAAATGCACAATGGAATTATCATTTCACTCAAAAAAAGTAAAGTTTAGACTCACAAAGTGTGAATAAAAAAGTGCACATTACTTTGTGTGAGGTATAAGGGCTTCATTGTATTTTTCAGAAATATAGCCTTTGTGATTCTGTTTAACAGTTGTTGTGTGCAGCTACGGAAAGGTTTACTGTAACTGTGAGTTTTTAGAATCTTTGCATATTTCTATATGGATGAGTGTAGATAGAAGGCTTACTCGTGATTTGAAGTCATGCCAATTTCCTCCTCTCCCGTTGAACTGCCATAGAGGAGTCTTCTTGGATATAGATATCCGCATGGACCCCAACATATTTGTCAGTGTATTCGCTCTATTAAGAGACGAGGGCAGATGATTATTATTATATATAGATTGGTATAAGTTATTGCAGGAATGTCTTACTTTATAATATCTTATCTATAACATAATTTCTTGCTGATCGGTGTTAGCAAACATGTTTGGTCTCAGAATATCACATACTACCTAGCTATACCAGAGAATAGCTCTAAATAGGAGGATCCTCTGGGTTAATTCTCCCTTCTCTTCCTGTATCCTTAAACAAAATCTTGTCATGGAAAAGCATCATGGCACATGTGAAGCAATGTTGCTCAGGCAACGTCTTCACACTCAGGCTTCTTTGGTGATCTGATAGCAAAGCTTGGTTTGCAACCACAGGCCCTGGGAATCCATCGGGACATTGATGAGAAATGTCACAATTAAGTTGAGACAAATGTGAGGCCATCCGAACTGAAACCTGGTGATTTACCAGGACAATGATCCCAAATACACCAGCGAATCAACATTTGAATGGATAGAGGAGACAAAATAAAGATGCTGGAATGGGCCAAGTCAAAGTCCAGACCTTTTTTTCCATGGAATTCTGTGGCAGCATCTTAAGAGAGCTGTGTCTAAACAAATATCCTCATGCATCAATAAACTGATAAAGAACAGCGGGCTGAAATAAAAAAAAAAAACAATATGAGAAACTTATAAACTCATAAAGAATATGTTTAAATATATGTTTAATATGTTTCTCATGAGAATATGTTAGGGCAATGGTGGCACAATCGTTTATGGCTCTGGGTTACTGATCGGAATGTTGGTGGTTCAAGCCCCAAGACGGCCAAGTTGCCACCGTTGAACCCCTAAGTTAGGGCCTTAACCCTATCTGCTCCAGGGGTTCTGTATACTGGCTGACCCTGCTCTGTGACCCCAGAATATAAACCATTAACAAACTTCATACAGAAAGACCAGATATCCATGACTGTGTCAGCAAACTTTACCCGCCACTTTGAGGAGAAACATATTTTGGACGCCTTCTGATCTTCCTCTTGTGACCTGTGGACATATTTTCCTGACGCATGCCTGACAAAACACACACACAAATAATGTCCAGTTACACCCAAAAAGTGTACCAGATATAATGCATTTGAAAGACAGGGCAGCTTCTACATCTTTCGCTGTTTTGCTTTCGTTTCGGTTTCACACACCTTTAAATCTTATCTCGTAGTTGGTACCGTTGATGGTAAAGGGAACAGTGCCATGTGTGTTCTTCTGGAACTCACTTTCCAGTTTGGAGCTATCCACTGGACTAACGTTCCCCTGTGCATCCTGCAAATGGATTCAAAACCTATTCAAAAAGCATTCGTCTTCCACACACACACACACACACACACAACACATATAACCCTATAACTATCTATGATATGATAAAAAAAAAAAAAAAAAAACACATTTTACAAAGGATACATTAAACAATGTTGTCACAAAGCGGCTTTACAGAAATTTTTTTTTTAAAATAAAATAAATACATTTATAAATTAAAAGCTTTATAAATTTATTCAGTTTATTAATAATAAATTATTAATAAAAAAAAAAGAATATATAATAATCTCATTTTACAACATGCTCATTCAGATCAAGTTTTTAAAAAAAAAAAAAAGCTATCATGTAGTGCAGTATGTATTGTTTTGTTTTTTCCATGAATCCATGCAAAGGAGAATATTTGCACTTTTGCTACTGTATATTTACATATCGTATTATTTCTATATTCTTTCACCTTTTGCATATAATATGCTGTATATGCACACAAAAGGAGAGTGTTGAGAAAGTTATGACTCGGGCAGAGCTGAATTTCCTATTATTTACCTTTTTTCCATATTTATGCCAGCCGCGATTTCCTCTGTAATACCACAGCCAATCACTTTGTCGAGAGCCTTTGCGTCTGACCCGCAGGTTCTTCTTCTTCAAGATGCGCATATGTGTAAAGTCGATAGACAGAACACTGCATGTGCACATGAAACAATTGTGGTGGTTCATCAGAGTGTTTTCTTAAAGTGTGACTTATTAATAAAATGTATATTAAATAACGAAGCTGCTGTATCTCGAACAGACACATCCTATTCTTCAGGGATTAACAGGTAAGCTATGCTTCTTGTTCTTATCTAAACCTAAAAGTAAATAAAGTGAGTTACAAAACCAAAGTACAGCTACTATTCAACAATAGTTAGTTTCGAACAAGTGATCTGATTGGATGAGAGATGAGAGCTACATTACCTGACAAAATGCACGTTAAAAAATCAGAAAACATCTGATAATGTTGTCATTTTAAACAATACTTTGTCAACTTAATATTTGCTTCTAAGTCATTCAGGATTGCCTCTGTGTTGTTTCATTTACGCATAAGGCGAGCTACAAAGCTAACTAACAGAAGACTGACTAACAAATACCTCTGTATCCCAGAACAAGGGCACTAATTTGTGTGTGAAGCGAGTGATTATACACCCTAATGCAATAACTTTCCAATTAACGGTATTTGAGATTTAACCCCGGAAAACGTAAGTTAACTGAGTTGATATTCTACAGAGGACTAAAATATAAAGAGAAACTTTACCAAAAGATTCTCTACCAATCCTCTCGTGTGATATTGTTTAATTAAACTTTACCATATACCCCTACTTCGCCTTCCAAAGCTATTATTGGCAGTAATATCATGTAGTTAGTTGCTGAACTTTCAGCTGCTCACATAGACTGGTCGCCAGAGTGGACCATCTGATCCGCACAACAATTTGGCACAGATTTTATGCCGGATGCCATTCCTGATGCACCCCTCCCATTTTATTTAGGCTTAGGATCAGAACTGCATCCAGTGGCTGGGGATTGAATCTGGGCCTGTCACATGGTAAGTGAGAAACCTACCAGTGAGCCATCAATGCCCATCACTATTACCCAAGGCTGTAGCAGCTCGGATGTCTAAGGCATTGAGTTACTGATTGGAAGGTCGGCGGTTTGAGTTGCCATCATTGGGCTCTTGGGCAAGGCCCTTAATGCTATCTGCTCCAGGGGAGCTGTATCATGGCTGACCCTGTGCTCTGACCTCAGTTACACTGGGAGATGTGAAGAAAGAATTTCACAATGCAGTAATGTATATTTGACAAATAAAGGCTTCTGTTAACATATAGTTATCCTTTCACCACATAACAGATAATATTAACTGTGTTATAATAAAATAAGTGTTGTCATGTAATTTTACACTGGAATACTACCAAAGTCCTTCTCTTCATATAGTCTTCCTATACTAGGAATGTCGATCAGGAACACAAATATTTGCATACGTACCCACAGGGAGTGTTGTAGAGCTTAATGCCTTTAGTATTAGGTCGTGAGAACTGAGCTTCCAGGATATAATCATTCGCCACATCCTCCCAGCCATTCCCCAAATCCAACTGCCATCTATAGGGTTTGCTGCTGTCTGTGTCACTGTCTAGAAGAATAAATTTTTGTAAAAGCCAGCTGAAAATGTTTTAAAGTTCACAATGCAAACAAGCCCAGATCCTTTTATCAACAGTCCTTCCATTGCCTATCTGCAAAAATGCATGCCATGGCAAGGCTGGAAAGCAACAAGAGATGGAGCTTTCTGAATTGACAGGTGATGAGAGACACCTGATTTGCTGGATGTTAGTGTACTACATAATTAGCGTTTCAGCTCGAGTACCACAACAATATGACCGAATGGAAAAAATAGGGTTCCAACCTAAAACCTTTAAATCATTGACATAAGACACATGACCACACATACCAGATGAGGAGCTGCGACGGCGTTCTCTGCGACCTTGATTGTTCCTGCCATGGCTCCTCTGGTCAGATGGTGGGTTAGGCTCCAGGATATGATTGAGGCGACAGCTGGCACCATAGCGACAATTGCCTTTCAAAAAGTACCTGCATATGTGCAGGTATGGACACTTGGGGCCATCGCGACAGTGATTTTTGTTGTAGTATTTGCAGGCCTGCTTTTGAGTCATAGACAACAAGCAAGACTTTTAATAACCATTATAAAACTGATGATTCATTCCCAGTGCTATACTTCATGATTAGTTAGTGTTCTTATTAAAATATCAGTTCATATCATATCATATATTATAGTATATGTACAATATACCATTTATATGCATTATCTATAACATACACTGATCAGCCATAACATTACAGTTTAAAACATTAAGCCCAATATTGTGTAGGTTCCCCATGTACCACCGGAGATCTGGGGACTTTTGAGACCTTCGGCCCTTTGCATGCTGGCTCCAGAGTGCAGCAGGCTCTGTTGCGTTAACTGTTCAGGTGCCTTTCTATGACGGCCAGCATTGACTTTTATTTCAGGAAGTCATTATCATCAGTCATTAGTTTGGTATTCTTGGTATTTTAATCCATTCACGTGCCATCTGGCACATCAGGCAACAGATACTTCTCATCCTGGAGATATAGCTGACTTTTCTATGGCAGTTTGGCAGTTATGTAAGGGGTTGGTTTGCCAGCTTGACGCCAGATTGACATTCATCCACTATGGGCAATTTAGGAATGCCAATTAGCCTAACCTGCATGTCTTTGGACTGTGGGAGGAAACCAGAGCACCCAGATGGAAATTCACCAAGAACTTGCTCAATGCACACAGACCCAAGGCAGTATAAACTGATAATCAATGTGTTAATGTTATGCAGTGATCGAGTGTATAGCTAGTAGCAGCTGCTGAGTTCTTTCATGTCCTTGTCTTCTCTATCAGGATTAACCAGAATAAATCATTACAAATTAGTACATTAGGTAAAAGGCTACAAAGCACAATCCTAATGGTGAATCAACTATTAAGATGTTGAGAGTAGATCAACAGCAAAACAACAACAATGTGACATGGTGGCGGTACGGTGATGTAGTGGCTAGCAATGTGGCCTCGCACCTCCAGAGTGGGGTTTTCTCTGCGTACTCTGGTTTCCTCCCACAGTCCAAAGACTGCAGATTAGGTTCCCGCCCATAGTGTGTGTGTGTGTGTGTGTGTGTGTATTGAAGATGAAGAAGAAGATGAAGATGAAGAAGACATTGCTATATATACTGTAGTATGTGTGTAGTGTTACCAATCCAATCCATCGCAGGGCACAACACTCACTCATTCACACACTACAGCCTACATTATTAGTGCTGCTAATCTGTATGTCTTTGGAGTGTGAGAGGAAACCGGGGTTCCCAGAGGAAACCCACCGAGCACAGCAAACAGTCCTGAGGCGGGAATCGAACCCGGAGGTGCAAGACCACCATAATGCTAACCAAAAATAAATAAGTAAATAAATAAAAAATGCTGAGTCATGAAAATTTTGCATGAAACATGATTTGAGACATTTTATCATCGTCGATTTTATCTGCTCATGAGCTCATTTTATACACATGAATTTTGCAAACAGTGAAAAATCTTCTTCGCTATCTGTGATCTGTTTGACCAAAAAGCCATGGCCAGGGACTGAAGTGTGAACAGAAGTGACGTGTAGCAGCAGGGGGCTCAATGTGAAAGTCACCTGTTGGCTTGCAGAATCTGAATCCGATCCTGAATCCGATTTAAGCTCTACGTCTGTGTCACTGTCGCTGAAATCCGACACACTCCTGTCTACAGAAAGGAAAAGGCAGTGATCACACCAGCACTCTGAGGCTCATGTAAATAAAGTCACATTCAGCGTCCGTCGAGTTCTAACAGGATTAAAGGCGACTGCTACAGTGTACACAATTACTACACCTCTCACTAAAGCTGCAACCAAACATAATGATAACAACAACAACAACAACAACAACAACATATGCCGTTAAAAACAATGATAAAGAAATATTTCTTCGTAGCGAAACGTACCTGACTCGTCCTCGTAGTTCGAAGCCATACTTATACTGTAACAAAACAAAACTACTTTCAATTTCATTTCGTCCAAAAAGTTGAGCAACACCGTGACTCAGTCTGAGTGACAGCTTGGAATGATGAATTTTCTTACAACAAGCACAAATATAACTATAATAGGTTACACACAAATGAGGCTACAAGATGTGAAGTTTTATATAATGTGAAATATTCATAAAACTTGAATAAATAGGATATTACTTTTATTAAGCGTAACATGAACCAGGCCACTAGGGGGCGCGACAATATAAAGTAAAGCCGTAAATCCTACACTGTGCTGCCATCTTGAGGGCAAGACTATGCAACTACATGTCCCCCCCCCCCACCATATATTTGCAGATGGGTCAGTGGTTAAGTCATTGCACTATGGCTGGCAAGGTCCAAGGTTCAAACCACCCTGTTCCGCTTTTAGGATGATTTCCTTTTGTAGAGTTTGCTTCCCATCTAGGCAAAACTGCTACCCTTTCTCAGCATTTTATCTTTTAGCAAGCTTCGCTATCTATTTGTTCATACAAGGAGCGTTCAAGTCAACCCGGGACTTGTGAGGAAATTTCTTGTGAACGAGGGCGTAAAAACCAATTGTCATTTACAAAAGACTTCAGTTATAAAGTGCGATGATGGGACTCTTAGTCACATTAAAACATTTGAATAGGGCAAATGTTTTAAAGAAGGCTGTACATCCGCGAACGACGATCCCGACTAAGGTAACTTGTCACCAACTTGCGGATCTGTGTCTGTGAGAACTGTACACACAACCATTCAACAACACCACTTGGTGTTGAGAAACCTACCAGAGCATTACAGGAACTCAGCTGGGAGTCACTGACCTCAATCCAGGCCATTTACACATGTTTTGGCCATTAAAGGAGTTCCAGAGAGGTCAGCGGTTCAGAAGCGAAGCAGGCAGGTTGGTAGGTTGATCAGGCAGTTTGATCACGGCTCTGGAGAAAACTTTCTACCTTGATGGCATCCAAGCACGTGTGAAACTCTTGTAATAAAAGCCTTAGTATAGCAGGGGATTATATAAAGGTTTTACTTTCATAACTGTTTTCTATTATTCAAAACAACTAAAAGTCCCAGTTTATTTTGAACATACTGTACATATATGATATATGATTTCTGTTGTAGTCTTGGCAGGCTTGGGATTTAGAAGAATTACAGATTTGCCATATTGTACTGCTTTCATTTTTTATAATTGATGCAATGATATTTTGTGCTAGCAGTTAGTTATCCACGAGCTATGCTTCAAATTCTATAGTGATTTATGGTTAGAGTTTAGCATCAATTGTTTCGTAAAATCTGAATAGCTGATCAGTATGGTGAAAATCACACATTAAATCATACAGAAGAATATGATGTTACATATATTTTATTTCAAAATATTCTTTTTGATGAGCATTGGTCCAAGCACATGCACTTGCAGTGTGAGCTGCTGTAGCCTGCAGGAAGCAGAGTGCGATACGCATGCTGTGTGCTGTTTTAATTAACCATTCTTTTAGCTGTGCCATTTGTCATGCTTTGCCTTATGGACAATAAAGTCTCATCATCGTCCATCTATGTGGGCTACACTGACACTAATGACAAACACACAGCAGGGAGGGCTCACTTGAGTTCACTTAAAGGTGGCACTTGTTTTTGCAAGATGAAGAGATTTTTTTTACGGATGTATAAAGAAGAGATTTATATGATGCTGTGTAGATTCTTACTAACAGATGGAGAAGGAGGGATTTTACTGGGAGCTTAGCTTTTGGTTTCTTGAGTCTGTTCTGTTGATGAGAGTGTGTGCCAGGGTAACAGATCAACACTTCACTACTGAGAAGCTCTTGCATAAGCAAAGATGAGAAATATACCAGACTTCTCCCTCCTTTAATAACTGTACATAAACGCTATACCATGGCATTTCATTTGAAATTTATTTATTTAATTATTATTATTATTATTATTATTTTTATCAGTCTTTGTATAATGCAAATGAGCCATACAGAATGTAAGAACAGCATTTCCTTTAAAATTGTAAATACAAGATGCAGGTTTTAAATGATGATTTCTCTTTATTAAGGTATAAAGCTGTCAAAAAGTGCCTCCTATCCACACCACCACAAACAAAAAAAAAAAAAAAAAAAAAAAGAAAAGAATGCATTGTGATTAAACGCATTTTCTTGGAAAGCAGAGTTAAAATTCTCCACACCCACGCTTGATAACTGCCGGACTTAATGAATCAAGAAATCACTTAAATACAACCTGTCTGAAGTAAAGCATGCTAAAAGACCTCCGGACTCCCTTTCAAATAATATGATGAAACAAAAAGATCAAAGACTTTTACACAGGACTGTATGTGTTTACTGGGCCGAATACTATGAGCTACAGCAACAGTGAAATTTAGAACATGGTAATTGGGGATGCAGCGGGTCATGACAGGGAAATTAAGTTGAATAATGTGGTCTAAAATAAAGAGGGCTGCGTCTACAGGGAGAATAAGGAGTTTGCTTGGAGGTTGTGACCGCTATCTTATGAATAGTTTTTTTTTTTGTAAGACTTTATCAATCAGCATTATTTGCTTTTATGACAAAAACTCATGAAACCTGTCAATGAGACCAGTCTAACATGACTTTTGTACATTTTGCATTAATTTCACTGGAGTTAATAATTAAGCCTTAATATAAGATAAGCTTTAATATGAATCGAAGAGTAATAATCTGGTACTTTAAGAGGTATCAACATCATGTGATTATCTATGATATAGACTATACACTATACAATATGTACTATTCACTCATGCACTTATGTCCACATATGTCACTCACTCCTGGGTTAATCACTCAATAGACCTCATATGGTGCTACAAATTTCTCACAACCATATAATGCATTATTATTATTATTATTTTTTTTTAATCCGTTAGGTTTTTATTATTTTATTATTATTTGATAAATTCCTTTCTAGTGTTTCTCCAAGGTTTCTTTCTGTCACCTTTTACCCCATCATCCTAATTGGTTTTACTTCTCTATTGTCCATTGTTCTTTCTGAGATATAATTCAGCCTACCTGATAATAACTCGGTCATTTCAAACTGAGGATAAATCTCACATTTCAGATAGAGTAATAAAGAGCCAGGGCCAGGTAAAGTAGGTGTGCATCTCAGCGATTCAGTCCTTGCCTTGAGGTGTATTTTTTTTAGTATCAAAATTATAAAAAGAGAAATTTTGAGGTTGAGGTTGTGATAGAGGAATATTATCTTGTGTTGAAAATTCTCAAATGAAATACTTCATGGTTAAAATTAATATACCCCCCCCCCCCCCGCCCTCTGGTTAGAACTGTGAGTTCTGTCTTCTGGTTATTTTTCAAATCTCTTGTTGCTTTTGCCTTCTTTGTTTTGTCCTGTTGTCTCATGACAGGAAACGATCAGATGCAACTTTCTTAGAATTTCTAAAAATATGTTGTTAAAATTTTCAAAATTAAAAGGAAAGTCATCCAAGGCATCCACTCGTCCTTACTGGTTGCAATATCGATGGTTCACATCATGTCTTTCTTCTCCTGTTTACAGAGTCTGGGGTGCCACAAAGGCTTTACACTGATTGTCTTTACACTGAGATATTTTTGAGTTACTCTGATAGCTGAAAGTACACGAGAACTCTTCTTTATAAAGCATGCTTGAAACCTGATTATACAGAAAGCAGCTTCTATTCTATTCTATTTTATTCTATTCTATTCTATTCTATTCTATTTTATTCTATTCTATTTTATTCTATTCTATTCTATTCTACCACCTTTTTTTTTTAATTAAGTACGTTTCCATAAGGTGGATGTTTGCAGACAATGCAGCTTTAAAGATAACCCTTGACACTGAGCCTGTAGCCTGATTAAATTTTTTGTTTTTATTTAATCACATTATGAATGAAAGGATATGTCGGTGGAAGGCTATGGTTTAATAAATTTCTTCCACTTTCTGATTCATCCAGAAGAAACTAACTGACATGCAGTTAAAGCTCTCTCCACATTTGCTTTGGACAGTGGCAAACCTAAAATCCATTCTAAGTCCACCGTCACCACCCCAACCCCCATGCTCGCTTTGCCACAGAGGTCAGTGGTGTTTACACTGGATATGCTCTGTACAAGTCTTACATAAGCACCATTAGCTTTCTAAAGGCCAGTGAATTATTCAGTGAAGGGAATTTTCCACTGAACCCTTCAGTTACCAAAGTTTAGACACGATGTGGGCAGTAATTAAGATAAAAATAAAAATAAACGTAAACATTCAAAACATTTGTTGAACCGGCCATTATAAACACCCAGCCATGCACTGCTAATGTGTGTGTTCATAGATTAAATATAATGAACCCTACTGTGTGCATATATATATATATATATGTTTATATATGTTATGTATATATATGTTTTTATAAAACATGCGCAAAACAGAGTATTTGGATCACATGCCCATAAAAATAAAATAAAATAAATAAAAAAGTCATATATTTCCATACACACACACAATGTGATTTGAACTCACAGGATTGGGACTAAACAGCTGTCCATAAAAAAACCAGTCAGCCGATGGCCTGAATGTACTGAATGACCAGGTTATTACATCTATGCAGTTTTTCTTTCCTGATCACACAAGCATATTCAAGACCTCAAATTGTGAAAGAGTGGTTCTGGAAGTATGAGGAATAATTTCCTGTAATCAAAGCTAAAGGTGATCGAAATCTTCGAGTGTGTGACCTGTTTGTAGATATGTGTGTGTGTTCATAACCAATGTTGGCCTAATATTGTCTGTGCCTCTGTTCTTGTTTTTGTGACCTTGGAGAGCAGTCCGACCCATAAGTTCCTTCCTGTGAACCTCCATTTCCAGGCCGCATCCTGGAACAGGATTTAAACCTGAACAAAACCTACAGTACCTATAGTGATTGCTCTGCTTCTTATTAAATGATGTACAATATACACATACAGCCTCTTAATAATGAGATCAATACACTTCTATTTCACTTCGCAGTGAAGTTTATTGAAATGTATTTAAATCAATATATAGTATTTGACCACAGCCATATGGATATGTTCATGTCACATCCATATGGGTCTTTCCCAAACTGTTGCCTCACAATTGTATAGAATGTCTTTGTATGCTGTACACAGTAAAATCTTCAGTGTTGGTTCAACACGTTGGTTCAACTGGACCTACTGTATATAGGGTGTCCTATAGTTGACCTATACAGTTGAGTTTTAACCTAACAATTAAAAACTGGGGATTTTGTTGAGGCCCAAATCAGTTTCAGCATGACAATGTGACATTGTGCACAAAGTGACATTCATTTGTCAGGATTGGAGAAGAAGAAATAGATAAGCTTTTACAGTGCCCTGGCCGAAAAAAAAAAAAAAAAAAGATTCGGATGCAAGCACAGTATGGGTGTGATGGTCAACAAACTTTTGGCCGTATAATGTATTAGAGTACTGGTTTCACATGCGATTTACAGTACAGAGGTGTCTGATAGAAATCCAGGCATTCTGTGTCTTTTAGTTCACAGAGCTCATACAGTAGTAACACATAAGTACATTTAATAATATTCCTGAGAAAGAACTGTAAGAAAGAAGACTTGTTCTGAAATTTACAACGAATTCAGCAAATATCTATATCTATGTTTATTGTGCGTGATATGCACTGTACTTTCTTGCTTGCTCGATAAGGATAATATGAAACTTTATATGCATCAAATGTCTTATTCCTTCTGTCTATTGCCATTAAATTGCTCAGCGTATAAAATAAATTCGACTTCCTTACATCCTTCCATGTGTGGATCTGTATGATCTTTTTTTCTCACTAGAACACAAGGTGACAGATGATCTTGTGCAAAACAAGCTTTACAGCAGCATTTATCATATCTTTCCTACAGTGTATTATGTTTCATGCTTTACTGTGCGTTATACTTTGACAAAAACAAAAAGACCAAAAAAAAAAAAGAAAAAAGGATTGAATTATTCATGTAGCTGACTAGAACATTAGATTTGAACAAAAAAGCTGACTTTATGGATTATCTGTCGAGTGTATAGATTGCTATAATTACCAGCGGCTTTTGCCCTTGCTGCAGGACAATCCTCATTCCGGTATTTTGTAACGTTGCAACCTTTAAATTCTTTTATATAAAGTAGTATATGATTTTTCTGAAATATTGCTTTAATAGAGAACACAGGATTGCGGTGGCTTTTTTATAGTCAAACAACGCTGCTTACACTTCATACGTGAAACCTTTGTTGTCATGCCAACCATGACAGTCCATCCTCCCCAAACCCCCCCTATACAGCTAGGACTTCTCTTTTATCCACATTAAATTGTGCCGACAAGCATGGCGACACAGTATTAAGAAAAGTGAATCTGTGTAAGTGAACTGCAGCATTCTAAATCTAAATTAATCCAATTAAACCTGAATACACCATGATGTGACATGGTAAAGCCGCCACAGAAACTCTGAGTGTATTATGAAGTAAATCAAAGTGCATTTATGTTATTAAAGGGAAAAAAAGGAGAAAAAGAAAAAAAAAGCTGCTGCTGAAAAATAATGAACCCAGTTAGTTAGCGATCCAATTGGAGACGACATATTAAGTTAGTCTCTGAGAGACAGCTATAACACACACCCATCACTGTAAGCATCTCTATAATTGACTTATTTAATTCACTAAGCCGCTTCACTGGCTGGTCAATACCGAGGCTTTATTGCGTCTCTTGTAAAACCAGGATGATCAGTAAAACCTCGCTATGACTGACATGATATTATGTAGTGATAATCAGTGTGTTGGTTATCTACCACATGTTAAAGGCAGCAGCATTCTTCTACACTGTCCGGGAAACACACGGCGGGTTTGAAAAATGAGTTTCCTTATGCTATGAATATATGTAACATGACTTCTTTTCCTGTCCCAAACCCCAGCTGAACTAAGCAGCAAATAAATGGTCTTTGTGCTCCCAGTTTGTACAGTACAATTCGATCTTGTATAACCCAGAGTCAGCTGCCTGGATATTTTTGGAGCAGGTGCAATGAAATATGCTATTAGATGCTATGCTCTACCATATATACAGATCACCCACACAACAGCTGTGGCCAGAAGAGAACAACAAGCTGGGAGAAAAGCAACGGTGGGGGAGGGGAGCAGAGGAAGGGAGACAGAACAGAGAGAGAGAGCAGGGGGGGGGGGGGGGGGATGGGTATGGATGTTTGCGGTGCATGTGTGTGTGTGTGTGTGTGAGTGCTTGCGGACACACTGTATTAATTAACACACCATTACTGTGGAGTCCATAGAAACCGGAGAGTGACACCATTTTCCCCCTCTCTTTGAACCACCACAATGAATTTTAAATGCATCAATCAAGACCTTTTTCAACTTTTGTCTTTAATTTTCTTACATTAACTGTTTAGGAATTACCACCATTTTTACAAGCTCTCTCCAATTTCACAGGCTCGGAAACAATCTAATACAATTATAAATATAAAGATTATTAGAAATACTTGGATGGCTTAAGTCTGGATCCCATGGACATTATCCAAGTGCTGCGTCTCGTCCACTGCGCTGCTTTGACAGGCCTGCTTTGTGGGTCATTCTGCTTCAGTTTTGTCTTCAGTACGTGAAAAGCAGCTCAACTGGGGTTGAGGTCAGGTGACTGACTTGGCCATTCCATTTATTTGCCTTTAGAAGCTCTTGGGTTGCTTTTATGGCATGTTTTTGAGCCATTTGTAAAGAGCTGTCCTATCTGTTTTGCAGCTTTTCGCTGAATCTGAGCAGAAAGTACGGCTCAATAGAACATCAGAATTCATCCTGCTACTTCTATCTGCCAAAGTCATATCATCAAAAAACACTGCTGACCCAGTTCTTTTGCCAGCCGCGCATGCTCATGCCATAGCACTGCCATGTAGCAGACAAATGACAAATGATGCAGTATGCTTTGGAATATGAGCTGTTTTGTTCTTCATAATCTTCTCTTCTAATCATTCTGATACAACTTGATCTTGGTTCCCTTTGTCCAAAGAGCTTTTTTTTTCCAGTACTGGACAGGCTTTTTTTTTTTTTTTTTGTCTAATCTGGCCTTTCTGCACTTGAGTGTTATCTGTGGTTTGTATTTGAGGTAGACCTGTATTTACATTCATGAATGTTCCTCTTGAGTGTAGACTCTACAAATGATGTATTTACCTTCTCAAGAATGTTCTTAACTTGGCCAGATGTTTAGATGGTGTTCTTCTTCACCAAGCAGGTCGTCCAGGCCATTTGGAGTTGCTGAGCACACCAAAACCTTCTTCAAAAGTGGCAAGACAGCCATGGCCACTGTAGTAGTCCCAAGTCTGAGTAGAGAAATGGGTGGTTTGTGGCAGGAAGGATATCCAGCATAACATCCGTGCTTATAACTAGCCAATACCACCCCCCCCCCCTCCACATCCACAAAAAGAAAGGGAGACTGTAATTCCTAAACAGTAAATGCAATATTGGTGTCAAGTCCCTTGATCTAAATATAAATGTCTATATTTCAATCATGTCTTGCTTATTATTTTATTTCAGATGCATTAGTACATAATCGTTTGTATGAAAATGATGTCAAAATACCTAACCGTATATGCAATCCAAGGCTTATCAGTAGCTACTGATGCACTGTACAGTTTTCAGCGGTTAAAATGTGTTTTTGACTGGTAATAATTAATAAAAACCAATAATTTCAGATGTTTTTATTTCAAGATAGTAAAGGAATGCCTATTAGCATATTAGCAAAATTTGCCTATTAGACATGAGTGAGTTGCACAGGCAGGTTAATGATATGTTTTGAGTCTAACAGAGCATGGTTTATTTATCAGGGTGTACAGTGAATGGAGAAATTGCTTGTATAACATCTCCTGAACAAATATTTTGAATTGCACTCTAAAGTTGGGTGATATAATATTAGATAATATTAGATCAGGTTCATCTCAAATTTTGGGTTTGATACATTCCTAGACACATGCTAGACATGCTGTCTGGGTAAACTACAGTATAAAGACAGGATGCAGAGTAGCATAAAGCATAAATCAATCAATTTCATTATGACTGAATGTTTTTTTTAACAACCACGAATAACATCCCATTTAAAATTCAGATTAAAAAAAAATTTTTTAATGAAAAAAAAAATTTTTTTTTTCAATTGCAAAATTTTTGAACATCCCAACAGAGATGTGCTGCTGTGTGCAGAGCAGACTGTCAGGATGGGCTTCATCAAGCACAAAGACAAAAAAAAAAAAAAAAAAAAAAAATGATACTTGCCTTCTTTATCCAAAAACCACATTTGTTTTTAATGCTAGGATTGTTGTTCAATTTTGAGGTGTGGTTTGAGGTTGGATTTTTCTGCCCCTGGCAAATGGCTTGGTAAGCATCATGCCTTGAAAGATCTGCATAAAAGGAAAAACCTTAAATATCTTGAAAATATCCCGGTACTCATGCCCAAACCTCTCATCTCAACATGAAGCATCTTGGCAGCCTTTAAATATAGATTGCATATAAATATAACTATAGAGTGCCTCCTCTGTTAGTATCTCTACCTTCTATTAATTTAGACCACGTTATCTGCTCAATACAAATAATGTATTCATATTCGCTTACATCTCTATCATGCATTGAATCAATCAAAACTCTCATCACCTGTCATACTTATTATAGTATTAATATTACTGTGGTAATTAAATAATTAATAGTAGTTATTTAATTATATGCACTTTCAAAGGAAATAGCTGAATAATAACCATACTTACCATGTATTTAATTAAAAAATGCAATAACCAAAACTGTGGTATTAAAACGATTAAATATGATTACTATAAATGATTACTATATACTATATTACTATGAATTATGATTATTGCACTTGTCTGTGAATATACAATTATTGATTAAATCAGTTGATTTAGGTTTGTGCTAAACAGCAGACCACAGAAACAATATTATTCAGTTTTTTGACTGTTAGTCAGTTTGGCATTTTTAAAGGTACATACTGTATACAGTCTTATGCAAAGGTTTGGGCAGCCCTTGATAAATAACTTTTTAAAATAAGATTTAATAATATATTTTAATTGAAAAATGTTAACACAGTCAGAAACAATTATAAAAACATTTATAAACAATTATAAAAACATTATAAAAACATTATTATGGCACTTTGCAAAAGTTTGGGCACGGTACATAATCAGTACTTAGTAACACCTCCTCTGGCAGATATCACAGCTTGCAAACGCTTTTTATAGCCAGCTAAAAGTCAATTCTTGTACTTGGGATTTCCTCCCCCTTGGGGCACCCCTTGATAAATAACTTTTTAAAATAAGATTTAATAACATTTTTTAATTGAAAAGATGTTAACACAGTCAGAAACAATTATAAAAACATTAAAAAAAAACTATTATAAAAACATTATAAAAACATTATTATGGCACTGTGCAAAAGTTTGGGCACCCTACGTAATCAGTACTTAGTAACACTGGAGAAGGCTCTTTCTCCTCATAAACACACATTATTATCCATAACATTACAATGCAAAACATTATTACACTTACTGTATAGCTTCTCTCTGTGCCACCTGGTCTGGCCCCTCGCGGCATGACTTCACAGGACACCTGAGGGTGTGCTCTGGTGTCTGGCACCAGGATGTTGACTAAGAATCCTTTGGGTGCATAGGGGTTGCGGAGTGGGCCCTCTATGCATACATTTTTTTTAACTGTGTTGCACTGGATGTTCTGGTGCTTTTCTATAGTGGTTAATTCCCTTTTTTTTGCAATTGCATAATTGATGGTCTTTTTTTTTTTGCAATTGCATAACTGATAATCAATGTTAACGTGTTAATGTTTTGTGGTCTTAATGTTATGGCCGATCCGTTTATGCACACATACGTCACATACTGCTACAGTGCGTCAGGTTTCTCATGAAAAATGGCACACTGGGAAGGAGGCAATGAAAAAAAAATTGTTATACATTTCAGAAAAAAGCTGTAGGGTATATGCCAGGGTGCAGTATAACCTTGGTGCAGTCATGTGTCATCTGTAAATTTGTATACCCATGACATCATTTCGAAGATAGTGGTATGCACATGTAACATCTGATACTGCTCAGACTGTGTTTCTTGAACAAATTGGTAAATAAAAAAATTTAAATAAAAAAAATTTGAACATATTGCTGTGGTGTATATGAACCGTAAAATTGTCGAGGAAAATGCCACGTGATGTCTTCCAAGATGTGTTCCATGTGGTCTAGTTGGTCTGTGTTATATCCCTATAATTTCCCAAAAAAGAGAAATGGGTCTGGATTCTTATTTTTAAAGAAATGGACATATCCCATAACCAACATTTTGTTGCCAACAGCTATGACTGCAGATTTTAAGTGATGAATCTTTTTGCGTTATTATTTCTTAAAGATACCCGGCATCTCCTCACCCTCACCCAGCTCACGTTAATTCAGGAGACTGAATTGGTTGATTTATGTTTGCACTGGAGCACTGCCATATCAGCCTCCCATTTGCTGATGGACTAAAGTGGATTGATTTCTGCAAAGTGCGGCACTTGGAAGGTCACAGCTGAATGCATTTAGGCTCACTGCTGCCCTTGGTGAACAGTCAGCACGACTTGGCTCGGGTCCACTTGCGGCTGAGCTGGCCAGTGGCTTGTTGAGAAAGGGTTGTAACTGATAGAAGCTGGGACAAACTGTTTTTCTTTTCTTCTGGTGCAGCAGCAGCAGCACAGAGAGAGAGAGAGAGAGAGAGAGAGAGAGAGAGAGAGAGAGAGAGAGAGAGAGAGAGAGAGAGTACATTCAGTACCGGATAAAAAGGAACTCAGACAACTTTGACTGCTCATTCCTGGACAAGCAGGGGAAGAGAGCTATAGCTGTATATGATACACACATGCAAACACACACACAGACACACGTATACACACATGAACACACACACTCCTTGTGCTTATCTATGCTGAAGAGTTCTTAAGGACATTGGCTGTATTGTATTTTTGGGGTCTTTGCCCTGCTGCAGAATAAATTTGGGGTCAATCAGACACCTCCCAAAGGGACAGCATGATGCATAAGTATCTACCTAAGTCATCACTTACTGTAGGACACCATTAATCCTGACCAATTCTTCAACTTCATTTGCTGAAATTCTGCCCCAGTCATATGAGGAAGGTCCACTATGCTTCACTGTTGTCTGCAGACACTCATTATTGGCCTTCAGCAAACAACTTGACTCTTGCTATATGACTAATCAGGCCAGAACACCCACCAGCTGCCATTTTTCTGCCCCCAGTTCCTATGTTTTCATATGTTTCCACAGTGGAGGTTTGGCTTTTGGGCCGCATGACGTCCATGAAGATCACATTTGGAGGTTGATAACAGATGTTGACTTCACTTAGACTGCAAACAGCATATCACACGGCCAAGTCACAATTGCTGTATCACTGTAATCACCTATATCTGTTTTCTCTTTCATCTATTAAGTGACACTATGTCACTATTAGGTCCTTCTTCATTGTCTAGCTTTAGTCATTGTTGAGTCATTGTAAGTTCATCTTTTTGGCTTGAGTGTTTCGTTCTCATATGTCTTGTTGTTTCTTGATCATAGTCTTTGTTTTCATGTGTTTCACTATAATAAACTCAAATATACATTTGAACAGTACAGTACCAAAATCTGATAGAAAGCCAGACCTAACCATGGATGCAGTGGATGTTTTCAAGAGCCAAGAAGAATGGCCTGAATGGGAAATAGAGATTACACCCCCTGGAATGGCTCCCTGAGGAATTTTTGGATGGGGGGATAGGGGGACCTTCTCATCAGGCTGAACCCATCTACCCCCCCTCCCTGCCACTCTGCCTTGTTGCTGCACTGAAGGCATCCGTTTGTCCCTCTGCTTCATGGAGGACATTGTTTCTGCTTTGCTATAAGCATCACTAGACTGCTTTGAATTTTGCTCTGCCTTTCCACTCCACTGAGTATGTTCCTGTGCCTCCTTGTTCTGCTAAGAAGGTTGCTACTAAACCTCACATTGCGGTGTGAATGGATCCTCCCACTATTCTCAGAGTGGATGTCATTTCGCTCTCTGGCAGCCATATACTTCCCTGATCTGTCTTTAACTTTAAAAGGCTAAGACTATCTGATTTTTAACAATATCTTTTGACTGGACGAAGTTTAGAAAACAAAATGCACAGAGAACACCTGTAATCTCTTTCCAGGACTTTTATTTTATACTTGCTGATGCTACATGACTAATTCATTTTGTACTACCTCACATTGTGGAATAGATGAGATGCATAGTCACTGCGGCTTCACCAGGTGGTCAGAGTGTGACCTAACCAGCTGACAGTAGGAAAATTTCAAGCTCTTTTTAAGAGGTTTTGCTCTTTTATCTGGTACTATTGTAAATAAATGTGATAATTACACTGATGTGCACAATAAAAGTAATTTGTCTTCTAGCACCTCTCTAATACTGAGCATTTGCAAGTTGAAATCATAAGCTACAGTTTGCTGTACTGGCCATTACATCACGGTTTCAATTCAACTCAATTCAATTATAGCACCTTTAACAATGGTTATTGTTGTAATGCAACATTCTAGATTTAAAAAATATGGAAATATTGTAGGCTGGAAAAGTGTGAAGAAATGTATGTAAATTGTAATTATCATTACGTCTGAGGGTGAAAGTGGCAGGGAAAATCTCCCTGACTCATTTGGGTGATATTAGATAGCAGGGATTGATTTGGAGTCATACTGTGTGTTAGGAGGCTGGAAGTTCAGTATAACAGGAGAGGTGTTTAAGTTAATATGGTTTCCACTTTTGTTGTTGGAGGTTCAGGCACAAAACTGTTTGTGGGAATTTCAGTCCTGAACTATTAAGTGACTGCAGTCACAAGACATCAGAGTAAAAAAAAAAAAAGAAAAAGAAAATC